>LSYV01000002.1:3633827-3686506 GCA_001584585.1 Gonium pectorale
CCTCCCACGACTGCCGCGTTGACAAGCCGCCCGGGCTGGGCAAAGCACGCGCTCTAACTCCCACGCGCTCCCGGCCCGTCGCACCCCTGCATCTGTCCCCTACCTCGGGGGTGCACAGGCAGCACGCCGCCACCCCCGCCTGCATTCCCGCACCCACCCGCATTCTATCATCCCCCGCCTCGCCGACACACTCCGGGAGCCGGCGGATCGCAGGCACGGGTGGCTTGGCCGCCGGACGGGGGACTTAAGGTGGAAGCCAGTGCGTCCTCGTCAACCGTCTGCTTCTGAAACCCCCGTCCCACGCCCCGCCCCGCCCCACCTGCAGGTTGCGCGTGGTGTTGGGCGCGTAGAAGGGCTCGCTGTAGGCGAAGCTGAAGCCCAGGTCGGCGCTGGGATTGCGCCAGTCCGAGGCCGACAGCGACAGCGTGGCGCTCTCGCTATTGCCAAACAGGTTCTCGTGGCTGACCTCCACGCTGCCGCCCGGGATGAGCGACTGGCGGCTGAGCGATGGCACGCCGTTCTTCAGCTGGAACGACCAGTCCAGGTCGAGCTGCGGTAGGAGTTGGGTAGGGGGAAGTGGAAGGGCGGGGACGCGCGGGCGGGGTAGGGCGGGAGGGGGAGGTAAAAGGCTTCAAAAACGGGAGTCGCCAAGGAAATGAGTCGCCAAGGAAAGGATTCCGGCGGGTGCGGGCAGCGGCGCATGCGCCGAGTGGCCGCATGAGGAATCAACAGACCAACCCAACTTTGGAGCTCCCCCATCCATCGCCCATTTCACCGCACCCTCGCCGCACCTCGCCCACCCGTCCCCCCGGGTCGCACCTCCATGCTCTTGGGCTGCACCTCCTCGGCGCGGATCTTGACGTTGATCTTGTTCACGTCCTGCGGGTCCTGCTCGGGCTCAATGTTGATGTCCTCTAGCAGGCCGCACGAGAAGATGGCGTTCATGGCGTCGTAGCCGTCCTCCACGTGGTAGTGCTGGCCCTTCTGCGCTCACACCACCAGGGCGGAGGGGGGGCAGGGGCAATGGAGGGGGATCAGCGAGCTGGGAAGGCATCCTAAATGTAGAAGCTGGGGGCGCGCACCTTCCCGGCCAGGGAGGGGCCAGGGAGGGAGGGCGGAGCGGAGGGGGGAAGAGCGGAAGTCAGGAGCGCGGCAAAACACCCCAGGGGCACCAGAGGGAGGAAGCCGTGTCGGCCGTGCCGCCGAGCCGCAGGCATCTGCAGCACCGACCAGCTTGCCCACCAATTGAGTTGCCCCCCACCTTGCCCACCAATTGAGTTACCCCCACCACCCACGCACACACAGACGCACCTTGAAGCCCGACGCCTCGATGATCTTCTCGGCCTTGACCACCTTGCCCTCGTCGTACACCGAGTACTCGAGCTCCGAGTCGCCCGTGAGCTTGGGCCGCACGAAGCGCACGCTCACGTTGTCCACCTTGGCCTCCGTCACGTTGGCGCGCAGCACGCCGTCCTCCATGCCGTCGAAGAAGCCCACGTAGCAGAACGGCAGGCCGCGAGACTGGTACCTGCAGGAAAGGGCGGTTGCAGTTGCAGCTGCGGTTACGGTTGCGCAGGAGCGGGGGTCGTGGGCCTGAAGGCGCTCTCAGGAAGGGCAAGCGGGGGGAGGTTGAGGGGTTGGAAAGCAACGCATGATGCTCCTTGCAAAACAAGATAAGGCACCGCCTGTGGCTGGGCCCGTAACTCGGCTCCCTGGTAAGTGGCCACGCAGCCCCGACTTCGCGTTACGTCAACGCGTTGCACGTGCCCCCGCCTCCCCCGCCCCATGGGGTTCCTCCCTCCACCACGCTACTCACCACGACTCCACGCGGCTGCGGACCTTGTCCATGACCGCGATGTCCACCATGTAGGGCTGCGGCGGCAGGCACTCGGCGCAGATGCGCTCCATCTCGGCGGCGGGCATCAGCGTGGCGCCCTTGATGTCGATAGCGTTGATGCCGCGGAACTGGTGCGGCGTGAACTTGTACACCACGCGCTGGTGGTTGGTGTGGGAGTCCACAAACTCGGTGCGGATCTCCACCTCCGCAATGTAGTCCTCGTACTGGCTGCGGGGCCGGGGAAGGGGAAGGGGCAAGTGCAGGGGGGGGAGGATCGGGGGTGGGATGCGCACAACTCAGTCGGGGGGCAACCCGGGGGCGGGCCGGGTGGAGTATCGACTTGAACAAGCAGCGGAGGCCACCGACTGCGGTAGGTCTGAGAACATGGGCATTGCGAGGTGTGCGCGGGTTGGGGGCGCACGGAAGGGCATGAGCGTCCTCCCGCCGTCACGGCGGCGCCACTGCCTCCCCACTGCCTTGCCGCAGGCGCAGGACCGCTCTGTGTTGTCTAGCAAGGGAGTTAGGGGCGGCCCGCTCCGCGCGCTGCTGCCGCCGCCCACGGCCGCCAGCCTGCGGGGGCGCCCCCATCGCCCGGCATGGACCATGGGCACGGCAGCCGAGCCGCGGCGGAAACAGCGGCAACGACGGGGCACCGGTGGGACCTCGCGCCGGGTCCGGCCCCAGCCTTCGTGCTCGTCGGGGCCACTTCCGCCAGGTGTGCCGACGCCGGGCCTCTATCCACACCACGCGGCCCCCCAACCCGCCCTTCCTGCCGCCTTCATAGCTGCTCGATCCACTGCCGATCACGGTAGGCGCTGCCAGGCGCAGGCGCCGGCATCCCAACCCGCAGGGTGCAGCCAGGCCCCGGCCCCGGCCCGTCGTGGCTCCACGCTCGGTCAGCCCGAGCTGCCGGTCAGGTGCGCAGTGGCCGCCCGTTGGCGGGCAGCAGCGCCACACTGCTCCCCGACCCGCCGGCCGTATGCAATGGCCGCAGGCACGCCTAGGCCCCGCAACGGTTTGGGCGGGAGGAGGAGCCCCTTCGGGGCGGGGCATGAGATCCCGCAGCACCCGGCGTTCGGGCGCACGCGCGTGTCGGGGCTCGGACCCGTGCCGCAAGCTGGCCTTCTTTCCCCACCACTCTACCCCAACCCTGCTGCCAATCCTCCAATCCCCCGGACCCAAACTCCATCGCTCGCGATCCCCAGCTCCTGCTGCCGTGCTGCCGCCCACCCGCTCGCCCAGCATGCTGCATCCCCAGAGGCGCTGCCGCGTGTGCCCGCTGACGCGACCCGCTTCCCTTCTTCATCAACCCCCTGCCGCAGCAGCCGTCGCAATGGCTTTGCCTTCACATCCGCCCGGCGCACGCAGCCCCGCCCGGCAAGCTCCGCCTCGCCCCCTGCAGCTACGCTACCTCACCCCGCCCATCGCCCTCGCCACCCAGCTGCACGTCCGCTTATCTGTCCACCAACGGGAGGCGGCGCAGTAAGCACACACATACAGAGTAAGTCACACGCAGTACCATACACACGCACGCCGCCGGCGCTCACATCTCCAGCTTGCGGCGGTCGTCCAGCAGGTCCTGCTTCTCAAAGATGTGCCCCTCCTGCACCGTGAGGAGGTCCTTGAGCTCGGCCTGTTGGAGGGGGGGAACCCGGTAAAAGGCATCCTCATGGGACAAGTCGGAGGCGCATGGAGAGGGTTGGGGGGTGGGGAGGGCAGGCGGCTTGACGATGCGTGCGGGTGAGAGGGTGGCACACGACTCCGGGTGTTGGGGAGCGCAGCCAGCCGCTGGTCGCGCACAGGCCGCGGACGGGCATCCAGACTGGCAGATCTGGGGAAGGGGTCGGGGTACCCGAGCGAGGTGCCAGCGTTGCGTCTTGCAACGCGGTTGCGACCCACCACGAGGACGAAGGCACCGGACGCACACCCACAGCGCCTTGCCCGAGCGAGCTTTCAAGAGCACGCGGACTGAGGGACCCCGGGCAATGATGGCTCGCAGCCAAGCATGCCGCCCAAGCGGCACCCGACACGACACCATGGTGCAGCGCCATCCCACAAAGGCGCCCCCCGCCTTAAGCTGCTCCCGGTTCGCTCTCCGAGGCTTCCGTCCCCAGCCCTGCCATTTGCACGTACGGTACAGACGCGCTCTCCAGCCCGCTGTCAGCTGAACAATCGCTGCCGTGCGGCAATCCCATCCTGAGCGTCTTCAAATCCAGGCACGGAGCAGGCGGGGTCCAAGCGCAAGCCCAGCGCTATATGGCCGTCACGCGTGCCCTTCCGCCTGGCCCCCGCGCCTGCCCCCCTTGACAACCGCTGGCGCAGGAGCCACGCCGTTGTGCGTCAGCGCCCCGGCCCACGACCCCCACGTCCGCTCACAGCACCAGCCCTGACGTACCTCGCTGGGCAGGTTGCCGACGACCGGCCAGCCTTCGATCGCGATCTCCACGCAGCGGTTGGTGCCGGTGCGCTCCCCCGGCTTCGCCTCCAGCTCCTCGCTATCCGTTATAAGCTCCTTCCAGCTGCGCTTGCCGCTGGTCTCCTCCTTGCCCTCCTCGGAGGAGGAGGCTTTATCAGCGAGGTCGAAGAGGGGGATCGCGGCGAAGCCGCCGGGCCCCGCGGCATCGCCATCGGCACCCCCGCCACCGCCACCCCCGCCACCACCGCCTCCCCCGCGGTTGCCCCCGGCGCCACCAAAGCCGCCAAAGTTGGGGACTAGCGTGAAGGCTGAGAGCGCGGAGGGGATGCCGATCGCGCGTAGCGGGCCGGCAATGACGGGGTCACGCTGGCCGGCAGGCGCAGCGCTGCTACCGCTGCTGGAGCATTCCGGATCGCTACTAGAACTGCTGCTAGAAGGTGTTGCTTGGGCGCGGACACGTAACGGGCGAGCGGTGATGCGCGGTGTCGTCGAGCAGGACGTCCGAGCAGCCAGGCGGCCTGGGCCCGTCGCGGTCCTCCCTAGCATCTTATAGGGATCTGCCGCCACTTAAGCTTCGCACAATCTAAAGCTGCATGTGTGGCACTGTCTCCCGGCAGGCCCACAACGAGTAGGACAAGAACGCACAGCCGCCGGCTCCTTCCGGCCTAGTGTAAACCGAGCGGCTCTGTCTCTGTGTGGCCGAGCAGCGGGCAATCACCGCAGCGGTAATTCGCGGCCGATCGCCAAGGAACGAAGAACCAGGAGGAGTCGTCGTACAAATGCGGGTTGTGCTTGCTCGTTGCTGCCATTCCAGTACGTGAACACGGCGTTGGGAGGCAAACTTCATGCAGTAGTTACATTTCACCACTTGCTCGGCGTCTCTGGGGCGAACCTAACGCTTGCAAGATGGGGAAGCTCGGCGAGCTGCTATCTCACCCGGATGAATTCATGCCATTGGTGAGATTACATCGCCGTTGTATGTTTCGCCTGGGTGATCGGCAAGCAGAGCGCGGGAGAATTGGTTTGCGCGCGCAGGTCCAAGATGCCTCCGCAGTCGTGCTACTTCATGTGTTTCATGTCTCTTACGGGATTTCGATGCCTTCAAATGGCGATGATCCGCACGTAGCGGATGGGGGCCTGGAAGGGCACGGGGGCGGGGGGACGGGGCTGCTGCGGAGGGAATGTGTTTGGAAGCCTGGCACACAACCCAACTCTGTGAAGCCAACTTGCCACCCACCTCCCGCGCCGCCGCTCCTCCCCACGCGCAGTTCCGCATGTACCGTGCGGCGAAGCGGGCAGCCAAGCTGCCGCAGGACCCGGACCTGGCATTCTGCTACGGGATGCTCAACGACGTGTCGCGCAGGTCGGGGCTGCTAACACGGCTTGGCAGGGTGCTCCATTCGGGCGCGTGAGGAACCGCATCATAGGCGCTCACCCCTCAGCCAGTACTCCTGCTATTGAGTATGCGAATCGGTCTCCGCGACGCGACCCAATTCCCTTCTTCATTACCCTCCCCCGCCATTCTCCACCTCGGTCCGACATGCAGTTTCGCCATCGTCATTCAGCAGCTGCCCAACCCGCTACGCGACGCTATCTGCGTCTTCTACCTTGTCCTGCGGGGGCTGGACACTGTGGAGGACGACATGGCGCTGCAGGTGGACTTCAAGGTGCCCGAGCTGAAGCGCTTCCACGAGCGCATCTACGACAGGTGGGCCCAACGGCAGCCGCCGTACTCAGCGGCCCGTACAGCTGCCGTACAGGCGTAGTACAGCAGTCCGCGGACATGGCAACCCTCTGTTTCAGTGACACGAGCCGCCCCGCGCGTCGCTCTCCGGCCTCACCCTCGCTCTCAACGGGTCCACGACGTGCCTGTGCCGCTCCCCGCCGCCGGTCGCGCACTCCAGCGGCACCAGCGCCGTCACCCGCCCCCTCACACTGCTGCGCATCCCCCCACCTCCCCGCCCAGGGGCTTCACCATGGCCTGCGGCTATAACCATTACAAGCGCCTGATGGCGCAGTTCGGCACCGTGGTGAGCGTGTTCCTGCAGCTGGAGCCGGCCCACCAGCGGGTCATCGCCGACATCACCCGCCGCATGGGCCACGGCATGGCGGACTTCATTGAGAAGGAGGTGCGGCGCAGGGTGCCAGGCCGGGATGGGGCCGCCGGGTGGGGCGCTCGCCGGGGGGTAATCGATAGTGGCTGTGAGGGGCTGGGCATACGGGGGCAGGGGGCGTGGTTGAGCGCTCAGCTTGCAGTGGGCCTCCAGCAAGGATCTTGCGGCCGGCGAGACGGGAGGTGCGTGGGAGCAGAGCGTCAGGGAGCTGCGCTGGGAAGAGCATGGCGGAGCCGGAGCGGCATGCACCGGGCGGAACCCGGGTCGAGTCCGGAGCGCTGCCGGCAGCCACGCGCACACGTAACTCATACCGGGCGCCCTCCCACCCCCATCCCGCTCCGGCGTCGCCGGCTGCTGCTGCTGCTGCTGGCCAGGTGGTGACGGTGGCTGACTACGACCTGTACTGTCACTACGTGGCGGGCCTGGTGGGGATCGGCCTGTCGCAGCTGTTCGGTGAGGGATGGGGCGGGGTGGGGTGGGTGACAGGGTGCAGGAAATGAAAGGCTCATGCGGTGCGAGGGGAGGGATGGACGCGGCCTGGGGCCGGAGGGCGGGAGGGCGGCGGCGCACACGGGGTGGGGGGGGGGTTGAAGGGAAAAGGAGAATTAACACCGACGAGCTGGGCGCCAGCCGCGTAAGTCCCGTCCGGCGGCCAAGCCGGTCCTTGCCTCGTTTCGCCGGCTCCCGAAAGTGTCGGCGATCCGAAGGTCCAGCAGCCGCCAGGTGTATGCCGCCGTTTCCGGCGGCATCTGCGTCGATGGCTGAGTGGCGTACAGCTAGGTAGTATCGTAGAAGCTAAGGTCGTAGGAGTAGAGGTGTGTGCGTGCGTGTGCCTAAGTCGCCCACCCCGTCCCCGTCCCCAGCTTCCTAAGTCCTTAACAACAGTCCGACCCTCCCGAAAGAACGTACCTGGAGAGCACACGCGTACCAGGTCCGGCCCCCCCCCCCCGGGGTGGGTGGGGGGGGGGCAGACGGCACCTGTCCTCGGGATTCAATGGAAGAGACAGGGATTTGCGAGGCGCGGCGTGGGTGCGGGTGAACCCGAGTGCGCGACAAGGACCTTTCGGGTTGTCTCTTTGTCTTCGTCCGACAGGGGCGCCTATGAGCCGCCCGCATCCCGCCCGCTGCCTCCTGCTCATCCCGCATGCCCCCAAACAAGCCCGCCCCGCACCCCAGGACAAGCATGCGCTTCAAAGCGCTGCATCGAGAATGTGTGTTTCCTTCTAACCTGCATCGAGAGTGTGTGTTTCCTACTAACCTGCATCGAGGGTGTGTGTTTCCTACTCACCTGCATCGAGGGTGTGTGTTTCCTTCTAACCCCCACCTTTGGCCGTGCCCTTCGCCCCCCCGCACGCCGCTCTCTCCCCGCCCCCTGGCCTCCAGCTGCCAGCGGGCTGGAGTCCCCCGGCATGGCTGTCGCCGAGGACCTGTCCAACCACATGGGTCTGTTCCTGCAGAAGACCAACATCATCCGCGACTACCTGGTGGGGGCCGGGGGATAGGAGGGCAAGGGACAGGACGGCGGGGCGGGTTGGGTGGGGTGGGGGACGTGGGACGGGGGATTCAGCAGCCAACGGTTGACGAGAACGCACTGACATTCGGCTGTAGTCTCCCGAGGTGGGTGGTGGCATAGTGAAGAAGGGAAAGGTAGGAGGGTAGAGACTCAGTCCGTAGGCCAGCGGCGCGATGGGATGAAGGAAAGGAGGACAGGCCAGTGGCAGGGGGGCCCGGATGAGCGGGGACGGGTGGGGCATGCTGGGTGGACGGTAGTATGGGCAATGCCTGGCGTCTGCAGGGTAGGCAGCGGGTGGACGTGGGATAAGAGGGAGACAGCCAGCCGACAGGAGACGGGGCATGAGGGGGACACATGAGCCGGAGTCCACCTGGCGGGCCGGGGGATGGAGGGGAGGGGAAAGGGGAGGGTTAGCAGGTATCCACTGGAGAAAGCATGGACACGCTGGGTGGGGGGCGGCGCAGGAGGGATGCCGCCCGGCTCCAGCACGGCGCACCGGGGCCGGATTTGCTTGGGATTTTGGCCCACACGTAGTAGCCCACATGCCACATCATTTGGAGCACGCCGCGCGTTGGCTGCAGCCACGGCGCTGATGAGACACAGACCCCAAGCCCTGAGCGGTAACGACGGTGCCCCGCGCCGGCCCGGCCCACGGGTCGGGTCGGGGCGGACGGGCGCCCGAGGCTGCCGAAAACGCCCTGCTAGGGCGAGTCTCTCTGAGCCGCTTCACGGGCCTGCAAGCCCGCGCACACACCGCTTCGCCATCCTCTAAGCATAGCCGGTACCTGCGCTGCGTTTCCATGCGCTTTCCAGACATGTCCATGAAGCATTCGAAGGGAGGGCAGGCACCTCCGCAGCCATGCTGCCATATCCCCTGCTCAGAACTCGCCGCGCGGCACCCAGCTGCCCCCCCTCTCGGCCGGGTACCGCAGCTCCCACGCGCCTCGGAGCTGCCGGCGCCAGCCCCCCCCTCCACACCCTTCGGCCCGCCTGTCCCCAACCCGCCCATCTCCCCGGCCACCTCGCGGCGCGCCCGCCCCGCCCCGCCCCACATTCTGCCTACCTCCCGCAGGAAGACATCATGGAGGAGCCCGCACCGCGCATGTTCTGGCCGCGCGAGATCTGGGGCCGCTACGGCGCCACCCTGGCCGACTTCAAGGAGCCCGCCAACCGGCAGCGCGCGGTGCAGTGCCTCAACCACATGGTGCGGGGGGCAGGGGCGGCAATGGGTTTGCAGGGGGTTGGTTAGAAGGCGTAAAGGGGGTGGTTAGAATGGTGCAGGGGGACATGGCGCGGGGTGGGGATTGCGGGAGGGGGCGACGGAGCATGGAAACGGGAAGGAGCGTGTGACCCGGCCGCCGCCAGACGAGGAGTGGCGGCCCGCTGCGCGGGTTGGCTTGCGAATACTAGGGGAAGGGCAGTGCGCGTGGCCAGCACCGCCCGCACGTGGCGGGGCACCGTGCGGAGCACACTGCCTGCCGAGGTGCCGCGCGCATCGCTCATCGTATCCAAGCCGCTTTTTGGTCTATGCGCTGCACCCGACCTCCACTGCTCGGCAACGCGCGCCACTCAGGCTCCTGGCGTCCTGACACCAACCCCCCCACCCAACCCGGGTCCTCCTCCCCTTCCCCCTCCCCCGCCCCTGGCGCCGTACACAGATCACGGACGCGCTGCGACACGTGCCGTACTGCATGCAGTACATGGAGCAGCTGCGGCACGTCATGGTGTTCCGCTTCTGCGCCATCCCCCAGATCATGGCGATCGGGACGCTGGCGATCTGCTACAATAACGGCAAATTATTCGAGGGTGAGGACTGTCGGGCGGACCCAGGGGGGGCTGAGGGGGCCGGCTGCAGCGGGCTGGCCGTGAGAAACCGCATCGGCGAGCACCGGCGGCAACCAAGTGGTGGTGGCTGGTGGGCCTTCGAAGCGACGGCGTATAGCAGTAGCAGTAGCTGCGGGGTGTTCACGGGGAGCTGCGCCCGGACGCTGCGACGGCTCTGCCCTGGCCCCCCGCTGCAGGCGTGGTCAAGATGCGGCGCGGCGAGACCGCCACGGTGTTTGAGACGTGCAACCACCTGGGGGACGTGTACAGCTGGTTCCTCAAGTACCTCGACGTGCTCGAGGCCAAGGTGGGTGGATGGGTGCGCGGTGCGGCCAGCCTCCCCCGTGCAGACGGCCCCTCGCGCCGTCGCTGCGCCGCCCTTGGTGTGCGCCTGGCGCCCTCCCCCCTGGCCCCCTTTGAAGTCTGCCTGCCGCAGCTTTCCTCATCTTGCCCTTTGTTCGAGGGCCCCACCCGGGCCCAACCACCATCACTGTGAGGGTTGCCCGCCGCAGCTACAGTCGGGCAGGGCCCATGAGGGAGCACCTGGGGGCCCCAACTCCGCCTCCCCGCCCCCGCACCTGGCCCCGTGTGCAGGTGGCGGGCCAGGTGGCGGCGGACGACCCCTCGCTGCCCGAGACCCGGCAGGCGGTGTCATCGGCGAAGCAGCTCATCGGCAAGTCGCTAGCGGAGGTAGGCGTGTAGGCGGGCAGGGCAGGTCGGGGACCGGGGCGAGGCTCGGGGAGGCTCGGTCCCCCGGAGCGAGGGGTGCACGGGGGCGGGAGGGGAGTGGGGATCTTGGTGCGTGGAGGAAGCGGGTGGCATTGCGGCGCAGGCTTGGCGATGGCGCGCGCAGCGCGGGTGCCCTACGTCTGGGCGACCCGTAACGCGGCCGGGGCCCCGGGCGGTAGACTGCCGGTAGGTCGGGGGGCTGCGGGCTTTGGAGTGCGGCCGATGCGACTGGAGATGCTCTTGGAGGGGCGGTAGCTTTTGGAGGGGAGCGGGTACCGGTGAGCGTTGCGGCAGTGCTATTCATGGACAGGCCCGTGCCCCGTGTACTCCTGCCCACACCACCCTGCCCCTCCCCCCCCCATCCATGGGACTTACGCGGCTGGCGCCCAGCTCGTCGGTGTTAATTCTCCTTTTCCCTTCAACCCCCCATCCATGGCCCGGCCCGGCCCGGCCTCCCCGCAGTGGCGCGCGGCGCACCCGCCCGCGCCCGACAGCTTCCTGGCCCTGGCGCGCGACTGGGCTGCGCTGCTGCTGGCTTGTGCCTACGCCTACGCGGTGTGGGGCCTGGGCGCGCTGCCCGAGGCGCTGGCGCCGCACGCCTGGCTGCTGCAGCAGCAGGCGGCGCTGCAGCGGGCGGTCTCGGTGGTGCTGCTGCTCGTGGCCTTCGTGGCGGTGGTTGGGGCGCGGCGAGGGGCGTGAGCCGCGTGCGTACTGGCTGTGTAGGCGGTGCTTGAGCGGTGGTGTTGAGCTTGGTTGTGTGTGTGCGGGGGTGAATAACGACGAGCCGGGTTGAGGCGGGGGAGATGATGGGTGGAGGTCCGGAAGGAAGGTGGAGGGAGGCGTGGGTTGGAGGGATGGAGGGTGAAAAATGGACCAAGGGGCCGCTCCTGTTCCGCCTTTTGGCCTCAGCCTTGACCAGACGCGGAAGCTGAAAACCAGGTAGTGCGCGGCGCTGCAAGCAGTTGTCAAGAGTGATGGGTGCCAACAGGTCGTTGCGAGTCTACGGAGACCGTCACGGTGTCAGCGGTCCCAAGATAATGAGCGCATTGACATATCTAAGGGTGGGCCTCGGACGCAGCGATGTCGTAGGCAGGTCATTTCCGTCCCCGGCACGTCGTGTGACGGGACATAGTCGTCGGCGGTGCTGCAGGTCTCTCGACGCAGCTCCAGCGGGCTCGTTTGCCTGGGCACCTGCACTGTGGTACCTCCGCCATTGCGGGGCGCGGGCGGGGCCTTACTATCCGGAACCGCACTTCGGTGTGCTGGCTGCAGCCCAGCTTCCTCGTCGTTGCCTGCAGTGCGTGATCGGGGCTGACTTCGTATGTTATACTTGCCGAGGGGGCGTTTTTGCCCCGTGCGCCCCCTGGCATCACACATTTCACGGAGGTAGGTTGAGGTGAGGCGTTTCTCGCTGGTTGCGGGTTAAGCAATAGTTAGGGTACGCTTGGACAGGCTTGGACTATGCTATGCAGGCATGGCCGGCTTCGCAGCAGGTGCGGTTTGCCTGGATGCCGTACAGCAGGGTGTGCGCGGGTGTGCGTGTCGTACGGCAGTGCGGTGTTCACATATGCTCAGCCGCCGCTGTTGGCTGTGACGCCGGTGAGGCCTGGGCGCGTTTGCAGCTTGGGCATGGTCGGTTATGAGCCCCCGGTTGTCGCTGGCGTGCGGTATGGGCGCCCATGCTCAACGCGCTCATTTGAGCTTGTCCGTGATGTACCCACAGCGCACAGCGGAGCCCTGAACGGAAAATCAAAAGCTGCAAAGGATAAGGGAGCTGTCAGTATGAGATGTATACATGTCGTATATGATGATGAAGGCCCTACCTGCCGGTTGGGTTGGGCTCATACAACACAAGGCGAACCATGCCATGAGCAGCTGGGCCCATGTGCCGTCGCCAAGAGTAGATCGTGCCCGTCACCTGCGGCAGCAGCGACCAAGTACCTGACAGGCTCACGATGTAGTGTATTGCTTGTGTACCGCTTGCGCAGAACAGCGGCCGTTGAACAACGGTCGGTGGTTGTACGGGTTTAAAGGTTACGGCGGTTCGCATTCTTCACAAGAACTTGGGTGGTTTTAAGTTGCCCAGATAACTACTGCTGTTCATCCCTTCTGTCATCAGCTCCGCGCTGAAGATTCATCACCGGCCCGTCTTGACCGTTGTTCCTACCTTGTTAACTGCTTAATATTCCGCAAGAGCCATGTCTGACGATGAGGCTTCGGCGGCAACTGGCCCGCCCATCGTGTTAGTGGCGGGAGCAACTCGCGTGGGCAAGAGCGCGTTGATCGCAAAGATAACGGGCTCGGACGCGGGGGACGCCGAGTTGCTATGGTCCGTGGAGACGAAGTACTATACCGCGACGCTTAGTGTCCGCGAGGCGCGCGATGCAGCTGCCAGCACCAGCGGGCGACCCGAGGCGTTGGTGCTGGTTTTCAGCATGGAAAGCCCGGAGACGCTGCGCGAAGCGCAATCCATTGCTGGTGGCTTTGATCTGGAAGCGGTGGAGGTGAAGGTGCTGTGCGGTACGCATGCGGACACGCTCCTGCCCGGGGGGCAGCCCGGGGAGCTGGACGCAGCGGGACAGCCGGATTGGTTCCAAGCAGCTGTACAATGGTCGATCGACAACGGGTTTGAGTTCATCGCCTGCTGCCCGGCAGCGCCATCTGCGGATGCGGGGCTGCTCCTCGATGGCGACAAGCAGGGCGTCGCACGCGTCGTGGAGGTGCTCCACGCCCACATGTGGCCAAACCTTGTTCTACTCTCCAAAGGGGACGGGCGGCAAGGACACCAGCCGCAGCGGCTGCCTGAGGATGGAGCCTCTGCCAGCGGCGCCTCTCACGGGGAGGCGACGGCCGCTCCCTCCGAACCGGCGCGGGGCGCCGCCGCGGATCAACCGTCAGCGGACACAACAACCACACCCCAGGTGACGACAAGCCAAGTACACGATGGGCAACCGTCGATTCAGACGCAGGCGCAGCAGCAGGAGCAGCAGGAGCAGCAGCAGCAGCAGGCAGAGCAACCCGGGCACCTCAGTAAGCCAACCAAGGCGGAGGCGGACGATGAGGCGGCCGAGGAGCGCATGCTGGAGGGCCTGGAGCGGATGATGGAGGAGATGCGAGGTGCGGCCTCGTCCAGTGCCGAACGGCCGTAGCGCTACCGGGTGTTGGCCTTACCCGTGCCCGCAAGCAGCGCCATATACTGCTCCAAGCTGTGTGCGTGCGGTGTGCGCATGTGTGTGTTACGTATGCGTAATATGTGCGTGCGTGTGTTATGTATGCGTAACAGTATGCGCAAAACAGGTCTACAGGCGACAAAGCAACAACCCGTGCGTGTGTCCCTGTGTGGCCCAGTACGTTCGCACACATCGCTGCCCTCCATCCCAGCCCGCCAGCCCCAGTGCCTGACTCCCCCGCGGTCTGCAGCCCGCCTTGCTGCGGTCGCCTTGCATTGCCCGGGGCACTTCCGCATGTGTGGCGTATGACTCACACTGGTGGCGGACAGTGGCGCGACGCTCCTCGCCTGCACCCTGCCCCTCTCCACCTGCTGCACGTCCTTCCTCCCTCCGCTGTGCCCCCGCCCCCAGGCCACAAGGCCCGCCTGGCGGGCATGTCTGACGAGGAGCGACGCGAGCAGGCGGCCGCCATGGCGCTGCGAATGATGGAGCTGTTGGGGCTGGATGAGGAGGGTGGCAGCGGCAGCGGCAGCGACGACGACGAGTGAGGAGTGGCTCGGGCCTTGGGGGAGCAAGTTCAGTTGGGTGGTTGTGGCGTAGGTGCGCCGTGGTAGATGTGGCGTAGGCTCCCCGCCCTCCGTGCATGGGCAGGCCATGGCAGCGGGTCGCAGCAGTGTGCGGCAGCACTTACTGCAGTGGGCCCTTTTTTGTGTCGGCCGTTGCAGGTGGTTCGCGCCTGGTCGTGTGATTGGGTCGGGCTGCGGCACAGCCCGCTGGCTGAGGCTTGCGCGGGAGGTTTCCTTGGGCCCGGGGTGTCGGCGCTTGGGAGGGGCGTAGACTAGCGCGGTAGGGCGCGCACACTCGGACGGCTGGGTGCTGTGGCGGGGCCGGATAGGCCTTGGTACACCTTTGCAACCGGGTGGGGACGTGACCCAGAAGCGTCAGCGCTCGGCTTGTGAACTCATGCGCCATGCCCTGCGGCCCTGTTGCGCGCTCGCCGCAGGCGGTGAGGAGAAGCCGACACTTCGTCCACCGAGGACCGCCTGAGCGCAAGGGCGGCAGCAAGCGCGAGCCAGGCCACTCCTGGCGCCTCTCCTGCGCCTGCTTCTCCGCGTACGCCGGCTTGATCGCACGGCGGCCACCCCGCTGTTTCTGCACAAGGGACAAGGTGCTCTGGCTACGCAGTGGTTCGCATGCTGGCGATCCGCTGCTGGCGATCCCGGTGGAGGGGCAGGGCAGGGGAGGCTCCCCGGTACTTTGAGGGCAGCTCATGCGGTGGCTTGGGGCGAAGGCGTTTGCGTAGGGTAGGGGCGAGGAGGCCTAAGTGCAAGGGGCTGCAAGGGGCAACAACGGACTGCAGCTGACCTGGACGCCGGCCGCAGCGGCGTGTTGAAAAGGAAAACGCATACGGCACGCAGCGGCGTGTGTGTCGCGCGTGCTTCATACGTCCCAGGTGGCGTCAAGGACAAAGCAGGGGCCCGATGGCGTGTGCGCACCAACACCCCTTTCCAAGCATCTCGTCATTCTCGCGCGTGGATGCAGTGGGTCGGCCCGCACCTCTGAACTCCCCGTCGCGCGACAGTGCACTTCGTGACCCCATGTCCGCGACCTAACCACGCCAGCCTTTGCCTGCCTGCCATTGCCTGCCCATGCGCGCGCGCACCACAGCCCCCTCCACCGCGACGCCGATTCCCGTATGCCCGAGAAGGTTTACGTCAGTGTTGCGTACGAGCACCTGAACCAGCCGTACATAGCAACAGACATGGCAGAAGACGCAGGGGCTTGCTGCCTCTGATGTTCCAGCGGCCAAGTCAGTACTGGAAGTACTCCGCCCCCACTGCCTCGCTGGCATGATGCTGGAGGAATAAGCATTCAGCGCCTCCACGGGCTCGCCATGCGCTAATACTTGTCATGAACCTTTTAACTCCGATCCATTACGTAGCTAATGACTGGGTGGTCGCAAAGGGGTCACAGCTGTCTCATCAAATACCATGCCAGTTTACGCCAGTTCAATTCGGTTAAGGCTCGCAGGGCTCCTGTCTAGTCACTCTTTCAGACCATGGCTGCAGCTCACAGATGAGTCCCCCCTCTTCCCTCTCTGGTCAGAACGCTCCGGCCCACCCCATCCCTCTGCCACACACCAGTGCAACAGCCCAGCCACCGAACAGCGCCGTCCTCTCTACACTCTGCCGTCCCGCAACGTCACTATCGGACACAGCCCCGCGTCCCACAACAGCAAAGCACACGCATCCCAGCCTCATGCGTTGACAACCCCCACAAAGCCGCGGCCCACGAAGCCCTGGCCCCTCCTTTCCACCCTCAGCGCTCAGCCAGTTGTTTGAACGGTCGGGAAAGGAATGCGCCCCAGGGCTTCTCTACTGAGAATGCCTTTCAACCCGCTACCCCCCACGGAGCCGCGGCCGCGGGCGCACGCCGAGCGCCGCCCCCTCCTGGCGGCGCCGTGAGCCCGCATCAAGTCCCCCTGCGGAACGCCGCGGCCGCCTCACCCATCAACCCTGCCAGCGGCGAGCCCTCCCAACTGAAGGGCACGTATGCCGAGGACGACCTTGAGGCGCCGAAGCGGCTGTGCTGCGTCGCGGGCGAGGTGCCGTTCTCCCGCGGCCGCCAAAAGTTGGTCACGTGCAGCAGCGCCATGCAGTGGGAGTCCACGACCGCGACGGCGCCGTGGCGCGGCACTCCCTCGTGCACGAAGAACGCTACGACTGCGGGTGGCCAGGGCGGGTGTGGGGCGTGGGCGGGCCGGGGGGGGAGGGAGGAGGGACTGGACTCGGCGTGGGGCACGCGAGTGCGGGGGGTGCGCGTGGGGCCGTCTCGGCACAAAGGGGCCGTGCCACCTCGACCAATACAATCAGGCGCCTGGTGCACAGAGTGCCTTGCACCCATCCACCCACACTCCTTCAACACTCAGGCAGGCAATGCACCAAGCGGCTCGCGAGGCGTCTCTGGAATCACACCCTTTGGCTAGAAGCGCTGTGACGTGCGCGGACCGCACTGCGACACAGCTGTTGCCATCGACCACCCCACCCCACCCGCCCACGCACCCTCAGCTGCCGGCATCACCAGCATCTTGCCATGCTCGCCCATGAGGATCCTGCTCGCCCGCTGGTCGTACAACGTCAGCGGGTGCGTCCGCAGAGCCTCCGAGCTCCCGACGGCGCCCGCACTGCCACGGCCGCCGCCCTGCCCCCCAGCCGCCTGCAGCTGCCGTGCCCTGAAGCGGTGCGTGCTCCTGGCCCCACCACCTCCACCTTCACCCGTACCCTCATCCCCTCCGCCCTGCCCTGGTTGGGCCTGGTCTTGTCCGCCAGATGCCGCTGCCGCGGCGACGGCGGTCGGCTCGGCCCGCGCCGTAGCGTGGGGATCCTGTGACACCCACAGCAACCACTCCCGGTCGTGCGGTACCTGGCTGGAGAGCACGGGTATCCGCGGCAGGCTGCGGGCCGTGACGGTCTGGCCGCTGCGGGAGGCGGACGTCCGCGCGAGGCAGTCCGCCAGGGGCGCTGGCCAGGGCTGGCCAACCGAGGGCATGTGTAGGTACTCGTCCATGTCGGTGACCAGGAGTATCAGGTTCGCCCCGCAGGCGGAGAGGCCCAGCAGCGCGTGGCTGGCGAAGAGCGCCTGGTCGTAGTTGTAGCTGGAGGGGAGAGGGCGGGGAGGGGGGTTGATGCGGGGGGTTGAGGGGAGGGGGGGTTATCGAGAGCTTAGGTAACGTACACGCTGGAGGAGCCCCGAGCGCATGTCGTACATAGGCCCCAGCCGGTTACGAAATGATTCCAGAAGAAGCGAAAGGAAAGGATGACGAGCCCCCACAGCCCCATGCACGCTGGCATGCGTGACACAAGATCAAGACCAGACCAGACCCATGCCGCGGAGATGGGGAGGGCAAGGGGCAGCGCAGGTACGGGGGGGATGGGCCGGTGAGGGGCACGAGAGGGGTGGGTGGGTAACGACGGTACGTTCAGGCGGGCTTCAGTTGGGTGCGTCAAGGGCAGCTTAGCCCGCCGACGAAACACCCGCCAAGTGCGATGCGGGGTGGCAAACCAAGCCAGCAACGCGTGTAACGCCGGTAGCGGGCTGCACAGAGGCAAGGGCCTGGCTGCGCCACCGGGGGTCATCGCACGCCGACGCCAACGGGAATCACTGGGCCGGGCTGGTGCCACACGGGTCCGGCGTGCGGCGCCGCGCCCGGCCCGCTGCCCCGTCCCCTCCATGGCCCTCGCCAGGGCGACGTCGGAGGCGACGCGCCGCTCACCCGAGAGGTCGGGCGCCGTGGATGCTCCGGATGCCGCCACGCCGGTGGGGTTCGTCCGCTGGGTGGCCGCGCTCCGGCATGTCCCACGTGATCAGCCTGTGGCCGGGCGCGTGGGCGAGCGCGGGCGGGCGGGGCGGCGGGGGGGGGCATGAACCGCGGTGAGGGGTGGCCTGGCGCGCTATCCCCGGTGCAGCCAAGGCGGCCACTGGCGGCGGCAGAAAGGGAGCGCGGTTGCGGTCGCTTGGTGGTCGGTGTGGACACGGTGCACCGCACCGTCCAGTGTCGACCACCCGCACGCGCTGCCTGCGCAGTGTGCCTCGCCCCCCCCCCCGCAGGAAATGCGGTGTGTGTGATCTGAGGTCGTCTTGTGCCCAAGCCGCATGCTGGAGAGGTGTTCCGGGCGACGGCACTCGCGTCCCCTTCGCGCGCAACGCACCTCAGCTGGCCGCTCTGCAGGTAGGGCGCGAGCGCAGCGTGCTTCCTCAGGTAGAAGCGCGCCGCCGCGTCGGTGTACAGCAGCAGCCCCGAAACCCCCATGGCCGTGTGGTACGACAGGAAGTGTGCCGTACGCATCGCGACCTGACCGTAGTGCGACCTCCACCTGCGGCTCGAGCTGACGTGGCGCGGCGGCCCCACCACCGCCCACAGCGCCGGCGCGGAGGCGTTGGTCCCGCCCGCGGGCGCCAGCGACTCGCACACGTGCGATCGGCCGCTGGAGCCGCCAACGCCGGCGCCGCTGGAGTCCAGTTTAAAGTCCTCGTGGGGAATGCACACGGGCACCTTGTGGCCGGGGTAGCTTGACTCCACCAGCTGCACAGGGCGCACGTGGTGGGGTAGGGGGGGCGGGCGTTGTGAGATGGAGATGGGTTTGACGAGGGCACGCTGCGATCCAGCAGCAGGCTACCGCCGCCCGGCCGCACAGCCACGCGGGGGGGTTGGGGCGGCGGGGAGCGCAGGCAGGCGGCCCGTCCGCCGCCCTGGCTCCCGACACAGCTGGTTAGCTGTTGAGGCGTCCCATAGCTGCCGTGCCCTTCGTTGTGGGCCAACCGCACCCATCGTGGGAGCTCCCAACGGGCGTATGCCCTGGCGCGCAGACGACCACAAACCCGTGCCCCGCCCCGCTTCGTTACCCGGGCCAACATCCGCAGCGCCAGCCCCTGTGTATGCGCGTGTGCGCGTGTGTGCGTTTGTGTGTATGTGTGTGTTTCGCTGACCGCACGGCACACCTTGAAGCAGGTCTCCGTCTCCGTCCCCTCCGGCAGGTCGAAGCGCAACGAGTACGGCCGCATTCGGGCCTCGTCGACTTTATCTAATACGCCCGCCTGGGTCTCCAGGGCGGCCGTCAGCACCGGCCCCGGCTCCGCCGTCTCCAGCATCAGCTGCGGCCGCCAGTCCACGTGAGAGGTGGGCAGCAGCAGGTGGCCGAAGACGCGAAGATGCAAGTTCTCAACGTCGTCGGCCCACACTAGCGCCCGGATGGCGCGCTGGGAGGGCGGGGGGAGAGGGGGAGGAACAAAGTGGACGGCATTGCTAGAAAGGGGAGGCGCACGCTAAGGGGCTGGGGTAGACGGTTCTGGCACGTGTGCAGGACTGGGCCCAAGGGTACGTGGGTCAGGTCAGGACGCGAACGTTTTTTTGCTACACGGGTGAGAATCGTCGTGTCCAGTGTGGCGTAGTTGCCTGCATGGCAACCACTGGGCAGCGCAACGGGCTGCAGTCCTCGCCGGGTGCCGGCCCGCACCTGGCTCTGGTGTGGCAGGGGGTGGCGCACGGTGCGGCCCCCAACCCTCCTGAGCCACACAGTCAGCTCCACCGTCGCCATCATGCGCCTCCCGCGTTCGTTCACGATGGGGGCCTTCGCGTGGAGTAAGGCTTTAACCACTCCAAGGTCACGGCTCCACGTGGGTGGCGGGTTTGCTCCATTCAGCTGGGCCGGGAGGAGGAGCAGCAAGGGCACTACGACAAGCCTAAGTAACTGTAACATATCAATTGTAAGGTTGCGCGTCTTGCGCATCAAGGACTGGTGTGGGCCGACTGTGTCCGTTCTGCCATATTGCTGTCATTGCTACCGGTCAGTTCATCATGGTGAAACCGTGCTGGGAATGTGGAATCGGGAGTCTTATGACAGTGCTGGGGTCGTGTGCCAAAGCTGTCGTGTGTAAGCGCAAAGGCCGCGTGCAGTAAGTTACGGCAATTGACCGTTCGAGTACCCACGCAGCCATCAGGGGTTGGGGCACTCGCAGACAAAGGCTCGACCAATAATTGTCATTTCGTGTCTGCGAGCGCCGCTTGTCACGACCTGCAACACCTAAGTTTCCCTTGTGCAATTCTACGAACAGCACTACCTACAATTGTCACTGATAATGTAGCAGTCCAATATAGGGCATGCATACGTCTCGCACCCCTGGGTAGGGCAGCAGCCCGCCCTGTGGCCCGTCCGGCGTGCCCTCCCTGGTTTCGCGCGTGATGCTAGCAGTGATCCTAGTTCTGGCCCTTGCCGGGCTGGGGGCCGTGGCGGAGGCCGCGCGGGGGTCACAGCAAGCATGGAGCCGCGACCTGGGGGTCGTCAGGGTCCAACTCCACGCGGAGGCTCCGCTGGGCGAAGGACACAAGAAGCCAACCGTCGTAACGGTGGCCCTCACAGTGTGGCTCCGGAGGGTCGGAGGGCGCAGGACGCCGTACGGCCTGCCGCACCAGAGCAAGGTGGGTGTTCATGCAGCCCCAAAGCTGCCACACCGCCCCCCCCCCCGGCGCTCCCACATAGGACTTCCAGCAGGCTGTCGTCAATGCAGGGCGCGTTGCGCCGTTGCCCCGGAGAGTGCTTGCTGGCGCTGGTGCGGCCCTTGCCGCCACCCACCCTTTCAGGTCGCGAGGCCCTCGCGCGCTCTGCACTCCAGCCGGGCGGATGAGCGCTGCATGAGGCACACCGTGCCACCCCCAGCGCACCACACAGCACACACCCTAACCTATCCGCCGCCACCCTCACACCGACTGGTGCTGCCCCTCCCTCCCCCCTCCCTCCCCCCTCCCTCCCGGCCTCCGCGCCGCGCGCCCCCGCAGACCGCTATCCGGGCGCTGGTGTGGGTTGACGACGTGGAGAATCTCCAGTAAGTGCCAACTTGTGCACCCCTCACGGGCTCCAGTCCACTCCACTGCACCCTCCCCCTAGCCCTGTCCCGCCCCAACCCCCGCCCCCCACGCAGCCTGCGCACATTCGGCCACATCGCGCTGCCCACGGCGCACCAGGTCTGGCACCCCAAGCTACTGCTGGAGACGGAGGACCCGGGGCCGGTGGTGCGCGCGACGGTGGAGACGCGGCCGGAGCTGTTCCGCCACATCGGCCTGTGGCGGCTGCGTCCGTACTCGCTGCGGTTCGACCTGCCAGAGGGGACGGAGGGGCAGCTGTGTTTCAGGGTGAGGGTGGGGGTTGCGGCCCTGGGTGTGGGGCCCTGGATGTCGTGCAAGACACCGCCGTATAGGACGTAGCCATACGACAGGCTGCATAGCCCCGGGCCGTAGCGAAGTAGACCCCTCTGTGCAGGGCCGCGTGCGTGCGCGTGTCCGCAGCAGCCCGGCACACAGCCCCACCCCGCGACGCCGGTACTACTGCTGCTGTGTATGATCATGGCATCCTGCTGGCTGGGATTGTACTTTGTGGGGGGAGCGATACACGCGAGCAACGCACCGATTGTGGCCGCTGCGATCCACAGCTCGTGGAGTCCAGCTACCCGACGCACAAGGTGTCGGTGTGCATACCGCACGAGGACTTCTCATCCGGCGGCAACCGCCGCTCCGGAGTGGGCGGCGCCAGCGGCCGGGCTCGTGTGTGCGAGGCGCTGGCGCCCTCGAGCCGGACAAACGCCTCCGCACCGGCGCTGTGGACCGCCATCGGCCCGCCGCGCCACTCCTCCTCGAGCCGCAACTGGCAGGGGCACTTCAGCGAGGTGGCAGTCCGTACGGCACACTACCTGTCGTACCACATAACGGTTGGGGTGTCAGGGCTGCTGCTGTACACGGACCAGCTGACTCGCTTCTACCTGCGGAGGCATCCCGCGGTGGTGCCCTACCTGCGGAGCGGCCATCTAAGGTGGGAGCGTAGCACAGCATACGTAGCATAGCGGCTCGCTTTTGGGGTGTCGCCGCCGACACCCTCAGGGGCGGGGCAGGGTGCGCAGCGCCGGGGCTCCGTGCGCAGGTTTGAACTCCACGTGTGCATTGGTGGGTAGGATCCAGATCCACGCGTACGCGGGTGCATCGCGCTGCAAGACCGTGCGGGCGACGGAGACCTGCAGGGCCCATTCATGCGCCGGCGCTGGACGCGCCGCCTTCGCATCCAGTGAAAAGAAATCCATTACTGGGAAGGCACCTAGACGCTGCGCCGGAGAGTCGAGCGACGCAGGGACTCGGCCCCAGTTGCCGCGATGTCTTCCCGACCTGCGCCCTGACAGGCTGATAGCCTGGGACATGCCGGAACGATCGCACAAGAGCTCGGAGCCGCCCGGGCGGGGCGGCTGGCAGTCCGAGGGGACGGAGCGAGGCCTGGGGTAAGTGCGGGGCTGGCGTGGCGGTTAGCCGGGTGCGCTGTCTAGGGGCGGGCTGGCCATCACATGTCTGTGTCCCCCCTGCGCATTCCAAAATGTGCTCACTCACTCAGTTGCCCGCTCAAGCACCGCCTAGGTGTCGGCTGACACTCCGGCAGCGCAGCAGGGAAACCGCACCCCGCGATGTAGACCACGGTGACACACCGTACGGCATCCGCCGTACCGTATGCGGTATGCGCCGTACGCTGCGGGCCCTCGCCTAGCTCCATGCTGCTGATGTCCCCCTCCCCTCCGACGCCGGCGACTCCCCACGGGAACTTCTTTGTGGGCGGGCGGGACACCGGGCTTCCCCCCGAGAATTGCACCTTCTGCTCTTTTTGCTGCTTCGTGTCAGGCGCTCGATAGCGATCGGGCCTCGGCCTGGACTTCAGGGATAGCCGGTCCGCCCATTCAGACCACCGGCCTCGTGGTCCATAGATGCGCAGGACCCACAGGGAGGGATGGCGGCTAGCGCCCAGCTCTCAGCCCTCCGCCCGCAGCCCTCTGCCCTCAGCCCTCATCTCCCAGTTGTTTCAATCGGGGGAGGCATGCGCCCCCAGGCTTCTCTATTGAGAACGGCTTCCATACCCACTTGCCCTCCGACGCCACCCCCCTCCCTCCATACGCATTCGGTGTCCGCGACGCGACCCCTTTCCCTTTCTTTATTACCCTACCTCCCCCCTCCCCCTCTTACCCCAGCTACAACTACGACCAGGCGCTCTTCGCCAGCCACGCCCTGCTGGGCCTCTCCGCCTGCGGGGCGAACCTGATGCTCCTGGTCACCGACATGGACGAGTACCTGCACACGCCCGAGCCGCGGCAGGGCGAGAAGCGGTGGCCGACCCAGATGGCCACGTGCCTGCCCAAGGCGCAGGCCGGTCGCGGCCGGAACGGCGGACGAACAGAGTACGTCTCTGTACGGACGCTGCAGCGGTACGAGCTGGTGACGAGCGTGATGACCGCGGGCGCGGAGTTCCGGCTGTGGACCTCGATGGCGCTGCCCAATGTGAGCAGGCCCAGCCAGCAAACTGCGGCCGCGGCGATGGCCGCCGCCGCGGCGGCAGCGGGCGTGTCGGCAGAGGCCGCGGCGGCAGCCGCGGCGGCGGCGGCTGCGGGCGCTGGCACGGCTACGGCGGTGCAAGCGGTGCTGCCCGCGGGCGCCGGCGGGGGCGGCGGGGCACAGCCTCGCAGGATGCGTCTGGTGAGGAGGATGTACCGCCGCGGCCCGGACGGCACGATGCAGCTGGTGGGGGTCTTCCCGGCGGCAGCGGGCGGGGCCCAGGCAACGGGGCGGCGGCGTCTGAGCCAGCAGACGGCAGGGGCGGCCGGTGGCGGTGGCGGCGGCGGCGGCGAGGCAAATGTCATCACCGACCGGGTCTCTGCCGAAGCTTTAGCGGGCATCTTGCCAAATCATCCCCTCTCCCTCTACGACCTGCGCGGCTGGCAGCCGATGCCCTCCCTTCACAACAAGCTGCTTATGGTGCCGGCTGCGGAGAGTGAGTGCGGCACGCGGGAGTGGTCGGCCGTACCTGCCACGCGCCGCCGCGCCGATAGGAGGACTTGCAGGAGGGAACGGCCGCCGCGCGAAGGCACTTGGCCTAATCACCGACACTCGGTTTGTGCTTGGTTCTGCCTGCTTGATTGGTTGGTTGCCGCCAATGGGCTGACCTGGTGGATGTTTGGCCGAAGAGTAGCGCTGCATGGCACACTTGGCCCCGCTTGCCCCCTGCGACTGACCTGACACATCCTAACCTCAACCGCCTGCCGCTGGTGGGCACGCACACCTTCCGTGCTCGCCCCGCAGTCGTGGCGTTCTTCGTGCATGACAGCATTCCGCGGCACGGCCAGACCAAGCTGGTGGACAAGAGCTGCCTGGTGCTGCTGCACGTCACCAACTACTGGCGCCCCCGCATCGACTCCAACAAGCGAACCGGATTCTTCTTCATGAAGCGCAACTTTTTCGCGCAGCACAGCTGGGAGCCCTCGCCGCTCCGCAGGTACTTCACGCAGAACGGCTCTGCGGTGAAGGCGGCCTAGTGGACGAGCTCATATGCGAGCAGCTCATGCAGGCGGCAGCCGTGGTAGGGTTCTGGGTGGGAGGGATAGGGAGTAAAACGGAATGGGAAACGGGTCGCGTCGCTGAAGGGATAGGGAGACGGCGAGGCTGTCCGAATGCTGGCCTGGTGGGATAGCGGGGTATGCTGATGCGCGGCACGCGATGGGCCGATAGGACATGGTCAGAGTGCAGAGCCAGGCTGCGGGGTTATGCTTCATTTCCTCCATTGTCATGATAATGGATTGCTACCAGGGCATGTGTCTCCCTTGTCATGATGGTCGAGGGTATGCGTCATTTCCTCAATTCTCATGATACCGGTTGTGGATTGTGGCGGGTCGGGAACGGTTTGGGCCTGGCAGCCATGGGGAAGCCATAGCTGGAACGGTGAGGAGCTTGCCTTGATGCATCGCTTCAGGTCTTCGGCGTTCAGCTGGTGCCTGCTCTTCGTGACCTTGCATTGCACATCGGCCATGAGCGGACAGCCACAGCAACGGCGGTGATAACCATTTACAAGTGTCTCCAGAAGACAGAGCTGCATCTCTGATAGTGGAGTGTGTCGCCTGAGAGTTTTTTCATTAAGTCATGCATGCAGCTATCACGTCATCAGGTACCGGGGAACTTTAGGCTGATGGGTATGAGGCACAATGTGACGGCTGCTCGCGCGTACGGCGCGTTGTCGTGGACGTGGTTGCATTCTACGACTGTACACAATGTGCAAGTAGCGTGCCTGGGTTTTATCTCAGAATGCGTGCGTGGGCTTGTCCCCAAGGACGCAGCGCGCATGTTTGCCCGCCCTTGAACGGCTTGAGGCCCTGTACGTTGAGGACGTTGCATGTTCTGCATGTCCGTGCTTGCGCCCTGCCGCCCAAGTGCGTCGTGATGGGATGGTTATATTGAAAGGGATTCAAGTTGGGATGTTGTGGCGCATCTTTGCAAGTGGGTTTGTAAGCTGCCCACTGTGGACTGTACTGACTGCACCGGCGGATGGACCCCCGGGTCCGTGTGCAAGTGCCGGCCGGCCTGTCACACCCGGGACGCTATAGTAGCCGATAAACAGTCTAGGGCACATCACCGGCCCTGTACTTGGATCCATTATTAATGGAGCCGTGTTCGTAGTTGCGTGTTCATGCTCGAGCGATCGAGCAGAAACAGCTCCATCAACAGAATTGAATCCTAGTAACACAAAAGCCGCATAACAGGCACCTCTGTTTGTTAACATGGGGAAGCTGGCGTTGCTGTCGCTGGGACGGCAAAGATAGACGGAACCTAGCTCATCTCATGAATCTTAACAAGCTTTCCAGTTTCCGATGCGCATTTGCTCTGGTGCTCCTCGCGTGCACCGTGAGGGCCCGATGGCACCGCGAGCTCGGCACCGTGCACACCAAAATCTTTGCGATCGCACCCCTCGGAAACGGCACGCGGAAGGCGACCGTGGTATTGAGCGTCTGGCTTCGGCGTGTCGGCGGAAACCCCAACTATGGCCTTCCCCATCAGAACAAGGTACGCTCCTCCTCACCTCCCACACACGCGCCCGTGTCCTGCTTTCACTGCTTTTCGGTTGTTGCGCATGCGCAATCCCTCTGACGCACTCGGCGGCCCCTGCTGACCGACCGCCAACCTCTGCCTGCCCCGTGACTACCTCGCAACCGCCTCCAGACGGCCATTCGCGCCCTGGTGTGGGTGGATGACCCCGAAGATCTCCACCGCCGCATGTTCGGGCACGTGCTGATGCCGGTGCTGCCCGAAGTGTGGCACCCACAGCTGCTGCTGGAGACGGCGGAGCCGGGGCCGGGGCCGCTGCCTGCCGTGCTGGAGACGACGCCCGAGCTGATGCGTGGTAAAGTGGCCGACTGGAGCCTGCGGCCCTACTCCATGCGCTTCGAGCTGCCGCCCGGGGCGAACGGCCGGACCTGCTTCAAGGCACGTGTGGTGGAACGGGTGGGCATCGGACGGCCAGGCGCGGCACAGGCAACGCCTTGTCGGCTGTTGCGTCCTCGCCCCGGTCATGACGCGTCAATAGGCCCACGGGTTGCAAGGTCCCTTGACGTCTCGAAACCGCCGGCTTCACGGCGGGCTCGCAAACGGTTGCGGCGCCCGGGCTGCTGCGGCCAAGGACTGCTCACTGGCCGCCGCAGCGGCCCCCTGACCCAGCCCTCCCCGCTGCCCCGGCGCGCCCCGCACCGCAGCTCATCGAGGCGAGCCTCCCCGGACACAAGGCCCCCGTCTGCGTGCCCGTGGAGCTGCGCGGCCGCGCGCCCGACCCAGGCGACGATGAGGCCGCCGGCCCCGGTGGCGCGTCGCATGTGTGCGAGTCGCTGGCGCCGTCGGGCCGCTACAACGCCACCGCGCCGGCGCTGTGGACCGCCATCGGTCCGCCGCGCCACAGCAATTCCACCCGGGAGTGGGAGCGGCACCTTACGGACATTGCGGCGCGGGTGGCGCACTACCTGAGCTACCACAGCGCCATGGGGCTGACCGGGATGCTGCTGTACACCAACGCGCTGATGCGGAGGCACCTGCAGTGGAGCCCCGCCATCATGCCATACCTTCACAACGGGCAGCTGAGGTACGGTACGGTACGGCCGGGCGAGAGGGGAGGGCGCCCGGCGGCGGCATGAGGCGGGCGGCTGGCACGGGCTGCCGTTGGTGCCCTTACATGAGCCGCGATCGCTGCCTGCAGTTCAGGCACGCACCGGTGTGCCACAGCCCGCCAGTGCGCCTGGCCGGTGGATCAGCAGCTCGTAGGGCGCACCCCGGGTCTGCGCTGCACAAAGGAGCGACGCCGAAGCCGGCCCTCCTGGCCGCTCCTCCGCTGACCCCCTCCGCGACAGGACAACCGGCAGCGCTTCATTACCCCTCCCCCTTCCCTTCGCCCATCCTCCGTGCGGCCGCCTTCCCTTCGCCCGCCCAGCATGTGACCCCCGCCGCACATCCCGCTGCAGGCTGGTCCATTGGGAGCTGCACGAGCGAGGCCACGAGCTGCCCCCCGGGATGAACAGCAGCCAGCTGGTCAAGCCGCTCAAGTGGGTGTTGGCCGGCTGCTAGCGGGGGGAGGCTCGCTGCTGCCCCAGTTGCGGGTGGCGGGTGCGCCTGGCGTGGCGGTTACCTGCAAGGCCTGCGCTGGCAACCTGGCCCATGGGCCGCGGCAGGGGGGTGGCGCCGCGCCGCCTAGGCCAACCTTCATCCGTACTGCACCACCACGGCGTCGTTCACGCTGCAGCTGCGCCACCGTCCTTACCCCCTTTCTGTGGCAATTTCTTTGCCGGCGCCAGCGCCAGCTAACCGGCTTAGTACTGGGCCGAACCTCCTCTGGCTGCCCGCTCCGGGCAATGCCCCCCTTCCCCCTCCCCCTTTCCCCCCAGCTATAACTACGACCAGGCGCTCTTCGCCAGCCACGCGCTGCTGGGCCTCTCCGCCTGCGGGGCGAACCTGATGCTCCTCGTCACCGACATGGACGAGTTCATGTACACGCCCACACCCGGCGTGGTATGGCCCGCGCCCCTGACCAGCTGCATGCCGCGGGGGCGGGAGGTGGGCATCGGAGCCGTCGGCATGTACCGCCTGCTGCGGACGGAGCTGCTGTCAAGCACCGTCAGCCCCGCAGAAGAGCCCACGCTGTGGGTCACACCTCCCCGCGCTGACGGTTCTGCCGGCGGCGCCGCCGGGATGGCGGCAGCGGCGGCAGCTGGGGCGACGGCGGGTGGAGCGGGGCGGCGTCTGATCCAGCAGCAGCCGCCGCAGCAGCCGCGGGAGGAGGTCCCGGGCCGTGGCGCGGGCCGGCGTGGGGATGGCGTGCGGGATCGGCTGTGGCGGCTGTTCAGGGATGCCACCGGCTGGGCCGGCGCCGAGGCGCGGGGCGGCCGGATGGGCCACCGGCCGTTTCGCCTGGGTCGCAGCGCTGGCACACCGGCCAACGGCTCGGCTGGCTCTGATGCCGCTGCTGCGCCCTACCCGCTGGCCTCGCATCCGCTCAGGCGCTACGATCGGCTGTCCAAGGTCCACATGCCAGAGTGGGCCACCAAGGTCATCTTCGTGCCGGCGGCAGAAGGTGGGGTGGGGGCTGGGGTCGGCGCGCTGCCGTCAATCCCCGGCGACGGCGCTTCGCAGGCGCCGTTGCAGGAGCTGCTTCACAGCCGCAGTGGGGTAGACGGCAGGGAAGCGCGTGGGGTTGGTGGCTTGAGCCGGACGGCCTGAGCCGGCTGCCTGGGAGGCATGGGCGTGGACAAAGCCCGCGCCCCGTGCTGACGCCTGGTCACTCCCGGCGTGCCGGCCGGGCGCGTCAGGGTGTCAGCCTCTCATGCAGTGCGACGTAGTCCACCGTGCTGCTCCCCGCCCCGGCCATGCACTGCCTGATCCCGCCGCAGCACTCAGCGGTGACCGATGCCGCCCCCGCCCCGCCCCGCCCCCGCCCCCGCCCCTGCAGTGGTTGCCATGTTCGTTCACGAGGCCATCCCGCGCCACGGCGCCTCCGAGCTGGTGGACGCGGGCTGCGTGTCGCTGCTGCACCTGGCCAACTACTGGAAGGAGCGGTCCACTGGCAAGGCACACGATGGTGTCGTCTACGACTACTTTGCTAAAGACTTCCAGCCCTTCCAGAACTGGGTTTTCAACGGCACAGGTACCCAAAGCGCCAGCGCAACCAGCAGCGGCGGCGATTCCGCCAGCGCTGCCGCCGGCAGCGGTGGTGGTGGGCGTGGCGCGGGCGGCGGCCAAGAGCGGCACTAGCAGGACACTCGGACCACTCAGGCAGATGTGGGTTTGGCACGTCAGCTAGTGTTGGCTGTCGGCTTTTGTAAATATTGCTGTCACTGCATGTTCTTACGATGCATAGCTGGTGTGGACGGCATCTGCGGATCTTGATCGTGATGGAGACCGTGCGAACTCCTGCAGGCAGACCATATGGCTACAGAACGCACCCCTTGCATAAGTGCCCCAGAGACTGCGCATCGGATATTGAGTAATGTACATTGAGCCGTTTTGCGACTAGGACTAACAAGTGGCCTTCGGGCATGCGGTGAGCGGGACAGCGGAGGAAGCTACACACCGACTACAGCCCCATGGTGGGCCATCGATTGCGCCCAGTTCGCGCTGGCAGCGGTTTTGCGCTGTTGCGTCCTCAACGAGCATCGCATAGCCTGGCAGTTGTTGGGTGCTTCAACCGCAGCCCCTCGCGGCCCTTCGCGACCCACGCTGGTGATCCGCACGCGCCCGCGCAATGCCGTCCTCTCGAGCTCTCCCTTTATCGCTGCACGCGGCCAGGAGCCCCTTGGGTGGGCGACGCCGTTGGTGCGCGCGAGGGCTGTCGGCACACTTAGTCAGGGCTGATTTTGGCGCGTCGGCGAGCCGACCGGTGCCTTGTCCGCGGAAAGAACTGCCTGCGGACCTGGCCTCAGCCGGTGCGGGTCACTGTATGGAGCACATGTAAGGCTCCGATCCGCAACGCGAGTCTTGGCGCAACGCACTGGCAGCGGGGATAAGCCGGATCGCGCAATACTGGGGTCACGTAAATGTTACGAGCATACCGTTTTCTCGTTCTTTGGGCTGCAACGTTGGGCGAACGGGCATCAAACGCACCGTGTACGCCGGTGTACAGACTCCGACGTTTGGAAGTACGGGGCGGAGTTGTGATGGGTGAAAGGACCGTTGGAGGCCACCGAAGTTCCAGCAGCACGCCTGCGTTCCCCCCCAGGCTTGCGCCATCGCCGCTCTCCGCGCGTTGACAGACCTGAGATTACTTCGCACAGGGCAGGCGGGTTCTGACCCACGCCACGCGAGCAGCAAACCCCCTGCAACGCAAGAGACACAGCAGTCCGAAGAGGAAGGGTCGTAGGAGCCATGGCGCGCGCGAGCGGGCCGCGGTGCTCGGCTCTGGCGGCTCTCGCGGTGTGCGGCCTGCTGCTGGCTGCCGGCCCAGGTGCGTGCTGGGCCAGCGGGCCGCCTCGGCCTGGAGGAGCACGCGCCGCGCTGCAGCGCGAACCCGATTAAACTGCTCCTAGCGTTTGCATGCGGCATCCGTACGCCCTGCTCGGCCATGACATGCAACACCCTGTGCGCATGCAGGCGGCATACGTGCTGAGGACAGCGCCAGCGCGAGTAAGTGGAACCACTTCAGTTGTTCGTAAAGACACGGTTTGCAATAAAGTCCTTTGAAGACGCTGTGTTATCGTGCTAGTGCCCGTGGGGTGGGGTAGTCTGAGGCGGCCCATAGCCGCATGGCCGGCTCAGCCCTTGACCTGCCGACCCATGGGTCCCAACGGCAGCTGAGGTGCTGCCTTGTGCGCATCGAGGAGAGCGGCCAAGCGTGGTATACAACGGGGAGCTATGGCGGCATGTATCCACGCCTCCGTAGCCTTGTTCCTCCATTGTGGTAGGGACATGCATACGTACGCCACGACCGTACCCAGTGTACGATACTGCGGTCAAGTCCCTAATCCCGCCAGCCACAGGCCCCGAAGCCGACCCCCTCAAGCTATCCGACCAGATCGGCTGCGACGGCACCTCCGTGCTGAGCGCCCTCACGATGACCCCGGAGCTGCGTGCCCTGCGCGCCTCGCTGCGCGTGGCGGGGCTGCAGGGGCGGCTGAACGACGAGCCAGGCAACGTGACAGTATTCGCGCCCACAGACCGGTGTGCGCATACCGCAGCAGCGGGCCGCTGCAGCGGGTCTGGGTCCGGAGGGGTGGGCTACCGGAGGGGCTACCGGTTGGGCTGCCGTGTGAAGGCGCCAACAACACCGCGCTCGTGACAGCCCGCCTGGACTTGAGGTGGCACTGCAGCTACGCGTGGGGTACGCACCTGCGCGGATGCACCCGTCCGCGTGAAACTGTGGGGCGGGGTGTGCTCTGGCTGCGGGCCGTAAGGCGACAAAAGATAAACCTGCACAGAAATAGGACAAACAACCGCATCGGCGCACGGCTGCCCTGCACCATACTGATGCTGCCTAAAGGCCCGTTCAAGGCAGCCTTTTGCCACAGTGCCAGCTCTGCCCTTCCGCCACGCGCCGCCCTGCCTGCCCGCCTGCAACCCGCCCCCCTGCTACCACACTCCTCCAGCGCCTTTGCCGAGTTCCTCAATGACGTGGGCACCGACCTGACGCGCCTCTTCGCCGACCCAACCACGCTGCGCCACCTGCTGCTGTACCACATGCTGCCCCGCGGGGTGTCCCCCGAGCAGCTGCGCGCCGCGCCCGTGTTCCAGACCTTCTGGGCCGACAAGGAGGTGTTCGTGCCGCAGCCCTTCCAGGTACGCGCGGACCCAGTGCCCGACCGGTGACGATGAGGACGGAAGTTCCCCGGGCGCCGCGCTGCAGGCTTCCAGGCGCCGCCTGCGTGTTGCGCGGATTCGGATGCGGGGGGCGCCGCTCCCCCCCGGGGTGAGGGTCGGCGTGGCGGAGACCGGAGAGCAGCAGGGCGCGACGGGGGCTACGAGAAGAGCCGTGATTAAGCGGCCACCCAGGGGACTGGGTTCCGGTGGTGGAAGTCCGCGACACGCATTCCATCTGTCGTGCATGAGTTTGGGCGTGTTCAGTTCCTCGGAATGCGGGGCCCATCAGGGTCTCGGTTGTCATGCGGTTGATTGGGCCTCTCCCCCTGGCTCGCGGTGTCAGTGCTGTGCCGGTCTGTCCGCGTGTTAGGTTGGGCGGGTGGGCATGGGGTCTCCGCCGCCTCCTCTGCTCATGTTAGCAATCTAGCAGCGACTACAACCGCGAAGGTATGCCTCTGCACGGATCGCTCGTCGCTGACATCGCAGTTTTGCAGGTCGTCTTTCAACTGTACCCCGACCGCCGTTCCTCCTACTGTTGAGTATGCGATTCGGTGTCCGCGACGCGACCCGTGTCCCGTTCCGTATTACCCCCTGGCCGCAACGCACGCTGCGCCCCGAGACAAGGAGCCTGTGAATTCCCGGCCGCTGCGCAGGGTGTTGTGTCTGGGGAGTCCGGCACCACGGCACGGATATCCAAGTCCGTCAAGGTGCGTCGTACCGTACGTTGCAGCGCCTGCCAGTACGGCGGTACGGAGCTTCCGTGTTGATGATGCAGTCGCGCAGCTAGCGCGGAGCCCAGCATGCGTTCACAAGAGCCCCGTCAGTCCCGGACCGGTGCTACGTTCCCCGTTTCTGGTTCTCTTTTTTACGTGCTGGTGCTGACTGCCGGCGGCGGCTCCTCTCCCCCGGCGGCCCAGACCAGTTCCTGCCTCACCACTCCCTTGGCTCCGCGGTCGTCACACCGTTACCCCCCCCCTGTCCTGCCCAGGTCTGCAACTCGTACATCTACTTGATCTCGTACGTGCTGCTTCCCGGGCCCTCACTGGAGGCGCTGCCGCCCTTCGCCGAGTACAAGCCGCCCGCGCAAAGCATCGGCCTCGCCGCCGGCAGCGCCGCCGGCACTGGTGGCGGCGGCGGCGCGTGCAGCCCCAACGCCACGGTGCTGGACCTGCTCCAGAGCAATGCCAACCTCTCGGTCCTCATCAGCATGGTGGAGACCGCCAAGCTGTCGGGGGCGCTGGCCAACGCCTCGGCCGCCTCGGGCCCCGGCGTGACGCTGCTGGCGCCGCTGGACGAGGCGTGGCGCGAGGCGGCGGGCCGGCTGCAGATGCCCAACGCCTCGGCAGACGGCTTCCGCCAGCTTGACAGGTACGGTACCGGCGCGGGGCTGCGGGGCAGGCATGCGGGGAGCACGGCCCATTTTGCGTTGCCCTGCGCTCGGCTGCTAACAGTACCGTGCTCCCGGCCCCTGCTTACTCTCCGCCCCGGGCGCCCGCCTCCCGCTCGCCCCCCTGCCCGCCCGCCCGCCCGCCCGCCCTCTCCCCCGATCGCCCCCCCTCAGCGCCACGCTGCGTACGGTGCTGCTGGGCCACGTCATCCCGCGCTACCTGCCGCCCGCCAAGCTGGCCTCGCAGCTGTACGGCACCCTGGCCGGCCCGGCCGCGGGTCCCGTGCTCGTGAGCGCGGTGCCTGGCAACGTGACCCTGCAGACGCCCACCACGGATGCCCGCGTAGTGGGCGCCAACGCCGCCGACGTGTGCAACGTGGCCGTGTACCTGATCGACAGTGTGCTGCTGCCGGCGCGGCTGCCGGCGCCGCCTGCAGGTAGGGGGGAGGCGGGCTTTTGCGAAGTAGACGGAGGGTGGGAGGAGTTGGGCAGGTGGAGGGGGTGGAGGGATGCACGTATCTTGCTGTGTACCCGCCCACCCTACCGGAAACATCGCGCCTTCGGGTGTGTGTGGCCGTAGAGGTGGGCTCCCCCTTAATGCGGGGTCGGAACGCGGTGACTGGTGAGGTTGCGGTGGGGCGAGCGCGTAGGGAGGCTGAAGCCGAGGCCGCGGGGGCCTGGGAGCAGTGGGGCTGACTGGCGCTGGGCGCGTGACGCCTCTTTGCAATGCCATGCTGGCCCTCTCACCCTCTCATCTCCTCGGCCTTCGCGCAGAAGTCCAAACCAAGCGCAAGAAGTAGGCTGATGCGACGGCTGGCGGGACTGCCGTAGAGGCTGCCCCCCCCCTCCTCCTCTGCAGCTCTTCATCTTGTGGCTGCACGAGTAAGCAAAGCTCTCCCCTCTCGGGGGAGTGACTTCAGGCGGCCGCGCACGCGGGCTGCCTGCATGCCGGGCGGGCGCACCGCTGCCAGAACCGTGCGCCACGGCATTCCGACCGCGAAGTGCACAAATGTCGCTTTGCGTGCGCGTTGCGGGGGCGGAAACGCTTTTATGATGGTCATGGGAGCATGGGCAGCTGCTGACTGAGCGAGTGACGGCGGGTGGGTGCACCGTGCGTGGGGCCGGGCTGCACTTGACATGGGACCGTTGGTACCTTGTGGGGTTTGGCAAACAATCGTGTCGTCGTCTCCAGCATCGTGTGAGGTTGGATCTGTGAAGCTGTCCCTGGACCGACATTGGCCTTGACATGCCCACGCCTGGGTACTCACGGTTCATACGTTCGAAGCCATGTACATTTACAGAGTACTGGGTCATTGACCCCGCAAATCAAACCAGGTCACATACGCACAAACCACAGGCGCAATATCCTCGGCGACAACTGCTCCAGGTCGGGTCTCCGTAACAAGGTCAACAATAAATCACAAGGCTGCAAGAGCCGCAGCGTCGCCGCCGCCGCATGAATTGATAGCCTGACTCACGGCTGCAAAGACGTGGGATGCAAGAGACAGTGAGAAGGCTACGAGGCATTGCCATCACTAATCCCCGCCACATGAGCACCCCAATCCCAGTCCCCGATTGCTCAAGGATCCAAGCCGGTGATCGACATAACACAGGAACTCCAGCGCACGTGGCCTCTCGTTGCGATACGAACCGAAAAGGACGCCCGCAGGAGGTCAGGTCTTTGCTCAAGCCCTCCCACTTCTTGGCACCGGCGCCAGTCCCTAGCGTTCAAAACTCTTGGGTGATACTACAATTTCCGTACAACGGCGCACACGCCAGACCTGCGCACACCACCGCAGAGCCCTCGCCCCTCGCACCAGAGAAGGCAAGAGCCGGGGCCGCGGTGGGAAAAGCAGTCCGTCGCGCCGCCCGGGCGTGCCCGCAGGCAGGCAGGCACACCACCGGCGCAGCGGCGCACGAGTCAAGCTGCGACCGGTCCGTTTGCTTCACCGGTCCATCCCAAACCCACTTGCTCCCTCGCGGATGCCGCCACAAATGCGGCACCCGCACACAACAAATCCGCAGTGACAACCATCAAGACAACGTTAAGACCGTCCTCCAGACAACAGCCTCAGCGCCTGCGACAGTCGCTTTCGAGCCCTGACCACCTCCCATCACATATGCCACTTATTCTGCCCAACTCCCGCTCCCTCGTGCACAACGGGCGCCCATCAGCTCCTCCACACCACTGATCCCCGCTGCCAACAGCGAACTGCCGCCCCATAGTGATGCTCAACGCTGGCGCCAGCCCGGACCGCGGGTCAGCCGACCCACGGGTCAGCCGCGCTGTCGGAGATAGCTAGCTAGCTTGGCCGCCCTCACTTCGCGGCGCCGACATGCGTCGGCGCCCTTGACGACCGCGCCCCGCCCAAGCCCGTTGCTGGTGCGCTTAGTGCGATGAGCCGCGGAGCAGGTCAATGGGGAACACGTCGTGGCCCTCGGGGTAGAGCACCTGCGTCTTGCCCTCCAGGTACTTGTTGATCATGCGCGTGGTGCTGTAGTTGAAGCCGTCCTGGGGCAGAACCTTGCGGTCGCGGGTGCGGGCGCTGTTCATCACGGTGCGGACCTGGGGGGGGGAGGGCACGGGCGGGCGTGGCGGGCAAGAACGTAAGGCACCGTTTCACATGCCGAGGACAGGCTCCAGATGGCGACAGCTATGTTGGGATACTGTACATGCCCTATCGGCCCTCAACACCCCTCCCCCACACCCTCCACCCACCTTGGACGCCAGCACCTTGCCCAGCTCCACGCCCCACTGGTCGAACGAGTTGATGTTCCAGATGAAGCCCTGTACGGCGATGCGGTGCTCGTACATGGCCAGCAGCTGGCCCACCGTGTAGGCGCTGCAGCTGGGCAGCATGATGCTCATCGAGGGCCGGTTGCCCGTGAAGACGCGGTGCGGGATCAGGTAGTCGGGCACATTGTCGGAGCGGAGCTGCTCGGGCGTCTTGCCGTACGCCAGCGCATCAGCCTGCCGAGAGGGGCATCCACACAGTGGGGTGCCGCACATTACTCCCGGCAAGAGTAACAAGAGTAACAGGAGTAACAAGAGGAACGACGGATAAGGCCCACTGAAGGCTCACTGAACAAGCCTTGCCACACGTGGAATGGGCAAGGACGGATGGGAGCCGGGACGGAGGCCGTCGCAACCCGTCGCGGAACTGCCGCGGCCGCCCCTCACCCTCACCTGCGCGAAGAAGTTGCACATGAGCTCGTCGTGGTTGGAGACCACCTCGCCCTTGAGGTAGACGCTCTGCTGGCTGCGCACGATGCCGATGAACTCGCAGGGGATGACGCGGCCCTGGTGGATGAGCTGGTAGAACGAGTGCTGGCCGTTGGTGCCCGGCTCGCCTGGCGGGAAGGGGGGGAGCGGAGCGGGGCGAGGGGGGTACTCAGTCCGAAAGCGTGGAGTTGTTGCCTGCTGGCAGCGTCCAGCGAGAGGGGCGGGAGGGAGCCGGGGTGTTGAGAAGGGGGAGGGTTGAAAGGGGGGAGGGGGGTCGAGAACGCGCGGTGCCGAGGGGCATGCGTTGCGTCTGGGCCTTCCTAGCAACGGGCCACCGGCTTTGAACCCTACGGCCCCCACAGTGCTGCACAAAGCGGAGGAACCCACCCGGAGATTGGGACCCAGTCAGCCATGGCGGCGCTGGTGAACGCTGGCGAGTCAGTGGGACTATCCAATCCAACCGGGTAAGGGCCGTGCGCTTCGACGCCATCGCCCACGCCGACCCCGTCCACTAGTGTTAACTAGGACCGAGCGACATGGAACCAGCCAGCAACGGCCACATTCTCGACACCGCCCGTCCTCGCTACACTCGGGCTGCAGCTTCGGTCAAAGCGAGTGCGGAGACGGCGACCAGCAAACGACGGCGCTGGCTCACCGAAGTCGATCTCTCCGGTCTGGAAGGGCAGGCGCGCGCCGTTGATGTCGACGCCCTTGCCGTTCGACTCCATGTCCACCTGCTGGATGTGCGGGGCCAGCTTGGACAGAGCCTGCGCGAGAGGGGACATGGCGACGAGGGCAGCGGACGAGGGGGGGCGGAGGGGGTGCCTTGAGCAGGGGTCCTTTGATTAGTCCAACGTTGCGGAACAGAAAAGTTCAAGACAACCATGACCGTTATAAGCATGTGGGCAGCTGGCGACGTACTCCACTCGTCCGCTAATCGCCCTCAGGTCAGATCCATGCTCAGCTCCACAAACGGAGCACGTCGTACCTGGCAGTACGGCAGGATGGCCTTGGCGCCGAAGCCCAGGAACGAGACGTTCCAGATGGACAGCAGGCCGATGAGCACCGGCAGGTTGTCCTGGTACGACTGGTTCTTGAAGTGCTCGTCCATGTTGTTGGCGCCAGCCAGGAACTCCTGCGGGCCAGCAGTTGCACGTGAGCACACAGTGCATAAGCTCACACGTGCGATAATGCCAATCCACGGCCGCCCACGGTCATCGGTCACGACGTGCAATTCTCCACGCCGCAGCGCATGCGCAGCACGCCTCGAGCAGCTGCAAGCGGGTGCGCACAGGGCGGCATGTGTCCGAACCCGAGCGCGCTTGCTGCTCCACTCCTCCCTGCCCCGGCCGATACTCGAGGCAAACCGCATGCCGCAACCAACTCGCCTGCATGATGTCGAAGCCGTACTGCAGCGCGAGGGGCAGGATGCCCACCGCCGAGCACACGCTGTAGCGGCCGCCCACCCAGTCCCAGAAGCCGAAGGCATTCTCCGGGTCAATGCCGAACCTGCGCACGCACGGCCGCCCAGAGTGGGGGTGGAGAGGGGGTCAGGGGGCCGCATAGCAAGGGCCAGCGCAATTGCGCGTTGGGACCAAGCAGCCAAACCAAAGCTTGATGTGGAGCCAGACAAAGTAACATTCAGATACGGTGTTCAGTATTGCACGGAGCTAGCGCGGCAGTTCATGGTTGCGTCAGCGCTTTCAGAACATTCCGAGCGCTCTCGCACGGCCCAGAGATGTGCTGAGCTGAAGTGCCGTACCGCCCACAGCCCACATGCAACTGCCGTACTGCCCAATGATGTTGCCTTCCCACAACTTTCAGGCACGCCCACGGCTGTGCCGCGTTCTGAAACGCGCATCCACCGAAGCTGCCTGCTTGGATTGCATAAAAGCATGTGCAGTCCGCAATCTGCGCTTTGCGCCCCTTCATGCCAGCTCGTCGCGGCCCCAGGCCGTCCTTGTCTGGCACGCAGCAACCTGATGGCGACTCATGGGCCAACCGGACTCACTCCTTGACGAGCTTCAGGTTGGTGGACACGGCCACCATGTGCTTGGCGACCGCCTCCTGGCCTGCGGGCGGGAGCGCCGGCAGCGAGGCATCGGTCAGCACAGACAGCAGCCTTCCTGCACGATGAGACCACGCAAAACGCACGTGCGGCACGCTTTCATCGTGTGTCGGGGCAGATGGAGGCCCCCGCGCGCGCAACCGAGGCGCCAGAGCACCCCCCCGGCCGTGCGCCCTCCCACGCCCCTGCGCCCCCCCCCCGTCCGCACGTAACCCCCGCCCCCACCGCGACCCCCCGCCCCGGCGCCCTCTACCCACCCAGGCGCTCGATGAGCCAGCTGCGCACGGTGCGCGCGTTAAGCATGGTCTCCGCGGTGGTGAAGGTCTTGGAGATGACCACCACCAGCGTCTCCTCGGGGTCCAGACCGTCCAGCGCGCGCGCCACGTCGATGGGGTCCACGTTGGCCAGGAAGCGCAGCGTGCGGTCGCGGCTCTCGCGCATGGCGTTGGGCTCGGTCCTGTGTGGGGGGAAGAGGAGGGCGCGGAAGGACGAGCGCTTTGAGGCAAAGGGGCTGCGAAAGGCCGGCCTTACACGGTCCTTGGAAGCTGACACCCGGTGCACTTTACCCGTGAGGCAACCTTCGCTGCGTAACCCTCGCAGCGCCGAGGATGAGGTGCGTGTGTGAAGGGCCGGCACGGCGCGACGGCTCAACGGCCTGGCGCTGACGAGCGTCCACAGGCATCGCAGCTGAGGGGAGGCGGCGCGTACCTCAGCCAGCCGGCAAACGCTGGGGATAAGGACCTATCCAAGCCAGGCCAGCCGGGCCCGAGGCCCTGCATCAGTATGCCCGCTCACCTCAGCGCGGTGTGCACGAAGAGCGGCCCCAGGAAGGAGCCGCCAATGCCGATGGCCACCACGCTCTTGAGCGGCTTGCCCGTGACGCCCAGCCACTCGCCGTTGCGGACCTTGTCCGTAAAGGCCTTGATCTTGTCCAGCACCTCCCACACGTCGGGGACAACGTCGCGGCCGTCCACCATGATCTTCTGCGGATCCGGAACGAGGCAGCAGGGGGTGCCCACGTACTGTGTGAGCGTTTGGGCACGAGACCGGCTGGAGAGGAGCAGTGCTCAGGGGAGGCGAGAGGCATGCACAGGAAGGTCCGGGGCTGCGGCGCCACGGGGGATATAGCTGGGCCCGGTTGGCCCACCACCCAGCGGCACGAGCGGCCAGCCCTGCACGCCCCATCTGCCTGCTGGGGCCGCTCCTCCTCAGCAAGAACGAGCCCCAGATCGCCCAGATCGCCCGGCTTTCGCCAGAGGCTGGTGCACGAAACTCCACGCTGTGACGCGCGGCGCTGCCGCTCATGCGCCCAGCCAGCAAATCAACTTTGTGCCGTAAAAAGGCAGGCAGCACTGTTTGTCCGCATTCTGCAATTTCCTCCACCTAAAAGCCAGAGCCTCAATATGCTGACGCGGCTCAGGGTTTGTGAGTTTCTTGTGTAGCACTGCGCAGCTGGCCGTTATGCCGGCATCCCTCCACATCTCGCTGGCCAATGACCGATGGAAGCACGCAAACCCGCCGCCATGTCGTGCGGCAGAGGTAACCTGACAGCCGAACGGCTGCCCATAACCAATGCTCTGGAACTCCGCTGCCTAACTGCGCTGCATCCTCACACAAACGGCTCGCCAATACCCCACACCCAAGCTTCAGCTCCTCACAGAGCTTCCCTCCGCTGCACGGAGGGCGCACTCGCGGGAATGGACCCGAAGGCGGGAATGGACCCAAAGGCGGGAATGGACCCGAAGGACGACTGCCCGCCCTTCCCACCATTCATTGCGAACTGTTCGCAAGTCGTGCCTCACGCAGGCGCTCAGATCGCACTGCGGGACCGGTGCCGCACCTGGTTGCGGTGCGCGCGCGTGGCGATGTGCAGCACCGCGCGGTCCTCGGTACTGTTGATGTGCTCGCCGTTGAACATGGCGTTGATCTTGCCGCGCAGATCCGCCTGGTCGGCCAGCTCGTACAGCAGCTGTGGGAGGTGGAGGTGGCAGTTTTCGCATGCGCCACTCAGCCCCGGCACAATGTGCGGACGAGCATGGTCGCAGGCTATAGGCTACACCACCGTCGAAGCCGGGGGGGACATAAACGATGTGCGACTTGTAGGGTGGGGTACGGTGTCGAGCCAATTTGACAAACAACGGGCGACGCGCCGGGATTGCTGGGTGTATCAAAGCGGCAACCGGCATTGTCGTGGAGCATGCCGTGCAGCACGCCGCAGCCTGTTGCACCTGCCCGTCAAGACAGCCCGACTCCGGCGTTCCTCCTCACGCCACTCTGCCGCCCCGGCGCGCCCCTGGCTCCAAACCAGGCGCCCTGCCCTGCCCCGCCCTAAATACGCATGTCGCCGTACGTCCCCAGGAGGGCCAGGAATTCGTGAGAAGAGCACCAGGGGCCACACAGTAAAGAGGGCACGATAGAGCAAGGAGCAGCTACGCGCCCCTGCCCGTTCCTTGCTCACCTCCAGCGTGCGCTGCGTGACGCGCTGGCGGGTGAAGTCGCAGTAGATGCCCTCCGACTCCTTGATCAGCGCCATGCAGCGCGCCTCGTCGTGCAGCAGATCGCGCAGGTGGCTGGGGGCCGCATGGACAGGGGGTGGCGGGGAGAACATGGCCTCAGTCCAAAATCGCTGTGTCAAAGGCTCGGATTGAGACACCCGCGGGAGCCCCTAGGCTGCTGCCGCTGCAGCGCTTGTGACCGTTGTGCGACTTCAGGATGGATGGAGGCGAATGTGCGTGCAAACTGCCTTGATTGGAGGCTCTTGGAGGCTCTTTGCCGCTCGCCAATGCGTGCGTGGACGTCGCCTGCGGGAGCTGTCAGTTTCAGGCCGGGTCTAGCGCTGCGCGAGGGCCCAGCTGCAACGGCGTGCGGGAACAGTTCACGTGCTCTTCAACGGCAAATGCGGAGGCGGGGGGCATGGCCGGGGTGGAAGGGCCGAGTCGGTGCGGATGGGACCCGGGAGGGGCGTGAGAGTCCGGAGGGGGGTCTGGTCGCTGCCAAGACGGATGAGGAGGAAGCGTGGTGCCTGGAATCCCCGGACCTGCCCTCCGCCTGCGTTCCTCCCCTTTGGTATGCCCTTTGCATAATGTCCGTCACACCACGGGCAAGAAACGCTAGGGAGGCATGGGCCCACGACAGTGTTTTGGAGCCCTGTACCCTTGCATGATGGCGAAACAGATGTTGCGACCCACTTCGCGTACCCAGACCACGTCCCAGGCGCAGCATACGCAGCACTGTTACTATCGACACAGAACTGCAAGCGGTCTAGTAACAAAGCGAGCGAGCAAGCAACTTGCGGTTCGATCCAATGCCTCACTCACGTCTTCTCGATATCGGCGACATGCTCCTTCAGCGCCTCCCAGGCGGGCAGCTCGGTGACAAGCGAGCCCTTCTTGGCGTCGACCTTCGCCTGTGTAACAGCGGAACGAGCGAAACCCTGAGCCGAACCGTGACCGTGGCGATTTGTCCACCGGCACTCGGTGATCAGGGATCATCGAGCTCTCCTCGGAGTGCTTTGCGACACACCGGACCAAACCCCCATCGCGAGTGATGGACCTGTGAAAAGATAAGATAATTGACTTACGTTAAGCATTCTTGCCACAGAAGTCTTCACCGAACGGGGAGCGCTGGAAAGCCGAGCGGGTCTGCGCAGGGTGACGAATAAGCGCGACCATCAGTACCAAACCCGCTTCCACTGCCGTGTACCGATCTCGTGCTGATGTGACCCATGCTTGCCACACCCAACGGTTTAAAGCGTCAGGGTATACTCACTCAGTGGGGGCAGCGACCTGCTCCGATGGCGCCGGGGAGAACGAGGGACGGAGCCCCACTCGCGGGGCGACCTTGGTTACCACGCAGTTGCCCGTTGTGGACAAGTTCTTCTGCGAGGTGCCGGGGACCCTGAAGGTCTGCATCTCAAAGACGCGAAACTGCGATAAGGTAAGACGATATGGACCCCTCTGTCACGTCCGCGACAACCCGTCAACGTCAGCCTTCACTCCTCTGATACAAGGAGGTGTATGGTTTGGCAGGGCTGGTTGAACGGTGGAGGGAGTTCCGAGCAAGATACGACACACCGCAAAAAGGTGCAAATCCAAAATGGTAATATGACTGCTACAAGCACTTTGCCCTCACACCGTCATGTTTCACTATGTTGCCCTGGACTGGCGATAAAGGTATTTATGCAAGGTCCCATCGGCGTTCGTCGACACCAGAGCCACCCATATGAGCTATGCAACGCATCTTACATTAGATGGCTCTTGAAGACACGATCATGCAGCGGATGGGTGCAACACCCTGTCAAGACGGGCGCTCAGGCCTGCTCGAGTCCCATCTGTGGATGATGATGTATACAGCATATTGATATACATCCTTCTCGCCTGTTGGTGCTTTAACCCAATGCGACCCACGGGCCAGCTGAGTTAGTTTAGCCCTAGGTGAGACGAGGTGAGTCAGCGCAGAGTGTTCAACACGAGCGGCCAGACAAGCCATGGCGCGCTAGAAGGCAATCGATGTTCAGTCCCACCACCAGGTACCAGCCCATCGGCATTGTTATCATCCAGGCGTCTCCAATGCACCGACAGCACCCTCGCTCAATAGACCGTTCAACCCATCTGCCGCTTTGTAGCTGTGGCATGACCAGCCGTGACGTGTCCCGGGTCGGGTTGTCTACCTTATGCCACGCGCATTGCCAATCAACATAGCCAGCATAGGCTGGCACAATGCAAAGAGCTTCATCTGGGCCCCTCGTGCCAACAGACTAGCTATACACCCAACAACCGGATCGCTTGGATAATTGCAATTACTCCTGGCGTCCTTGCAGACACACTCTCTCGCTACCGTGCTTGGCGACTACTTGGCGACCCACGGCTGGCCGTTCACGTCCACCGGGCTGTCCAGCTTCCGCAGCTGCGGCACGGACCATGGGTACTCCTTGACCAGCGCCCACTCGACAGGCCGCCCAAAGTTTCTCTGCATGCGTTCAGCGCGTTTGGAAAGCGGGGCGGCGTCAAAACACTCCATGCAAACAGCCCACAGACGCCCTTGATGCATGGGAAGGCGTGATCGAAGTAGTGCATGTAGCTGCACGGCACGACATGCTCCATGCAGGTGCAAAAGCGTGACAGCTTTACGCAGCAGGGCTCCGCGTCAAGCTGTCACGCTATCTCGTGTGACTGCCATACGCGTGCTTTCCGCGTGCGACGCAAGTCTGTACACGCCGGCCGCGTTGAGAGCTGCTGGTACGGCAGTAGATACGTTGAGGCGCACCTTGAATCCGTCTGTGAACGCGCGCTGGGCCTCCTTGAACTCGGGAGTCGAGAAGCTCAGCCGCGGGTCCGAGTCCTTGGTCATGTCTTGCAGCTTCGATGTAGTGAGGAACACAAGTAGGAGGGATTAGCTTGCACTGTCGCGAACATGACCTCAACAGCTCATCTGCAAGTTACCAGTGACAATCGAGGCAACGTCCCAAGCAACGGAACTGTCGCGCTGTGTTGTACTGTCGTACCAGAGCTGAATCGCATAGGGCACAACGGCGCCACCCGCCATGGCAAGCCACATTCTAGGGAGTGCCTCTCCATGCGGTGTGCCTCCCCTGGCCACCTGACATGTGCGGTTTGCGTGTAGGGACTGAGGCCCTTGCAGAACCCGATGGTAGCCCAACGATGGGCGAAGATTACTTGATGTACGGCAGGGTAGGTGAGGACTAGATGACGTGGAAGGCCTGGCAGGGTGGCACGGTGACCACGCACGAAACACACCCGCACGCCACGCGGGTCTACCTTCTTCAGCTGGGAGCGCATCTCGCTCAGCAACTCCTGCTGCTCGCGGTCGCCCGGATCGGCGCGGCGCTCGAAGCCTTCCTGCAGGCACGCAAAAGTAGCGCGGTTGCCGCCATCCTGCTAAGTTGTTACGCAGCAGCGAGGGGGAGGACGCGCAAGTACGAGTACGCCGGCGTTGAGCGAGCCGGGGGAACGCAGGGGACGTGGAAGCCGGGGCCTCCGGTGGCTTGCAGGGCCACGTATGCCCATGCCGCACGAGCACAGATGGCTGGGCCGCAACGGCTGCGAGGCGGCTACGAGGGCTGCTGTGCAGGACAGCTCGCTATAGCGTCCAGGCGTCTTCTGGTCCCAAGTCGTGTCGCTGCTGTGTTTGGGTTGGATACCACTCGATGGGTCGCACCAAGGCCATACGCAGCTGGCCCCGCTGCCTATGATGTTTGAGGTTCATCGGCCGAGCCCCGCACGACTGCGCGACAGACCGCATTGACACATGACGCGTGCACCAGAGAGAGGCACCCACCAGATTGTCCATGGTCAGTGATTTTACAGTCGAGTGCCTCGAGGTACAAGCAGGTCGTGAATGGGCCCAATAATCTGAAAGCGATACCAGAAGCCACTTATCTTCAGCAGATGTCTGCATTCCTTGCAGCAACGTAGCCTCTAGGGGACACCGAGCACGGCACTGGCCCGTCCGTTGTCTCGTCTGGGAAGGCACGACAGCACTCCCCCCCAGCCCCCACGCAGCTGCCCAACCTCGCCGGCCAGCATACAAAGGCCACGCCTCTGGGCTCTGCGTCCAATGATTGAAAGCCCGCCACGCAAAAAGAGCGAGCGGCCAAACTAGCCGCGCCCACCTCCTACACAACCGCGCGACATGCAGCGGGGCCAGCCAGGATGCCTCGCGTCGCGCATGCGGGTGCTGCTGGGTGCAGCATAGGGCGCTGCCATCGCGTCAGGCGCCTCATGCAGCAGGTAATTCATGGAGCGTGCACCCACTGAAGCCGTCTCTCCTGCCGGTTTGAAGGGGGCCTGAGGAGGGCACAGTCCATCCAGGTCGCTCAACCCCCGGCATAGGGGTTATTGGAACCTCCCTTCGAGCCTAGGAGGCACCCACACAGCGGGCAAGCGGAACCGCGAGTGACTGCTGTTTCTCCGCCGGGGTGCCAACCGTCCACCCGCCGTCCTTGCATGGCCACCTCCTTGGCCAGTCCCCTCGTCTCAGCTGCGACAGCGCCTTTAGATGTTGAGCTTGACGATGTCCCAGTTGAGCTTGGTGGCGATGCTGACCCAGATCTGAAGTGCATCGGCGCGAGGAACCAGGAGGGGGCACCGGGCACGTCAGGCTCTCGTTGTAACCCCATCACACAGCGCCAGGACATTGGCCGAGCGTCCGTCTGGCGTGCCGGTACGGTGACATTCGCGCGTAAGGCTATCAGCGGCGCCGCTGATGGGGCAGATCAGGCACTTGCGCAGCTACGAAAGGGCGCCGACATGCACACCAGTCAGTTTGCGGTGTGACCGCTGGTGCAGCGTCATGGTGAAGATGGCGGGTCGCAGCGCGTGACACCGAAACGCAATGACGCGAATTTTTTTGACGGTTGCGACATATAGTACAACTAGGCTACCGCTAAACCGTGAGGTTGGAGGGCTCACGGCGGGCTTGCACGCGGGGCGCACCTGCGTGGGGACCATCAGGTAGGCGGCGGCGGGGCTGACGGGGTAGAAGGCGGCGGCAGTGACGGCAATGCTGGCCCAGAAGGTATACATCCACGGAAGGCTCTCCTTGAGCTTGCGCTGCCCGAAGAACACAACTGCGGCGGCCACGCAGGGGGGAGGGGGTAATACGGAATGGGAAACGGGGGGAGGGGGGAGGGGGGTTGCGCGCGTTTGCAAAGGCGGCAGTCCGCTGGCTCCCTCGGCTCTCAAACCGGCAGCCTCGGAAGCAGAGCTGCGAATCTATCCAGAGGCTCGACCATGGGCTGAGGTTGCATGGCCGCCCACCGCCACTGCCACACGGGGGGCACGCATGGCACGATCCACAGCAAACGCCAGCGGGCTGAGCCCGAGCTTGGATGTCCCCCACCTGCCCTCCCTCCCTCCCGGCTCGCTGCCCGGCTCCCGCCGCCTACCGTTCCACCAGTTGCCGAGCCCCATGTGGACCGCCATGGCCGTGAGCGGGAAGGCCAGCGCCCGGGCGGAGGGGGCCTTGGTCCACACCAGCCACAGCGCCACCTGGGGGCCGGTGGCCGGAGGGTCGGGCGGTGAGCGAGCCGCGTCAGCAGGTGTTGGGCGTTAGTTGCGTTGGGGTGGGTGGCAAGCTTCCGAGCCGGGGGTGCGAAGGGGCGGACCGTGCACATGTTTGAAAGAGTCCGTGTGAGACGGTTGGGTATGCGTGCGAGCTGAGGACCGGAAGGCGGCATGGATCGCCCGCGTGGTGGGTTCGAGCGTACACGTAGCGTCGGGGGCGACAGGCAGCGTCATGTGGGTTTCGCCTCCACCCTTGGCCATGCGCAGTCGGGGGCCGCTTGGGGGAGAACCAGATACACAGCTTGGAGTTACCACAAACAGCAGGCCGCATCCAGGGTGGCCGTCATGCGCGAGGCCGTCTGGGACGGTGTGCTGGCGTCAGAGGCCGTTCTACCCACTAGCTAGCCATGACCCCCTGAGGCAGACGGCCTCACCGACTGCATCAGCTTGAGCGGGATCCACACGAGCGGGAAGACGTAGTTGGGTGGCGTCCACCTGGTGTGTGAGCGCGGGAGGCCAAGGGTGTCCATGTGGACTGGGAGGTAACGGGCAAGAATCGGCCAGGCATGCACAAGCCAAGAGCCAACCTTTCCCACCTAGCCAACGGTAACCTGCACACTGTCCGCGCGCGCAAGGCGAAGAACCCTCTAACTCAATGTAAAAAAACTCACTTGGGCTTTTTGAGGGCCTTGTACCAGGTGGGGTCGAATGTGGGCACCAACCGCTGGACTCCTGCACGCAGGGGGTGGAACGTGTTGAGGGGAACAGGTCAGCGGCCAAGACCAGGGCTGTTGGTATGGCTTGCAGGGCGCGGCACGACCGGTTGTGGTTGCGGACACGTACCAAACACGACGGCCGCACTGCCGACAAGGGAAGCAGCGTTCTGGGCCGTGGGCCTGTCGCATGTGGTGAAGGGGCAGGTCTCAGTGATGGGCTTGCCGGGGGGCTCGCCATCTTCGCCATGAACAATCACGGCATGGCCACCCAGCCGGGTTTCTCACCCTGTCAGGAGCTCTAAAAGCCCTCGCGAAGCCATGGTACTCTACCCGGACTACAGGTGGTGTGGACCCAAAAGCCCCAGTGTCCGTGAGCCTATAATGCAAGTACTTGTCGGGCTAACTAAACAGGAACTGTGAAGCAATTATCAGCTCTGTGTCAATATTCTTTTGGAGCAAGCAGTGCCTTTCTGCCATCCCTCATTACGGCAAATGTCCCGACCTCAACAAATCATTGCCCCGGTGCGCACATAGAGCGCCAGTTGCAGCCATATGCTCGTTGGGCTCGATCGATGAATTCGGGTCTGTCGCCGGCCTTCAGGACCCTTGGGTCGCCCCCGCACCGAAATACCCGAAACGAGCCCCCCGCCCCCCACCACCCCAACCCCACGCCTACCCAACGCTAACTCAGGAATGTGGCACAAAGTGTGCATTTTTGAGCCACCAGCATGCATACACGGTGCGTGCCTAAGGCGATGGGGCTTCGGACCCCCCTGAGGCCTCGTCAAAGGCTTAGTCATGGCTTCGTCGCGTGCCCGTGCCATCGCCGGGGCCCCCCTGCTGGTTGAGCCACCCGGGATGAGGCCAAATCTCTACGCTCTGAGTGCTACTGGGCGTGATGCTTATGATGCAGGGCAAAGCCGTGAGGGGCAAAGCAGGGTCGGCAGGGCCAGCCCTGGGCAAGTTGGATCTGGTTGGAGCGAAGCAGGTTGAGAGATGAAATTGGCGCACATCAGACGAGAGCACCACTGCAAGCTGCGAGCTCCCCGCAGGCCCAACCCTCCCGCCACGAACGTGCAGTACCGTACGGCGTGTATGGTATGGCGCAATGGCGGTGTACGCCCGGGTGTACGCCCGGCCTGTTCCACTTCAATTCCTTGCTCCAGCTGTAATGTAGCCCGTCTACAATGAAAAATGGGAGTATGACTGTCTCTCGCCTCTCGATTACAAACGGTTTGTCGATGCAGCACGCTGTTGAGTGAATGTAATCAACAAGCGCCCAAGGGCAATGGACCCCGCGTTACTGCCAAACAAGGGGTTGGCTGGGGACGCAAAAAGCATAACCGCTCGCGCATACTTATCGCAAGAAGCGAAAACGGACATCGAGGAGATATATGGCTACTTGGACCCTGCGCGCAAGGGTATGTTCCTTCATGTTCCGTTGGAAAATCGAGGGCTGACTTCGCACCCTTTACCTACCACAATTAACAATCGAATGTTTCTATCAAACGCAGGCTATTTCACAGACCAGGAGCTCCATGCCGCGCTCAACGATGCCGTGGGGAAGCCCGTCAGGTGCCGGGAGCCTCCACTGACACGCATTTCGACTGCTATTAGGGCTTTGCTGGGGGGGGGGGCAGTCAGGCACCTCGGGCGTATGCATATGTATAAGGGGGGAGGAGTGGCGGGCGGGAGGGACGGGGCGGGGTTGGGGGCAGCGGGTCGGCCACGGCTGCGGGCTCTTCGCATCCACACGCCCCGTCCTTGCGAACTTCGGGCCTCTGTTGTGGAGGCAAAGTTATATAAGTGTGCGGAGCGGGCTCCCGGGGCTATCTACCGCCCGTGCTCTTGACGTCCCCCGCCCAGTAAGACGCCGTCTCGCTACGTTTGCCCAGTCCACCCCACGCGTGCTCAACCGCATCCCTCCCAACCAACCCATTCGATGCCTTCGCAGCGCAAGGGTCGTCCGCGCGCTGGCGGCTCGCATGGACGGCAGCGGCCACGGCGGGGCGCAGGTGCTGCACCACGACTTCCTCGAGTACATGGCGCAGAAGATGCTGCTGTCGGAGCCGTACGACGAGCTGATGCGGAGCGAGCAGGCACCGCTGATGCGGGAGGTGGTGAGCCGACTGGTGACCCAGGGGGCTCGGCGGCTGCGGCGGGTATGGCGTAAGGGGCGCTACCTCACCTACAGGTTGTGGCCGCCCCCAATGGAGCGCCGTCAGTCCGACAATCGGGAGTGCCAGTGCTGCCAGTGTACGGCACCTTCTTCTGCCGCCGGCTGGGAGACGACCCGTAACGTCTCGTCTCTTGCGACCGGCCCGGGATCCGTGGCCGCATGCAGGGCAGCAAGGTGTACGAGGTGCTGGAGCTGTTCAAGCGCCGCCAGATGCTCAAGGACGCCATGGGGGTGGGTCGCCTTGCCAGTGCGCACCTGTGTGACGCCGTGCCGGGCCCCGCCGGAGCGCGCTCCCCGGCTGAGCAGCTGGCAGCTCCCCGTCGTGCGTCACGTTCCGAAAGGAGGGGGGCACATGCGCAAAGAGTGCACGCTGAGTCCAGCTCCAGTTGCCCTCGTCGCATCCCCCGTCACCCGCGGATGCCCCTTTCCCTACCCCCCTTTCTCCGCCCCCAATAACACCCCGGTAACCCGAAGCCACCAACGCCCACCTTCCCCCCCAGGGTGGGGACGGCATCAAGCGCCTGCTCAAGCTCACGCACGCGCCGTCGCAGCGGCCCGCCCGCCGCAAGGGCCCGCAGGGGCAGACGCGCGGCGGCGGCAGCGCCGCAGCCAGCGCCCTGACCAGCCGCAACCCGAGCGCGCGCACGCTCTCGCCCGGGAAGGCCGCCACCGGGATGGATGTGGCGGGCGGCAGCTCCCTGCGGCGGCGGCGACTGGACCGCAGTCTCAGTGTGGCCAGCACCGCCGCCTCCCAGGCGACCAGCGCCAGCCCCCGGACCAGCACCAATGGCTTTGCGGGTCCGAGTGCGGCCCAGAGCCCGGGGGTGGGCGCGGGCGCAGGCCCAGCGGCTGGGGGCGCTTCGGGCGCGTCCACGCCTCGCATGATGGCTCGGGCGGCTGGCAGCCCCATGTCGCGCCTGGCGTCTGCTACCTTTGGCCAGCAGCCGGTGGGATCGGCAAGGCAGGGAGTCAGCGGCAGCGGCGCGGGGGCCCTGACGGCCGAAGAGGCGGAGCGCGCGGCGCGGGTGTCGCTGGTGGCGACGGCGGCAGCCGCCGTCGCGCGGCCTCCGGACCTGCTGGTTCCGGCGCAGGTGGGCGGGGAGGAGCACACGTTCGCCGTCCGCAGGGTGGGTGCCCCCGCGCAGGGTGCACCCGCAGAGGCCACGACGGCGGCTGCAGCGGCGGCATCCGGGGCCGGGGCCGGGGTCAGCCCGGGGCGCAGCAGCCAGCGGCTGTGGTCCGCCGTCGCGCCGAGCGCCCGCGGCTCGGCCGCGGGGCTGGGCCGGCCCTCCACCGCGTCCTCGGCGGCTGCGCCCCGGCCGTCGAGCGCCATGGCGGCCAGCGCCACCAGCGTACGTAGCCTGGTGACGAGCGGAGGCGGCGCCGCCGCGCTGGGGACACCGCCCCCCTGCTGGCGCTCACCGGAGCTGTTGGCGAAGGTGCTCGACTGCCTGAGCCAGCAGGGCCTGAGGGACCCGCAGCTGCACGCCGTTGCACTGGCGCTGGGGCTGGGCCTGGGGCCGGCAGTCCCCGACGGCGCCGCTGGCGGGCAAGGCCAGGGTCCGGATCAGGATCAGGAGCATGAGGGACATGCCCGCGCGTACATCACGACGGCCTGGAGCTCCGCTTCGGCCGGCACGTCGAAGAAGTTGCTGGTGCCGGGGGTGGAGTCGGGGCCACTGGCGGCTGAGGACGGGGCGGCGGCTGCCGCCGAGGCGCCCCAAACCGGCGCGCCGGGCGCGTCGGAGCTGGGACAGCCGCGCGAGGCGGCTGAGGGCTGGATGCGCAGTGGCGGCGGAGCTGGCGCCGCGCGCGGCGGCGTGCCGAACGTGCTGCTTGGGACGCCGTCGGCGGAGGCGGTGGTCCTGGACGTGACGGGTGAGGCTGTCGTCCGTTATCTGCACGGCCCGAGTGCGGGCTTTAACAACTGGGCGTGAGGGGATTGCATGAGGGGGTGAAGGAGTGAGGGGGTGAGGCAGTGAGGGGTTGCCCTGCATGGCGTCGCGCCGGCGCAGACGTGCCGAATACCCCTATAGGTCGGTTACACCCTACCGTAGCACCGTCTCAACGCATTTGCGCCGCATCCTGCCCTGTCCACGCTCTCCAGGCCCAATCGAGTCCGACCCGCTGCTGGCCAAGCTGCCGGACTGGGTGCGCAAGCGGCTGGGGCTGCCGACCGCGCCGGCGGCGCAGCAGGCCCCGGCGCCCGTACAGGCCGCTGCCTCACCCGCGGCCGACACGCGCGGCGCACGGCGAGCCGCCTCCGCCTCCATCTCCGCACCCCGCAATGCGGAGTCTGCAGGCGGCTACGGCGGCGCCGTGGCGAGGGGCCCGCTGCGCTCCTCCACCAGCAACAACAACAGCGCGTCCGTGTCGGCGTCGGAGGCGCAGGCCGCCGCCTGGGAGTCCTCCCTGCGTGACGTCGACGGCGGCAGCGCCAGCGACGTCGGCGCGTCCACCCTGTACAGCATCCCGACCAACCCCCCGTCCGTTGGGGAGCCCAGCACAGGCCCGGCCACGCCCCCGCGCCCGCCCGGCAGCCGGCCGCTGTCGGGGCGCAGCGCCGCCAGCTTGGGGCGCTACGTGCCGTTTGGCGGCGACACGGCAGCCGTGGTAGCGGAGGAGGGCGGGGAGGAGGACGGCCAGCAGGCGCTCGGCGGCGGGGCAGCGGCGGCAGGGTCGGAGCTCCTCCTGCCGGCGTCGCCCAAGAGCTGGCTGCCTTCCTCGCCGTCGCCGCTGCGGCGATCGAGCCTGGGCTCACAGGAAGGCGGCCACGGAGCCACTGCCGCTGCAGGCGCCGGGCGGCCGCGCAGCGCCTCACCGTCGCCCTGCCCTTCACCGCATCCCGAGGTCTCCTTGCGAAGACCCTCTTCCGCCTCCGCTGCGCTCTCCGGCCGCGCGACGCCGGTCATACTGGCGGCCCCTGCGCAGTCACCCTCGCCCTGGCCGGTGCTGGCGCTGTCGGCGCCGCCGGCCGCGGAGGCGCAGCCACCCAGGGACATGGGGGCCTGCTACGGCACCGCCTCAAAGCGCCGGAGCACAGCGGCGTGGCTGGCCGCGGCGGACGATGCCGCGCCGGCGGACGCGCAGGCGACAGCCGCTGGCGCCGAGGAGGCTGGCGTGACGGGCGGCGACCCGTGTCCGGCCACTCGCGAGGACTGGGCCGCGGCGGAGCTCTCCAGGCGGTCCAGTGCCGGTGGCAGCGACGCGGGGGATGGTGAGGAGGGGCTACCCCAGCCGCGGGGGTTCCCCGCCGAGAGCGGTGTTGCCCGGCCGGACCCGACGGAGCGACCGCGGGATCAGCATA
>LSYV01000002.1:3687025-3698002 GCA_001584585.1 Gonium pectorale
CCGCTCGCGCTGTCGAACCCCATGGGCCGGGTGGCCGGGCATCTCGGCGGTGGTCACCAGCCCCGGCGAGCTGCGCGAGGGCACCGGGCCGGGCGACCGGCCGCGTGCGGTGGCGGCTCCAGCAGCCAGCCCTCTCGGACGGCCAGTCACCCAGCCGGCAGTCCAGGCGGACGTCCGCGGGGTCGCGCCCGTCCTCACGCGCGCGGTCGCCCTCGCCGTCCTCCCGCGGCCCCGGCGCCAGCAGCATCGCGGCGGAGGGCGGAGTGCGGACGTACCCCGGGCCGCCCTTCCTGACGGCGCCGGCGCCCCTGTCGCCAGGCATGCCGCCGTCCGCGTTCCAGGTCGTCGCGGCGGCGGAGGCGGCGCTGGCGGAGGCGGCGGCCGCTGGCGGCGATGGAGCCGCCACCGCCGCCGCCGCGACGATGCCGGCTGCTAGGCCTCAGTCCGGGACCCGCTGGTCGGTGGAGTACACGAGCCCAGGTGGTTCGGAGGGCGGCGGCCGCCGCTCGCCCTCGGTGCACCTCAACCGCGCGTCGCTGCTCCGCCTCAACTCGCTCTACGGTGGGCCGGAGGCCCAGGCGGCCGCCGGCGCTGCGCGGGGGGTGCCCGGCAGCTCCGCCGCGGCGCGCGAGCTGGCGACACGGGAGGTGCTCCGGTCACTCTCCAGCCAGGCGCTGGGAGGCACCGGCAGCGGGAGTTGGAGCGGGAGCGGCAGTGCAGCGGCGGCACAGGGGACCCGTGGGACGGTGTCCTCGAGGTTGGGCTCCTTGGGCGGAGCCACCGCGCAGCCCGCTGCCGGGCAGCCGCTGCCGGCCGCGCCCATGCGGGCCAGCTGGACGGCACCGGGAGCTCTGGCCCCTGCGCCCCATGCCCGCCCCACCTCCGCCTCCGCCGCGGTCTCAGCCCAACCCGCGCCTGCCCACGTGCTGCCGACGGATGTGCTCGCTTTCGGGCGCCAGCTGAGGACGATGGTGGCCAAGATGTCGTGCGAGAGCGCCGCCGCGTCGCGACCGGCCTCGGCCGGGCCGCAGCGACCCACCTCTGCCACGCGGCCAGCTTCAGCTTCCCGCCACTCCTACATCGCCGCTGCAGTAGCCTCGCCGCCGGTGACGTCCCGGCCCGCCTCGGCCCGGAGGAGCGCCGTCAGCAGGCCCGGCTCCGCGCTGCTGACCCACAGGTCGGTCGATAGCCTCAGCCGGCCGCAGAGCGCCGGCAGCGCCGGCGCCCAGGCCTCCAGCCGCACGCGCCCCAGCATCGTCGCCCGCGTGCAGCGCCTCGATGGGGAGGTGGCGGACAGCTGCCTGTCGGCTGCGGCCGCGCCCACCGTGGCCGGCCCCGCCCGGTGCACCGCCTGTGAGAGCGTGAGTAAGCGAGCGCTGCTTGGGCCGCATCTCCTATTGCTGGACTCAGGGATGGGTACCCCGTCAGAGCCGACGTCCGAGTCGGGGACGCCGACGGCCCTGGCAGCCGCCGGCGCCGGCTCCGCGACTGCCGGTGCCGACGAGCAGCAGCAGCAGCAGCTTGTGGGTGGCGGCGGCCGCGGTGGCGGTGAGGCCGGTGGGCGTGTGGGGAGCGCGAGCAGGGTGCGCATCGTGGACGTGCACTCGAGGCCGCAGTCGGCTGGCGCGGAGGGCGCGGCGGCGGGTCAGGGGCAGGGTGGGGGCGAGGAGCGGCGGCGGCTGCAGGTGACGGGCCAGAGGGCGCTGCCGCCGGCCGCGCAGCAGGACGGCTCGGATGCCCCTCGTGGCGCCGCTGGCAAGGGGAGCGACTGGCGCAGCCTGGTGCGGTAGCCGCTGGCGTGCCGGGTGTGGCGGGCGAGCGGTCGGGGCCGCGACTCCGGCGGGCGACGGCGGTTGTGACCAACAAGAAGTGCAGGGGCTGAGATCTTCGTACGTAATGCGGCGTTGCGTCCACCAGACGTGGACGCCGAGCGCGGTTGGCGGTTAGCGGTTGCGGTTAGTCTGTCAGCACTTGTGCACAGTTTCTAGGCATGGATGAGATCGCTGTTGTATTGCATTCGTGTGTCATGTATGCGTGGCGGAGTGCAGAAAACAGGTCTGAAAGGTAGCTAGCAAAGGCATCTTGCGTTCCTGTGTGTGCGTGATTGCTCTCGTCGTTGCGCTCGATCGACCATCATTGCAGGCAGGATGTAGGCAGGCCTTGCCGCGTTTGCGCCGCTAGCCGCGCCGTCCATGGGCGCTGCGACGACACTGCCCTGGGCCATGGCGCAACGCAGCGGTGCGGCGCCGTACAGTTCCCGTGATCGCACTGAGACACACATGGGGTATGCGGGACTGCGGGAGTGCGCGTTTTTGTCATGTGGATCTTGCCAGCTGCCGCGAGATGCCGTGAGGTGGCAGTACGGCCCGTACCTTCAGTACGGTCTGTTCAGGGTTGACATCCAGCGCCGAAGAGTAAGGGTTGCTCGGCGTGAGGGATGTTGAGACAGGGGGCCTAGTGCCTCGTGCGAGTTAGTCAATGCCCGCAGCGGGGTGCAACCACCTGGCTGGGACATGCAGCAGATGTAGCGACATGCGTCGGACGCGTACTGCCGGAATGCCCATGTAGAGCAGGTTTGTTGTCACCCCAACGGGTGTGTATTAAGAGTCCGTGCACGGTCATTTGCCAGTCAATCAACCACCCATGTAATGCCTTGCGAGGTCGGGTGTCTACTCGTGCTCCGCCCGGCAGGCCCTGCAGCATCACTCTGACCATACCCTGCGTTTGGGTGACGTGTACGGCGCAAACCCCGTTCATGCAAGGGTGCTGCTGTATCGGCCACCGGATGCTGACGCAACCCGCCATTCTAGGCTTGCGCTGACGGCCTGCCTGGGAGAATGGAGGGGCGATCCGTTTCGGAACATGTGCAGCGCAAGCGCGTGTTGGGGACTGCCGCCGCAGCCCAGCCCAGCTTAGGCTTCGACCCCGCCAAGTTGGGGGAGGCACGCAAGTGCGTCTTGAGGACTGCAGGCGCAACCGGACAGCCCAGCATGGCCCTGTTATGTAAGGCAACGTCCTTAGTGCTGAGCGGTTGAGCGGTACGGACATGACGGTGGCGGCCAGCGGCCAGAGGCATCGAGTAGCCACTGAACTGTTCCATTCCCAAGGTGCACATAACTATAGGCATATATAAACACTGTACGCTTGCTCCGTCCGTTAGTGCCCGTCGAAGAGCTGCCGCTGTTTTGGCGCCACGCCGACAGGTCCCGAGTGACGGCATTGTGTATCAGCGGCGCATTGCGGGATTACTTCAAAGCCATAGTCCATAAGCGACGTCCGCTGGACTGCCAACGAAGAACAGGAAGTCAGCGAGTCAGCGTGAAACCCTAGTGCTCTCCTCTACTCGTGTCTCGTGCCATTCTTCAAGGCCAAGCGCTGCAGTGACTATGTCTAGTGAGTGTTTTTCATTAGCGCTCGCGCACCAGCAGTCAGCCCGCGTCCCGCCATCGCGCAACAGTCGAATGCGCGCAGGCCCTTATCTGTGCTGGCATCACGACTAAACGCAACAGTAGTTAACTTGACCATTTGGCGCAAGTCGCCTGAACTTTCTGAGCCAACACGCCACGATACTCTCCTACACCCCCAGGATCGCTCGGCGGCCTCCGCTGGCCGCATCCCCGCTGCCAAGCACGTGCCCACGGACCCCTACACGTCCCAGCCCCATGCCTGGCTCGCTGCGATGCGACACGCAGCCCGGGCCACCTGCCGAACGCTCCCGCAGCGCGCGGCGCAGGACCCCAAGCGTCACCCGCGCCGCCACCCCAACCCCACAGCGGCCCCACGACCTCCATCCCCCCCTCCTCCTCCGCCGACCCGGGGCCTCGCCTCCATGGCTCCCCCATACGCTGGTCCCGCCGGGCGGCGCTGCTGGGAATGCCGCTCTGCGGGCTGGGTCTCGGACCGCTGCCCACCTCCGCCTTTCCCGCCGTCTCCTCGGCCCGACCGCTGCGCTCCCTGGGCTGGCGGGTGCCCTGCGAGATGACGGTACTGAACGACCTGGACCGCCCGCTCAAGCTGTACTGGTGGGGTCGCAGCGGTTGCCGTCGCTGGGGGGGAAGGACGGGGACCACAGAGGTGGTGCCGTGGCGGCGTGTGGCAGCGGGGGGGGGGTCCCGAGCGTGTGTCAGGACGGGTGAGGGCTGGGGGAGGGTCAAAGGACAGCCGCAACGGGACGCTGCTGCTGCTACGCGTCAGAGACTGGGCGCCACAGGGAGCATGTTGCCCCCTGGAACGTTATCCACGAAAGAACGGGCGAACGAACGAACGAACGAACGTGCCCTTTACTCCTGCGTCAGCCAGTTGGCACGGAGCGCGGGGTGCGGCGCAGCGCGGGGCACCACCGCGTGTGCGTGAACGGGTGCGACCACCACCACCACCCCCACGGCGGCGGCGGCCGCGGCGGCGGCGCCTCACAAGGTTGCGCCGGGACACGGAGGCGCGCCAGGCAGTCGGTGTCGGCCAGGCCCCAAGCGCCCAAAGGCCAGCAACGGCCGCTGTCACCTCAGCTACCACCTCCGCTGCCGCCTCCGCATCCCCTCCGCCCACCACAGGCTTAACTACGACGGCGACCCCGAGAGCTTCGGCCTGCTGGGCCCCGGCTCCAGCTTCACGGTGCACACGTTTGAGTCGCACGCGTGGCGGTTCGTGGACTCGGCATCCGGCGCCACGCTGGCGGAGCACGTGGCGGGCGCGGGGCAGCAGGTGGTGCGCCTGGCGACAAAGGCGGCGGCTGCAGCTGGTGCCGGCGGCGCCGCTGCCGCTGGGGAGGGAGGCGTGTCGTACACTTACACGACGGCAGCGCCGGACTCGGCGGCCGCGCAGCAGCACTTGCAGCAGCCATCGCCGGGCGGCGGGGGCGGGCGCGATGTGACGGAGGGCGTGGCGGCGGGACCGCCGGAGGCGGCGGCTGGCGAAGCGCAATCGTTGTCGGAGGCGTCGGAGTGGAGCCCGGAGCCGTCGGCGGCGGTGGCGGATGCGTCTCGCGAGGGTTTTGACGGCCTGGGCAACGACGAGGCGCAGTACACCCTGGCGCAGGTGGGAGCGGTGCGGTGCGGTGCGGTGCAAGGTGGGGGTGGGATGGGGCGGGTAGTGGTCGGGATGCGAGCGGGTACGCTGCAGCGCAGGACGCCGGGCCTGCCGTGTGGGGCCCATAGATGAGCCCGCATGGTCGTGGAGGGGTCCCCTCCCGCGCGGTCGCCTCTCGCTTTCCTTGCCTAGCGCCGGGACCTTGGCCCTCCTGCCCTCTCCATCCCCCATGCCATCTCACTCCTCTCCCCCATACCATCTCAGCCCGCCCCAGCCCGACCCGATCCCTGCCCGCCCCACCCGTGGCAGTCCCACGCCACCCCACCCCTCGCGCCACCCTTACCTAACCCACCCCCCGCGCCCCCGCTCCCCTCCCCGGCTGCGGGATGATACGCGGCCCCGGCCTCGCTTATCGAGGGTGCACTCAAACCTTCAAATCTCCCCTCTCGCCCCCGCAGCTCCGCGAGATCAGCATCTACCCCGGCGGCGGCACGGTGCTGCTGTCGCTGCCCGCCTCGCCGCTGGCCGCCCCACTAGAGGTGTCGCTGGCGGGCCCCGAGGCGCTCAGCCTGGTGGCGGCCACCGGGTCGCTGGAACAGCGGAGGCCCTCCACGCTGGGCACCTGGAGCCGCTCGCTGCTGGTGGGGCGGGGCGTGGGGGGGGGCCCTGGTGCGGCTGGGGGCGGGGGGAAGTGTGTGGGTGTGCCGTACCGTGTGGGGAGCATCGCTTGCGTGAGCCCCCCGGGGCATGGCGTCTGCGGCGTGGTGGAGCGGCGGCGGCGGAAGTGGGGAGGGGGTTGCAATGCGCGTCAAGACCGTGAGCTGCTGCCGCGCCTTAGGGGCCATCGCCGCCAATGCCTCCACCGCCGGCCCGTTGCCGCTGCCCTCCCTTCCTCCATTCCGCCCTCCATCCACAGGCGGCGGGAGTGGAGCTGCGGCGCGTGTGCATCACTCGGGTGGTGGACGGCATCTACTACTGGTGAGCCCACCCCGCCTGACCCGGGGCCCCTCACCGTGCCGTCCGCAGCTACATGCCGTACGTGCCGTACATGCCCGGCGCCACACGCCCCTGGCGCCTGGGGCCTCCTGTGGTCCCTTCTTCCGACCCGGCCGTGCGGTGGCTCGGCGCGCCATCACCTTGCGTGCCCACATACGACATACCCACCCGCTCACCCTCCCCCCCTCCCCCGCGCCGCCGCCTCAGCCGGCTGGTGTTGTCCCGCCCCGACTCGTCGCTCACCTCCCTGGACGCCACCCCGGGAGACTCGCTGTCGCTGGCGATGGAGCTGGGCCGCCCCATATACGTCTCCAACGAGGTGGCCAGGTGCGGAGGCCTGGCGGGTGGAAGGGGTCGGGCGGCGGGCGGGGTGGAAGGGACTGGGCGGCGGGCGGGGTGGAAGGGACCGGGCGGCGGGCGGGGGGGAAGGGACCGGGCGGCGGGCGGGGTGGAAGGGACTGGGCGGCGGGGCGGGGTGGAAGGGACTGGGCGGCGGGCGGGGTGGAAGGGACCGGGCGGCGGGCGGGGGGGGTGATGGGAGGGGGGCGAACGCGCGGGTATGGTGGGTGCGGGTATGCGGGGTGCGGGGGGTGGTCTGGTGGGCGGGCAGGTGGCTACGTGTGAGGGGCCGAGGGGCAGGTAGGGGTGGAGGGCGGGCTGGAGGTGGTAAGGGACATCAGCACGTGACCCGGGTGGCCGGGTGGGAGGGTCATGGGGGGGAGGGACCATGAAAGCATCGCGCCGGGGGGCCTTGGGGCCATGCCGCACCGCCCACTTGGTTACGTGAAAGGAAGGGAGGGCGGAATCTGTTCTGAGGGAGGGCGTTGGTTACGTGAAAGGAAGGGAGGGCTGAATCCGCATGCCTGGGCGCCGGAATGCGTGAGGTGGGTGGATGGGTGGATTCGTGTGCTCTCTGCCACCTTGTTCGCCCTCCCGCCCTTCCGCCCACCCTTCATTAACCTACCCCCCCTCCCGCCCTTCCGCCCCCTCCCTACCCCCCCTCCCTACGCCCACCCTGCCACTTGCCCCTCCCCCGCCCTTCCGCCCACCCTGCCCCACCCTGCCCCACCCTGCCCCACCCCGGCCCCCAGGGTGCACCAGTCCGTGTTTGACATCTTTAACCGCCGCCGCGAGGCCATGCAGGCGGCCGCGGAGGCGGGCACGCTGGACGAGGCGGCGGAGGCGGCGGCGGACCGCGAGGCGCAGGAGGCGCTGGACGCCGTCACGCGGGGTCTGCCCTCCGCGCCGCGGCCGGTGCGGGCGCTGGAGGTGGACCGGGCGCTGGAGGCCTAGGTGGGCAGGGGCCCGCCTGTTCAGCGAGGAAAGGGTGGCGGGGGCCGCAGAGGTGCGGAGGCAGGAGGCGGCAGCAGTGGACTCATTCTGGACGGCTCCCGGCCGGGCCTCCCGGGTGCGTTGGGCAGGAATTCAGGCTCGATGGGGCTGGAGGCATGAGTTGAGGAGTTGCTGGAGGCATGAAGAAGACACACGGCATCCGATGCTTGTGTGACAGGGGGTGGGCTCGTGTAGGGTTGTGGGCTTGCTAAAGCTCTTGTGTCGTGTCACGGGCGCTTGCTCGCTCGGGCGAGGGAGGGCAGGGCCAAGTACCGGGTGTTCGCCCTTGCTTGGCCCCCTGCAAGCACGGTACTGGGTTCGGGCTCTCGGGCCCTCCGGTGCGCGTCCGTGCGCCCCGTGCCAGCGCAGTGTTGGCAGACGGGGGCCACCAGAGGGGGCCACCAGAGGGGGCCACCAATCGCGGAGTGGCGATGTGGCGATGTGGGTGCCTATGTGGGGGAACACCGGGCGGCCCCCCCCCGCCCCTGTGCGCCCAGGCGCCTGTGCCCCTCATGCCGGGACCCGCTTGCCGCGTTGCCGCCCGGTACGGTCATCAGGCGTCGCTGCTCCCCGCCTCTCCTGCTCCAGACATGGACCATGACCTATGGCCTACGCCTCGTCTTCTTTGTTCGCTTCCATCGCATGCGCGTGTTAATCAGCGGACCGCGCAGTGGGGCGGACCGTGAGCCGGGGGAGCTGGTGCCGCATCTCTGGGAGCATGCACCCTGGCACGCATGCGGCGAGGGGATGCGCTTGCGCTGCGTTTGGGGTGATTCCCCGGTCGCCGCAGCGACTGCCCTGCGGCGCCCGGGGGCGCGGGTGGGGCATCCACGCAGGTGTGTGCGGTGGGATCCATGGCGCAAGTCTGACCAGCATCACACGGCATAAAACCCTCGGCGTCTTGAGCCTGACAGGAGAATTCGCACTCGCAAGAGGTTGGGTGTTGGGTGGCGCTCACTCGGTTGGGGGGGGGGGGCGACACGCAGCTGCTTTCATTCATTTCATGACCCATTGGCTTTCATACATGACGGGTTGACCGGGTTGTGTTTGAACTCACGGCCCCCTTGTTGCGGCTGCCAATAGGGCATCCATTGGAAAGCAGACGTGACCCCGCAAGCACCGTCGTTGTGTGGCAGGGCTGTTGCTGTGACTCACAGCTGTGTACCATATCTGACCCATGGGTCGGCGCCTGCTGTCCGGTGGTGTAGCCTATGTACATTACATCGCCTGCCATTGTTGTGCCGTCAGCTTTGCATTATACTGTGACATTTGCCTGCTGTAGATTATGCAACGTGTACCGTACATTGTACGATAACCGACACCCATTACCGTTACTTGTATGTTGCGGCTGTATAAGTTGAGGGCGCATGGAGCTATAGATTGTGTGGTACTATCAATAATGCGCGCAATGAAGCGTAGTTTGCTGGTTTGTATCTTCCTGCTGCTTCCTGCCGGGCACATATCCGTGCTTTTACGGCTGTACATCGCTGCACACATTGGTCGGTTGTACGTCTCGGCGACGGATTTGATGCAGTGGGCTCCGCCATACGGTGTTGCGCAAAATGCGATGCGACACATGCACGCGTGCCGCCTGCCTACGCCTGGTAACAGACTTCTTGGCAGCGCACAGTCTGCCCGTCCATCCGCAAGTCATCAGCCTTCCTGCTTGCGGGTACCCCGCCCTCCTTCCAGTAACGTACCCGCCTCAACGCGCAGCATGCAATGCCGTACCGTAGCGTACGGATCGTGCCCCGCCTGTCCGCAGCCACGCTGCAGGCCTGCACATAGCTGGGCACTGCATGCGAAAAAGCCCGCGGCCTCAAGACAGCCTCAGCTCACGGCCTGCTGTAGATAGCGCAGCGATGCTATCCCCGTGTCTGGTTCTCCTTTTTGCTATCTAGCTCTTAGATCTTGGATCCGAGGTGCGGCAGGGAGCTCCCCGGGGCATTTGGAGTCGGCCCAGCAGCCAGCGGCATGGCCGCCCGCGCCGCACCTGCATCCGCGGCGCCGCCAGGATGCCTGCATTGCAGGATCGAGAGTACCACGCAGCTGTCACAGATGCACGGCCGCAGCCAGCTCTCCCACAACACCAACACTGCCGCCAACGCCGCCATCGCCGACGCGCTCAGCAAACCACGCCGTTAAACCCAAGATCACCCATCTAAGGGTCCCATTTGTAGCGTGCCAGCTGCTTCGCCGCCGTCAGCCGCCGCACCATTGCATCACCGACTTACTCGTCCCACAGGTCCTGCAGGGTGCGGTACGGCCCCTGGGGGCTGATGAAGAAGCCGCCGTCCACCATGCGGTGCTGGTACTCGAGGCTGCACAGCTTGTCGTACAGATCCGCGGGGATCTCCCAGTCAAACACGTCCAGGTTTGACCGGATGCGCCCGGGTTGCACCGACTTGGGCAGCACGCTGGTGCCCCGCTGCACCGCCCAGCGGATCAGGACCTGCACGTACGGCCGCACGGTCGTACGACCATATGCCGTACGCGGCAACGCGGGCGAGGTGTCAAGCGCTGAAGTGTGTGGTAGCAGTGGTGGGATGGAGGGCGAGGTCGGGTGTGATGTGTGTGGCTGCTGAGGGTGCCAACGGTCCCGTTAGTTAGACTCCACCCAGCCCCGACAGCCCCTCACGAACACACACCCCAAGCACCAGCTCTCTACGTACGCCTGGCGCTCCTCCCACCCCGGCCCATCGCACCCCACCCACCCCGTCACACGCCCTTCACCCCCCCACCCCCCCGCCATACACACACACACACACACCTGCGCGGGGCTCTTGCCCAGAGCCTGCGCCGCCTGCGCCACGACCTCGTCCTTGAGCGGGCTGCGTACCGTCGCCTCGTCGCGCTTGGTGATGGCGGCGCTGTCGGGCGAGCCCAGCGGCGAGTAGGCGGTCAGGTGGATGCCGCGATCCGCCGCCCAGCGCCGCAGCGCGTCGTTGCGCCAGTAGGGGTGCGCCTCCACCGTGGGGGGGGGGGCGGTGGGGGGAGGGCCGGCGAGGGGTGCGGGTGGGGTGCGGGTGGGGGTCGCCGGCCGAGGGGAGGAGGGACGTGAGGAGGAGGTCATTAGATTGGAGGCGTAGAGAGGCCAAAAGAATGAAGGAGACGGATTTGGAGGCGGCGGCGACCGGGAGGAGTAGGCCGCTGGCGGCGAGTTTGAGGGGAAGTGGAAGGAGCTGAGGGACGCGGCGCGACGCGCGGCGCCGAGGCACCGTAGGGCTAAGGGTTGAAAGGGCTAATGGCGGAAGGGGATGCGAGAACGGAGTGCCGTGTTCAAGGCGCTGGGGAAGCGGGGGCAGATGAGCCGGTGCTTTCGGGGGGGGGGGGCGGAACGGGTAACCTCGGCCAGGTGACATGATGCATGCGCGGCCCTCCTCGTGCGGCCCAGTGCCCGCCGCACCACGCCGCCCGCCACAAAAGATACGTTCCGCCGCCCAGCCGCCCAGCCGCCCACCGGCCGCGCCCACCTGCACCACCGCCGGCACGATGCGTGCCTTCTTCAACAGTCGCTCGAGCTTGACGATGGAGAAGTTGGAGACGCCGATGGTGCGGACCAGGCCCCTTGTCCCACCTGGCGGGGGCGGGGCGGGGGGCGGCAGGCAGGGTGTGGGGCGGAGG
>LSYV01000002.1:3710998-3723556 GCA_001584585.1 Gonium pectorale
CCCGTACGTCCTACGTCGCCCCGACTCCGACCGCCCCGATACCCCACCCGACGTACCCAACCCGATCCGCGCCCAGATCCGCGCCCAGATCCCCGCCCCAATCCCCGCCCCGATCCCCGCCCGCCAAACCACGCACGTGAGGACGTCAGCGCGTAGCCATGCCGGGCGGGCGGCGGCACCCCCTCGCGTGCGGCCCTCCGGCTGAGCCAGGTGCCGTCTTCTGCCCTCTGCTGCAGCTCCCACAGCACCAGGTGGCGACCCACGGGTCCGACGGCGTATATGCGGTCGGGGGAGGCGCCGGCTGCGGTGCGGCAGCGGGGGGCCAAGCGGGCCGGCTTGCTTTACCGCGGGCGGTGGGGGGGACATGCTCAAGACAGGAAGAAGGTTCCTGGAAGGAACCCGAAGCTGAAATAAACTTGAACAGACAGGCAAAATGGGTTTCGTTTGGAACAGTGTGTGGGAGCGAGCCGAAAGTAGGTGATGTGGGTCATCATCATGAGGATGGGTTACCCCTGGGCTTGGGGGAGGGATGGCCGCCGAGGGCTATCTCTCTTAGACAAAAGAGATCCACGTGTTCGCGCCGGCATCTGCCCTTGCGTGTCAGCTGGCATGGAATCATGTGGGGTGGGGTGCTGGGATTGACTGGCTTCGTTGTCTTGTCTTTTGACCTTCGGCCTTGGGCAGACCCACGGGTCGGATGACCCCTTCCCTTCCCCTCCTCCTGCCATCACGGGTCTGCCGGCGCCGCCGGCGCAGCCACCAGCCGTGCAAACGCCACACAAGATAACAAAATACGTCCATGACCTTAGCGGACAAAAGACGCGGAGGCGGCGGCGCCTGGGGCGATACTATGGACCGGCGAAGTGCGGCATTGGACGCTCCCAATTCCGGGCGCGAAACGCCTCCTGCGCCCAGCGTATTACGCGCAGCTGGCGCCGAGTCCCCCTGGGCCCAGGGCTCCTCCGCCTTGGCCCCCGTGCCCGGCTGCCAAGGTGCCCGAGCATCCAACGCAGCGCAGACGTGTCCTCCCCGCGCCTCGGCCCCCGCGCTACAGCCTCCGGGCGGAGCGCGCGCCCCCAACGGGGCGGGAACCACGCACACGCGCACACAGAACTCCGGTGCTTCACACGCCATAAAAGAAGGTGCGCGAGCTCCCAAAGAGCCCCCGACTGGGGCGATGGGCTGCTGCAGGCCCCTTGTATGCGGGCTGCTGTGGGCCAGTAAGGATTGTGCATACAGCCTGTGTGCCAGTCTCCACCCCGCCAAGGCCGCAACATCCCACCCGCCCGCCCACGCACCCACCTACGGCCACCAGCCCTGGGCAGCTCGCCGGGGAGTCGTCGGGCCCGTCGCATGACAGCTCCAGCCGCTCGCTCCACACGTAGCCGGCATGGGTGGCCTGGATGGTGGGGCCTGCCTTGGGCGTCGCGGGGGGCTGCGGCGCGCTCAAGGTCATGGTTCAGCGGCGCATAGCAAAACGAGGTGGCAGTGGTGGACTGTTCTGTGTGTGTATCGCGCGGGCGGGAGGTGGGGGCGCGGGGTGGGATGGTGGGCAGTGCTTGCCTCGAAAGTTGATTTTGAGGTGCATCGGGGGCGGATACCACGCCACCCCGAGACCGGTGTACGAGAAACCCGGTCGAAGCGGTTCCAACGACCAAGGATGGTAACATGCAGGTCATCGATACGCAAATCACTCGCCTAGAAGCGAATCGGAAGCTCATCATTATGCCTCTGATCGCGGGTCCTCCTAGTCGAGGCACCAGGCAGAGAGGTATGAAAAGATGACCACATCGTTTGACAACTTAGACGATTCGACTATTGAAAACATATTGCAGTGGCTAACGTCCACTGAGCTGCGAAACAGCGCGTGTCTCGTCTGCAAGCGATGGCGGGACCTTTTAGCTTCATCGCTGCGCCCCGGATGCTGGCGCACTCTCGATGTTAACATTCTGTAAGCGAATCCCTCCTGTTAACCTTGCCGTGACGAGCGCTCCCCACAAAACCCTCCGTACCATTTACGTGGGAACGTGCCGCACGGGAGAACACCCCCGCGCTGTCCTTTTGGCTCACCGCGCTGCTCGGCGCAACGCTGCACTCCCGCAGATGGGAAGCGCGGCATCCGCGCGGCCTGGGCGTCCTCTCAGCCACGCCATGGCGCTGCATCGGCGGCGCCCGCACCACCGCCGGCGGCCGCACGGCCGCCGGCGTCGCGCCGGGGCCACCCGCGACCGCTGAGTCCGCCTTGGGGGGCCGTGATCGGACAGTCACCAGCGCCGGGCAAGGCTTCAGCCGCCGCGGCGGCAGCATGGGGCCGCCGCCGCGGATTACGGACCCGCCTCACCTCGCCTTCCTCAGCCGGCGGGCGCTGTCGGATTGGCTGCGGCCTCGCGCCTCGCGCGTCCAGTCGCTGGCGGTGTCCCATACCGAGACTCGCGCCGCGCCAGTGGGCCACGTCGTGCCCGCGCTCCACGACCTGCAGGTGGGGCGTGGGCGCGCGAGGGCCGGGAGTGAGGGCCCGGGGGCGGGGGCTGCTCGGTCCGTGGGCTAACTGGGCGGTGGCATGGGCGGGGATCTGCAGGGGGCAGGGGGGCACGGCGCTTCGGCAGAGCGAGAGGGGGGAGGTGCGGGGAGCGCCGCACATGCGGGGCACATGAAGCGGGGCCACGGGCGGCGGCGTTTCGAAGAGGCAGGGGACTGAAGCCAGGGCGGTAGGGTAGGGTTGGGGGTTGTACACGCTTAGGCTCGCCAACTGCCAGCCCACGCACCCCCACTCCGTCGACCCATCGCCCGTGCTGGTCTCAGGGCCTTCTTCGGCCTCCGTTCACCCCACGCCGTTGCCTCCTTTCAAGTCCTCGCTCCAGCACGCACCAGCGCGCACCAGCGCCCTGCCACGTCGCACCCCTCCCCATCCCCTTCCCCCGCCCTCCTCCCTCCTCCCCCTCCCTGGCCCGCAGGCCTCCGACCTGTTGGCGCTGCTGTCCTCCCTGCCGTCCCTCACGGACCTCTCCCTGCACAGCGCATCCAACTTGCTGCCCGACCCGGCGGCGCTGGTCGGCGAAGCTTCAACGTCGGAGACGGCCGCCGCCGGGGTCGCTGCCAGGGCCGCCGCTGGGGCCGCCGCCGGGGCCGCCGGGGCCGGCCGGCCCCCAGGCGACATGCCATCGCCACCGTCGGCGCTGCCGGACTTTGCGACCCGGCTGCGCCGGCTGGTGATCCGCCGCGCTGGGTACGACCTTCAACCGGACGAGGGCGCGCCCGGCGCCGCCGCGCTGGGTCGGCTGCCCGCGTTGCGGGAGCTGGAGCTGGGGCTGGAGCCGCCCTCGCGCGACGGTCTCAGCCGGCTGCCCGAGACGTGGAAGGCGCTTAGCGGCCTCACGGTCAGTGCCCGTGTCAGTGCGCGGCGCGCGGTGCCGCCCGATGCCCCCCTATTAACAGCAGCTGCTGGCGCGGGACATGCCCTTCGCGCCCTCGCGCTGTGGTCTGGCTGAGCGCTTGAGGATGGGGCTAGGACACGGGGTCGGGGTACGGCCGTGAACCGTGCAAGCGCCCAGGCAACGCCTCCTGCCCAAACGGCCCCGTTCGCTGGCCACCTGAGGCCCACATTTGCACGCGCGCGCCCCGCCCGCCCGCACCGCCCGCACCGTCCGCACCTCTCACCCGCGCATCCCCCGCACCGCTCCAGGCGCTCCGACTGAGCGGCCACCGCGGGCTGCACCGGCTGCCGCACTGGCTGCCCACCCGCCTCACGGGGCTGCGGGAGCTGGCGCTGGAGGACTGCGGCTTCAGGACGCTGCCCGCCCCCGCCCTGGCAGGGCTGCGCCACCTGCGCCGCCTCAGCATGGACCGCTGCCCCCTCGGCCGCGCCGATTGCGCCGTGTCGATCGACCACTGGTGGCCGCTACCTGCGCCGGCTGCCGCCCCCGGCGGCGATGGTGGCAGCGGCGTTGGTGGAGGGTCGGACGGCGACGCGGGGGCGGGGGCTGACGACGGAGGTGGCAGCAGAAGCCTCGTGCGTGAGGAGGACGCATGGGGCGGCGGCGGGGGTTGCGCCAGCGGCGGCGCGGAGTGGAGCGACGGCAGCAGCGTCTCGCGGCGCGCCCGCCGACGTGCCCGCTACGGCGGCGGCGGCGGCAGGGGCGGCGGCGATGCTGGAGGAGAAGGTGGCGGCGGCGGTGTGCTGGGCCTGGAGGTTCTCTCCCTGCGAGAGTGCGAGATTGTTGCGCTGCCTTACGCCTTCACTCAGTGGGTGTTTGGCATGGGGCGCTTGTGGGGCGCACAAGGGCACGGATTCGCACTGGCTGGCTTGGTCGTCGCTCCTGCTGAAGCCCTGAGCTCGAGGATGCGGTCCCAGCCCCCACCTGCAACTCTGACAGGAGATCAAATTTCAATGCATCTAGACGCTTGCAGGATGCAGCATATGCCGCCGGGCTCAGTGCGACCCGAACTGTGAAGGGGCGACTGCGCATTTGGGGCAAATCCCCTTCCCTCCGATGAAACCCCGCTCTGCCCCTCCCTCTCCCCTGCACTGCGCTGCCCGCCCCCCCCCCTTTCAGGCTGAGTCGACTGGAGTCTCTGGAGCTGGGCGGCAACCCGCTGGGGGCCCTGTCGCGGCCCGCTGGGCTGGAGGGCAGCTGCGGGCTGATGCGCGCTCACGTGCTGAGGTACCTGCGCGACTCAGGTGCGTGCCGTACCTGGGGTTTGCAGCCTCGGGGATCGCATCAGGTCGGGAGTGCGCGGGCGGAAGTGGGCGGGAAAGCGCGGGAGGAGGGGGACTGGTGTGCAGCAGGGCTGCCAGGCAGGGTGTGTGCAGGGAACGTCGCCCATAGACTCGGGGGGCCATTCGTCAGCCCGCCGGAACAAGGTCGTTTCGGGGCTTGCGTCCTGGTCCACTTTCGCCGTGCCCACCCGAAGTTCCAATACTCCCGGCGTCCTCGACTCCAGAACTCACGGCCCGGGCTGAACCCGCTGCTGCCCCCGCTAAACCCCGCAGGCGACCGCGGTTTTGATCTGCTTGCTGGCTGCCCGCGCCTGCAGCACCTCGGGCTGGACGACTGCGGACTGGACCGCCTCCCGCCGGCGCTGGGGGCCCTGGGGCCGCAGCTGACGTCGCTTGATGTCAGGTAGGCGCGGGGTGGGGAGCAGGTCGGGATAGGAGCCTTGATGATACCGCTAACTTCACGGATCACAGACGGCCGCCTCGGGTCACACCCGACCGGGAGCGGGCGGGCCGAAGTGGGCGGGGAAGTGGAGGGAGGGGGGAGGGGGACTGGTGTGCAGAAGGGCTGCCAGGCAGGGTGTGGGCAGGGAACGTCTTAATCGCCCCTGTTCGTCGCTTCGTGGTTTGGCGTCCCGGCCCACCTGTCGCCATGCTCGCCCCGTCATTATATAATCCCGGAGCCGCTGTGACTTACCGTACTCATCATCGGACAAGGCTGGGGCCCGGCGGTTGCTGTGTACGCCGGTCCTCGCTTGGCTGTACTGCATCGGCTGCCGTACACGCAGTCGCCCTCCCTGCAGCATCCGCAACCCTTGGCGTGTCGGCATGTACGACCCACTGCCCCGAACGCTGCCCTAACATGGCGCATTTCGTTGCGCTATCGGTGGAGGAGGCCTTCCTTCTGACACACCGCTCCGCTCGCCTTCCCATTGCCGACGCCCTGCCGCCAACCCCTGCCCGCACCGGACAACTGCCGCCACCCCAGCCGCAACGAGCAACTTGACATAAGCTTGCGGGAGCTGCCGGCTCTGCTGCCGCGGCTCACGCGCCTCCGGTTGGTGGGCACCGCCGTCGGCGGCAGGCTGCGTGAGCAGGGCAAGGCGGCGGATGGCGCGTAGTGTGCAGAAGGGGCCTCATTCAGTCGCCGTCGGGTTGTCTCGCTTGTTCCAGCGACGTGCTCAAGACGGCTGCACGGCAGGTCAGGACAAGGAGTATGGGCCCAGTCCTGTGTTGCTGCTGCCGCTGCTGCCGCTGCTGCTGCTGCTGCAGTGCTGTGGCGCGTTGACGTGGGCGGGGCTGGCATAAATGCATAACGCCCCACCTTCGCCTTTTGTCAAGCTGCTGCGCGCTTGTATGCATAACGCACAGACCGACACATGGCGCCTTGCGGCCACCTGTACACCCACGTTCTGTTGAACCGAGGTTCATCTGCAGATCGAGTGTTGGCATTGTGCCGCAGCGATGAGCCAGCAAGCCGCACCGGGCGCGAACGTATTTTGCTGTGCCTGTGTGTGTCAGCTAGGCTACGGGTTACTTGCTTCTCCGTGCGTGTTGCCAGCTTGCCACACATGTACGCCCATTGGCCCACCATGTTCATACGCGCGGCCAGGAGCGGCTGTCGCGTGGGTCGCTGCCCGCACGTGCCTGCTGTCCACCCAGACACCCACCTAAGTGCCTTGCGGGCGGGAGCGTTGCTGGTGCGTGGGATGGTCGGATCTCGGATGAGGGATGTGATGTTGGGTTTAATGGCGCGGCATCATCCCCACCACCACACACCACACACCACACACCGCACAAGAGGGTTGTTGGTGCGATGATGTGACGGTGGCAGTACCAACGCATGCGTGCCGTTGATCCTGAACAACGACTGAAACCAGCTCCGTTGCAAGATGACCAGTACCACTTCAGCCTTATAACGTTGCCTCGGAAACGGAACCAAGATAAGACTGATGAACCTTTTCCCACCACACCGCATGCCGATGGAGTCGGGGGTGCCTCTGGTGACTGTTCTCAAGCACAAGCGAGTGCCGCCCGCTGCTGTACGACCGGGGGCACGAGAGGGGTCATGGGTGAGCCTAGCTAAGCCCTATCCCGTCCCTCAACGCCAAAGGGTGCCCTACTCCTCCGGTTGACTACGCCAACCAATCGACCTCGCTCCCAACATTCAAACAAGCTCATCTGCAGAGCTACGCCAGCAGGACCACCGACAAAAAGCGCCACAATCCTCGCGCCTACCACGGCGGGCCACACGGCGGAGGCCAAGGCGGGCATGAGGATTGGCGTGGTCCTGCTGGCATGGCTCTGGATATGAGCTTGTTTGGGTGTTGGGAGCCCGGCGGAGGCCATGGCTTTCGAGGAGCAGCGAGCCAAGGAGGCGGCGGAGTGCAGCAAGGAAGTTCTCTGCGCGCTCCGCCGCCTCCTTGGCTCGCGGCTCCTCGAAAGCCATGGCCCGCATCCGCCCCAGCGCTTGCTACAGCGCCGTCTTAGGGTGGCGGGCCTGTTGGGAAGCAACAAGTGACAAAGGCACAGGTGGTGTCGGAGACAGGCGGACATGCATTGAGGCATCACCGTACACCGTTACATACTTCTTTAGATCTCCGCTTCCCCTTTGCATACAGCACCAATGGGGGAGATCGCACGGGTTGCAACGTCGATCATGGGGGATTGGAACCGAGATCGCCGTCGTCTACTCATGGGGGGGCGGGATTTACCCGGAGACCCCCTTGGTGCCCGACAAGAACGCCCGCGGCGTGATCTACCATAGGGCCGACGTGCCGGCCCACGTGAAACCCCCGGACATGGCCATGTCGGGCACGAAGGGGGTCTCCGGGTGGATCCCGGCCCCCCATGAGTAGACGACGGCGACGTCGGTTCCAAGCCCCCATGCTCGACGTGGCGACCCGCGCCATCTCCTCCATTGGTGCTGTATGCAGAGGGGAAGCGGAGATCTAAATCAGAAACGGCGATGTCGACGACAAGGGACATATGGACACGAAGGCGCTAGCTGAAGCGGCCGGCGCTAGCTGCAGTGGACGTTCAGCACCGGCAAATATAAGCACTGCGGCACCGGCTCAAGGAACTGTTGCCGCACAGCTGCTGCGGCACCGCTGAGGGTGCTAGATGTGACCTCGCCGGCCTCCACTTCGCAATGCGCGTCCCTGCCGACCCATGGGACGTCGGTTTCCACCGCCTTACCGCTGAGGGAGGCGCGCACCGCCGCCCATGCCAGGGTCGTTGGGAGTTGGTGCCCCTTGTGACAGAGAATTTGAAGCCTGTCTTGCAAAAAGGGGCAGAGCGGGAGGGGACCGAGGAGGCCAACTTGCACGTAATGCCCACACCGCATTGTACATGTGCAATCGACTTGGTTGCTATACATACTCACAACGCTGACTTCTTTGGGCGCTGCGCAATTCCTTGATCTTGCGGCGTGGAGGTTGAGGCCCCGGCATGCTGCTGCGTGCCGATTGACGCTTTTTCTTCGGTTAAGTTGGCCGTCCGCGGGCGTGGGGCACATGAGGCCGGCCTGTATCCTCGTCGGCATTGTCGTCGTGGATGACGCAATGCTCCTCGGGCACCGCTGGCAGGGCAGACATCTCTCTTTTGATCAAGCATTTGACATAAAGATGAGATGTGACGACTTTTGTTGTGTAGGGGCTTGCAACACTTGCGGCTTGCGCTACGCTTGTGGCTGGCGCAGGTCGTCGTACGTGTATGATAAACCGCCCGTGTCTCCTGTCACAGCAGCTCAGTTTTTAGTGTGGATGAGTTGTATTGACAAAAGCAGCAAAGTTTTACGAAGTTACTGAACGCTCCCCCGCCCCCTCCAGGGATGCAGCGTGGGTGATTGCACGGATGGGCTGAGAGGCTGCGGAGGCTGGGGAGGGCTGGGGGCATGGATACGTCACCTATGGGTCCGCGGCCTCCCACCCCATCCGTGCGAGCACCCGAGCGGCTCCGGCCCATCCCAACCGACAGGAACCATGCTCATACATGTCCCGACATGTGCTCAAGATGGGGCCGGCTCGTAGCGAGGTCTCGCCACCCGTAGAAGCGCTACAGTCGGACAGCCAGCCGCGGGCACGCGGGAGAAAGGAGGGACAGCCGGAGAACAGCGCGCAGCGCGTGGGCGGGGAGGGGAGGCCAGCGGAGCTGCCGACGGCGGTGCCGGTGCCCGCAAACATAGACGCGTGTGTGTGCGGAGGCTGACACGCAGTCGGGGCCTTGTGGGGCAACAGCGCGACGGGCGCGATGTGGATGGAGGGCGTAGCCACTGCCCACTTGCCTGTCAAGCATACTACATCGAGCTACCCACACATGCCGTCTGGCACCTCTCGCAGCTCGACACGAGATGACGCCCTCCCTCATCGGGAGTTCGAGACAGCGGTGGCTGCGCTCTCACCCTCATCGCCACGGCTACCGATGCCGCCACCGCCGGCGCCGCCTCGCTCTGAAACGGAGCGAAAAAGGGAACAGAAACAGCGCCGCTGTTGTGCCGGCGCCACCCTGCAAGAGCGGCGCGCCGAGGAGGCAGGAATAGCGGCCGTGGCGGAGGGGAATCTGCAGCGGGAGCCGTGGTTCCCACGCTGCTGCCGCTTGGTGGCGTTGCCGGCGTCGCCACCGCCGCCGCCATGGCCCGCGCGGCTGCCGTGTGCCGACGTTGCCTCTTTGCGCGGCCACCTACGTCTGCTTGTGGTAGCGGGCTTGAGTTATGGGAGTACAGGAACATTATAAAACAACTATTCGCGACACCCAGAGTCCACAACGTGGGCCCAGTCCGGGACGGGAGGGACGCCCCTTCACCCGCCTTGCCTTGTTACTCGCATGCCCTACTAGAAACATCGCGCCTACATGTGCGTATGAGGCGGGCTCCCTGTCTCGCTGCAAGTTTCTGATCTTTGTAAGACGGCATACTAAATCACTGATGATAACTAAGAACGGACGTGCCCAGCCCCCGCGGACATATGCCCTGTGTCGGCACAGTGTGCTCGGCTGTGTGTACTGCATCGGCTGTCGTACCCATCGTCGTACACAATACCGATGGCAGTGGCCTTCCCCACTGCATCTGACATCAGCTTGCGGGAGCTGCCGGCCCTGCTGCCGCGGCTCACGCACGGGCTCACGCGCCTCCGGCTGGTCGGCAGCGCCGTCGGCGGCAGGCTGCGTGAGCAGGGCAAGGCGGCGGATGGCGCCTACCCAGTGACGGTCGGGCGTTGTTGGACGTGCTCAAGGCAGGTGCACGGCAGGTTAGGACGAGGAGCGTGGACACAGTCCTGGGTCGCTGCTATTGTTGCTGTAGCTTTATAAATCGAATGTACAAATTAGATGCCTTGACGTTGGCGGACTGCACAAATGCATTACGCGCCACCTTGTCAAACTGCTGCGGCTTGTAGCGGTTGTAGGCATGCGCGCAGACCGACACAGCGTGCCTCGCGGCCAAGTGTACCCCCACATTTGCATTGTATTCAGGAGAAAGGAACACATGGACAGGGGAAGCTACCTCTACGCACCCGAGCATGCGGCGCTCCCAGTAAGACGCGGGTACAAGGCATGGCGAGCAAGGGAGACGAGCAGACGGGCTCTCCCAGCTCGGGCCAGCGGCAAAGTTACCTGGTGCATTGTGAAGGTGAAAGCCCTGTGGGTGTTCTGGTCTATGTTGATTTACAGAGGTAACAGGCCATCGGTTGCCAGTGGTTACTAGGTCTGCGGGGACCCCGCCGAGCAACCCCGGCCCGCCGAGCAGCGGAATCTGGCGGCTCATGTATGCCTGCAGCTCTGCGGCAGTGAAACCCTGCAAGCCGCACCGCCATGCGCCGCGCCAGTAGCCGCGCAGCAGCACAAGCGTACGTACTGCTCTGTCAAATGAGGGCTGCTTGCTTTCTCCGTGTTGCTAAAGCATATGACCCTTGACCCATGCATTTCACATGCGCCTAGAAGCGGATGCTGTGGGATGCTGCCCGCATGCGCCAGCTGTCCACCTACGTCGCAGGAGGACGCACCGCTGGTGCGGCTCAGGTGCATCACATTTGTTATGCGTTGTCACTGAAGCTTCACGCAGGCGCCTGGGCCCGCCCTGCCGGGCCCGGCAGAGGCCCAACGACCAACCACTTCGGTTGCAATAAAAAGCACAGAAGAGCAGGAGATAAGCTGTCAGTTCTATGAAACACCAGCAATTCAACGTGTACGCTCTTAAGGGCTCACATTGAGACACTGTCCTTGCTTTTGAAGCTGCTCGTCGCCATCGGAATTCGGAACCCTGAACTTTCGCCCGAGCCTCTTCGACAACATCATGGGTTCTGACATGCCTGACATTGACAGCGCGGTCATTTGTGGTTAGTTTCCCGTCCGTTTGGTCCGTCTGGGCAGTTGCGGTTGCATGATGCGCTGACTAGGCCCGCCTAAACCTTATCGCCAGAACACATGTTGCGGTCATCACACCGTTCACACGTAGCTATCCCGCGCTCTTTCGGGCTGTGTCCGGCTGCCTCACCGGCCCTTACACTCCACCCACCCCTCGCCTACCCTTTCCGTTGCCCCCCCGCAGACAATGGCTCTGGCGTGGTCAAGGCAGGATTCAGCGGGGAGGACGCGCCGCGCGTTATGTTTGCCAGCGTCGTCGGGCGACCAAGACACAACATGGCCATGGTGAGAGCCGGAATACAAAAGACCGCAAATCAAGCCGGGACCAACACGGACCAACCCGGATGTTGGACACGCCAGAACCACATTCGGGCCGTCCATCCCTGCAGCCGCCTTGCTTGATACTGCTGCCTGCATAGAACGCCGCACGCTAACACACGCTCGCCTCGTATGTACACACCTGCTGCGGGCCGCCTCTTCTCACATATACATCACCTTACGCATCTTGTTCGCATCCCTTGCACACACACATACACACATACACACACCCCTTGGGTCGTGCGCTAAAAGGGGCGGGTGGGTCACGGGCTGCCTGCTAGGATGCCTTTGCCAGCTACCTTTTAGAACCTGTCTTCTGCATTCCGTCACGCATTCGTAACACACACCCCTGCTCGCAAGGATGCTCACTTGATTGGTTGCGGCCGCCGTTTGCGGCGTCTGCCCTATGCCGCGGAGATGCAGCCGTTCGCCCCTTGCGCAAGACGCCCAGCAGCGGCCTCCCGCTATCTCCCGCCTCGCTCCAGGTGGGCATGGCGTCCAAGGACCTGTACGTCGGCGACGAGGCGCAGGCCAAGCGCGGCGTGCTGAGCCTGAGCCACCCCGTCGAGCACGGCATCGTAACCAACTGGGACGACATGGAGGCCATCTGGCGGCACACCTTTGACAACCAGCTGCGGATCGACACCAGCGAGCGGCCCGTCATGCTGACCGAGGCGCCCAGGAACCCCAAAGCAAACAGGTGCGGACGAGGCGACGGAGACAAGGGCGGCGGAGGGTGGCGATGTTTTGCGAGGCCTGGGGACGTTAGGCGCGCCGCATTCCCTTTCCGCGACGCTGTGGCGTCCCGAGGCTGCGGATCAGCGCCAGCGAGGCACAAAACGGCACAGCGTGTTCCCCTCTTCTCCTCCTGCACCTCCTCCGCATGCTCCTCCGCATGCTCCTCCGTCACGCCCCAAACACTTTCCTCCTCTCTTCTCCGGCCTTGGCTCGCCCCGTGCTCCGCCCGCCGCCAGGGAGCGCGCCACGGAGCTCATGTTCGAGACGTTCCAGGCGCCCGCCCTGTACGTGGCCATCCAGGCGGTGCTGTCGCTGTACGCCTCGGGCCGGACCACCGGCGTGGTGCTGGACATCGGCGACGGGGTCTCGCACGCAGTGCCCGTCTACGAGGGTGAGTGCTGCGTGCGCGGCTGGCTTGGGTGGGTGGG
>LSYV01000002.1:3724275-3735554 GCA_001584585.1 Gonium pectorale
CAGCTCAAAAGACAACGTAACGTGTGGCCTTTGTACTCGTCTTCCGTTATCTTTGGACGGGAGAGTGGGCCCAGCTGCCGTGGGGCCGGTGGGTGGCCGCCGGGGGAGGGATGCAGCTACCGGTAGTTGCCGCATGCGGCCACCGGATGTGTACCCCGGTCGAACCTCACCCGCGGCCCCACAGCCGGGACCCCCCACCCCATACGCTGTCGCTCATGCGTCATGGCACCTACCCTCTGCAAGCCACTCAACCACGGTCACCCACAGTCATGTGAGCTCGTGCCGGCACAGGGCACACGGCGTGAACTGCCCGCCTCACTGACCACCACACCCGCTCCCTGGCCCGCCTCGGCGGCAGGCTTCTCGATGCCCCACGCCGTCCGGCGGCTGGACGTGGCGGGCCGCGACGTGACGCAGTACCTGTCCCGCCTGCTGACGGAGGCGGGCGTCAAGCTGACCAACAGCGCAGAGCTGGAGATCGTGCGGGATGTCAAGGTGGGGCGCGAGCGGCCGGGGTCGGGCTGGGACCCGAGGGGTAGGGCGAGGTGTTGCGGGGCCCGGAGTGGCCCTGTCAGGCAACGGCGGGGAGCCGACATGCGCGTGACGTTAGCCCGCGCAAACGGTTGGGGCCTTGCTTGCAGGGATCCTGTAGACGCCGGAAGAGCGGACTTGGCGGTCTGGTCTCCTCCTGGTACCGGCAGCCACTCGTCTGCTGCCTCTTCCGCCACTTGATGCCGCGGCCTCGGCCTCATCGCGCTCCTCACCCCACCCGCCCCGCAGGAGAAGCTGGGCTTCGTGGCGCTGGACTTTGCGGCGGAGCTGGGGTCCGCCCGCTCCAGCTCGCTGCTGCACAAGGAGTACACGCTGCCGGACGGCAACTGCATCTCCATCGGGGAGGAGCGCTTCAGGTGTGGCTGATTTGCACGTTGGCGTGACGGGTGCTCCTATCGAGTGCCCTATCGGGCTCTCCAAGCCCTATCGGGTGCAACCGCCCGGTCGGCGTGCAAGCGCACATTGCGCACACTTTGCCTCACCAACCCGGGACCGCACATTCCCGCCCTCGCTGCTTCTATCTCCCAACCCCTATCCGCCTCAACCCCCTCAAACCTCATCTATCTCGGCGCCGCTTTCTGCCTCCGTCCACGCATCCCCACGCACCCAGGCACGACCGGAAACGAAATAGGCCCATGACCCGCCCCCGCCTGTCCGGCCCCGCGCGCCCACACGCACGCAGGTGCGCCGAGGTGCTGTTCGACCCGAGGCCGCTGGGCCACGAGAGCGGCGGCGGCATCGCCAACCTGCTGATGGACTCGGTGCTGGCGTGCGACATCGACGTGCGGCGGGAGCTGCTGCACAACGTGGTCCTGTCGGGCGGGACCACCATGCTGCAGGGCATCGCGGCCAGGTGCGGGAAGGGAAGGGAAGGGGCGGAGGGGCAGCGGGGCGCGGGGGGCATCTCGCGTGGAATCAGGGGGACGGCGGACGGGCGGGGCGGCAGGCGGGCAGGGACTCTAGAAGATGCCTGGCGTATGGGGACTGCTGGGTAAGCTGTAACCCGCAACCTGCTAGGGGGGCTGCATTGGGAAGGCGCAGCGGATCTCACCGCGTGCGGAAAAGGGCTACGTGCCGTGATCTTTGCATTGCCGAGGGAGCCCCACGTCCCTAAAACCCCTATCCTCCCCCGGCCCCGGCGCGCAGGCTGACCAAGGAGCTGACGGCCGCGGCCCCGCCCGCCTGCCCCGTCCGCGTGGTGGCGCCGCCCGAGCGCAAGTTCCTGGTTTGGATCGGCGGCAGCGTGCTGGCCTCGCTCGCCACATTCGCCAACCAGTGGATCACGCGGGAAGAGTACGACGAGTACGGGCCCACCGTCGTACACCGCAAGTGCTTCTGATGAGCCTGGTGCGTGCTGCTGGCCTGCTGCCTGGCCGGTTGGTTACGGTTGCTCGGGCGGGCAGCTGGGCGGTCGTCGTGCGCCGTGGCGAATCGCAGCGGGCGAGATTCGGTGCGGGGGCAGGCGGCGTGAGAGGGATTGGCAGTGGGGTTGGGACCTGTTGGGAGGAGAGGCCAGGAGCCTTGCGCTGTTGCCCACTTGAAGGGGACAGACGGCGCGTCCGTTGAGCGGCGGGCCCACTTGGGAATTGCGATCGCCGGGTGGCTGTGGGGGGGCATGGTTGGTGCCTCTTGAGCTGCTTCGAGCACCTGACGTCCCGTGTATGAGGTCTGTAGGTAGGCAGCTGCAGCGGCGGCCGGGACCTTCTGACACGGCAGTAGTGGTTGTAGTGGTTGTGGTGGTTGTGGTGGTTGTGGTGGCTGTGGTGGTTGTGGTGGTTGTACGGTGCTTGTGTACTCGCTGCTCCGAGGCGATGCGATGGGGGGCTGAGCACCATCCACCGATGGTGCGGCCTGCAGGGGGGGCGCACCGGTGGGGGGAGAATGGAATTTTAGTATGAACTCAACTGCTCCAAACGGCTCCTGCCGGCACCGACTGGCACCGCTGCTGGCGATGACGAGGGATGACGGAGCCGCACTGCCCGGTTTGCGTGACCTTGTGGGGGCCCGTGCATCCTTAGTTCTGCAGTATGCACATACCGTCATGGCGTCAATTTAGAGTGAGTGAATGGGCACAGCGACATGTGCCAAGCCGCGGAGCCTACAGCTGCTTTGTCAGTGTGCGTAAGCTGGTTGGCCGGTCTTTTGGGGGGCGGGACGAACGTCACATGTCTTGCTCTGTACCCGCCCGCCCTATTTGAAACGTCCTGCCTTCGGGCGTGTATGGCCGTAGAGGCGGGCTCCCTCTTTCTGTGCAGGTTTCTGGCAGAGGGTTTGGCCGCACAGCCAGGCGCTTGCTTGTGAGTGCTCAGTTACAGTTTCCTTCTTGCAGTGACAAGGCAAGGAGGAAGGGAAAAGGCCGCACGCCGGTGCGTATGTAATGGCGTGGGTGTCACTCGTGGCGCCTGGTGCCTTTCACTCGCCGTATCAGTCCCTTATACGAATTCCCGCGTGGTATTGCCCGCACGAATGCGTGGCCGTGGCAGTTATTGTGCGCAGCTCCCAGCACTCGGAGAGGGCCTGTAACTGACACGCACCGATCATCCCATGTCAAACTTGATTGTCGAGGCCTGGCAACGCACGGCTGGCAACGTTCGGTCCCCCCATTGCAACTGCAGCACACAGCCGTACACTGGTGATTCCGGTACGCACCCGTACAGGCGCCGGACGCCTCGCTGCACTCAACCCTGGCGGAAGCAAGCACTTCAAGCGGAGCTAACGCTGGGCATACGGGCCGCGCATGGCAGCTGGTCACTTGGGCACTTGGGCACTTGCGCGCTGTAGCCGTTGAAGTGCCGTTGAAGTGCCGCAGGGGTGGGGGGAAACCGCCCACTGCAAACTAACGTAGGTTGGGTGCAGCGAAGCCCGGCCTCCACCCACCCGAGCCGCCCCGCGACATGGCTCGAGTGGGTGGCATGTGCAACGGTCTGTGGAGCCGCGCACGAATCAGCGCGCACACGTACGCGTGGAGGACACTAGCTATGACCACAGCAACGAACGATACATGTAGAATTCTTGACGTGGTTACTGTTTGCGTCCGTTAAACGCGCTTTTGGCGACAGCGGCAATGGCACATGCGCAGCCAGCAACGCAGGTGAGGGGTTCGAGGGTGAGCCGCACCCCGCACCCACCCCACCCAACACCAAGCGGCCATTGAGGAGCATGCAAGTTGAGATGACCCGTGGGTCGGTGGTCGGGGTCGGGGTTGGGTACACTTATCACTGAAGGGCGCCAAGAACAGCCGGTAGCTCACGACAGCCATGGGCCCATGGCGCAATTGACGGCAGCAGCCAGCGGGCCCCAGGACCTGGCAGGGCGTGGCTGTCCCCGGTCCTCCTAGCCCGGCCCCTGCGTCCCCTTAGACCGACCAGGCCACATCCGGGAAGCCTCCCACTACAACCGCTGCGCCGGCGCCTCCGAACCTCACGCTCTGCCGTCCACTCATGGGCGTCTGGGAACAGGCCAGCCAGGCAGCACTGCGACTGTGTGACCGACGACAGCTCGGGATGACCCCAACCCCCGCAATTGCCGCAATTGCTGCAGCGCCGCCTTTGGGCCTTCACCGCACGCATGTATGTCAGTATGAGGGCCACACGATGCCACACCACTGCGTCCACCCAGCAAGCGCCCATTGCCGCGGTGCCGCCTGCCGCGTAACAGCCAAGCCAAGCCGGCCCGACCTCGTGCCGCCTGGCCCAAGTGCCCGTCCCCACCCCAATATAAATACGCAGCCCTGCAGGCTCCAGGCCGAGTGGCCGACGCTTCGCAGACGATAGACGCAGGCGCTCCATGCTTCCAAGCGGCGAAGGCCCGCATGCGTGCAAGGGGCAGGGCCTCCTGTGGAGCTGGCGAGCCAGGAGGCGTGGTGCTGTCCGGGCATTGCTGCATTTACCAGGCCCGGCGGCGGTACTGGGCATCGTGCGTGCGGAACCTGTAGATGGCAGTGCTTAGCTGTGGCGCGCGCGCTGCGACCTTTGCAGGGCTATTGCTGACTACACTGCACGCGTGTGCTGTACTGCATGCGCAGAAGAGGAGGGAGCATGGGCTTTTGAGGGCGTTACAGGTCAGGCATGACTCAGTTCCCATGCGCTCCAAGCATCTTTGATAATGCTGTTGTGTTGTGGTACAGTGGTGGTAGGGCAATCGTCTGCATTGGAGCTGTGACGCGTGCAGTACGATGCTAGCAACATGTTACACACGCCCGTACGTCTTGCGTACGACAGCAACGGAGAGGTGCACCGCATCCGCACCAATATGAGTGCGCGGCCTAATTGTTGGTTGGCTCTAGCCGCAGGAAGAACGAAACGCAGTCAATGTGCAGTAGCACGCTATACATGGCTGTAGCGGTGGCGGATCACGGTCGGCCAAACTCTTAATGTTCTCATGCGAGCGGCAAAGTACGGAGCGGACCTCCCTGGGGCGGTTGCGCGCCCCAGTGCTATTTTCTCTCAACTGCCTATGTTACAAACGCTACGGAACAACTCGGCGAACAGCCTACACACTACACATGAATACCAACATACCAACACTTCCTCGACGCGCGTACCGGTCTAATGCGGTGCCGGTCGTCAGGAGACGATTATCCCAAACCATCCCTTCTCGGCTCGTCTGTTCCTCTGTAACAGAGGCATGGTGTTCCTCTGTAACAGAGGCATGAAATGCGCTGAACTGGATGATGCGTAACCAAACGATGCCCCCCCCCACACACATAGAAAACTCTCACCGAATCCACCCCTCCACTTCTACCTCTTCAACGAGGCTGCGCTCCCCTACCTCATCTGCCTTCATCCAACGACGACAAGATCCTGTGCCTCCCACAAGCACACTCCCCCGCGAGCCGGCAAATCCATCGCCTCCATCGCCACCTCACACACTCCCGCACGCCCCGTGCGGCAAGCCAGCCGGCTACCGGGCTCAACAGGCCACAGCTGGCCTCAAGCTACAGTAGCCAGCGTCAGTGCCGACGCCTTTAAGGCCGACGCCTTCAGCGCCGCCGGGACGTGCGGCGGCGCGTCGCGAAATACGCTGACGGGCGACAGACCCAGAATCGCCTCGTCGCTCACGGCGCTGGCGGTGCCATCGTCGCTCTCCGCCTGGGACGCCCGGCTGAAGAGACCGCCGGCGCCGGCAACGGCCACAGCGGAGAAGGCGCCCGGCTCAGCGCCGCGCCACGGCTCGCGGCCAACCGCCACCGAGCCCACCTCAAAGCCCACCACCGACACCACGGGCGCGGGCGACGGGACGAAGAGGTTGGCAGCGGAGAGGGAGCGCAGCACTACAGCCGGCGACACGTCGCCCTCCTCGTCGCGCTCGGGGTACTCTCCCGGCGCCGAGTAGCGCGCGAAGCGCGGCGGCACCAGCGGCGTCGCCCCTTTGTCCGCCGCGGCAGCGGCGGCGGCGGCCGCCTCCGCCGCCACCTGCACCTGCTGCTCCTCCTCCCAGCGCAGCTGCATCAGCGCGCGCAGCTCCTCCACGCCCGACCAGCGGTGCTGCAGCGCGCTCGTGCGGCGCCAGGGCGGCACCTCCATGCCTGCGGCCGCGAAGGCGGCGGCGATGGCGGGGCCCAGGCCGGCCACCAGGCGGGCCAGGCGGCCGCGGCTGCCCACGAAGATGGACCCGGGGAAGGCCGCCTCCAGGGCCGCCTCGTAAGCGGGGGAGGAGGGCGCCAGCGCCAGGTACTCGCGCGCCGAGGGGTCCACGATGACGGTTGCGGTGTCGGGGCGGGCGACGCCTGCGGGGGGCCACGAAAGAGGTACGAGCGAGTCAAGAGGTGCAGGCTGGGTGCTTGTGTGGGGCAGTGGCAGGGGCAGGGGCAGGTACAACCCGGGGAGAAGCTCAGGAGCCAGTGCTTGCTGCGTGGGTGCCAGCTGCCGGACGTGCAGCCTGGGGGCCATGGGGACAGGAAGCTGTGCACCTGCTGGCTGCAGGCTGGCTGCAGCGATGCCCCGCACCGCGCCAGCGACCAGAGTGCCTAGCCCCGACCCACATCACCACCTTGCCCCGGGGGCCCCGAGCACGCGCGCCCGGGCCTCACCTTGCGGCTGCGGCTGGGGCTGGGGGCGGGTGACGACCAGGAAGGGCGCGTTGATGGAGCGGGTGCTCAGCGGCGCCCGGGCGCTGGGCCGGGGCGGGGCCAGCACCTCGGCCAGGAAGGACTGCGACCGTAGGTGGGCGGCCAGGGCCTCCAGGCCGGCGGCGCCGGGCGCCAGGGGCCCGAAGTCGCCCACCAGCTGCTCCACCTAGGGGGGTGAAGAGTTGGGCGGGTCAGCGAGGCAGGCTAACGGGATGGTGTACGGCAGTACGCGACGGCGGGCAAGGGAGGGGACGGCGCGCAAACCACACCCCGCTGCCGACAGGGGAGCATCTGACATAACCTGTTGGGCAGACATGAGACACGACTGCAGCAACAAGGAAGACGGCAACGCACCTTGCTCTCCAGAGCGCTCCTGGGGGACAGCGCAGCGTCCGCCTCGGAGGAGAACGGGACGTAGACGGCGCGGGAGAAAGCGCGGGTCGCGTTGACGCCGCTCGCGGAGTCGTGCACGTCATCCACGTTGAACTGCAGGGCGGGATGGATCAAAATGGGTGGCTGCCGTCACTACCGTATGGGCGACAAGCAAATCCTGCAGCAAATGTTGCAGGCTTTGGAACGGACTTGTGCGAACAGCAAGCTATATGATTGGCGAAGCGAGTTGCTTTTTGGGTGCATATTGGGTACCTGGAGGTCGTCCATGAGGCCGTCCTCCTCGGCAACGTAAGGGGACGGGTCCACCTCCACGTAAGCCTTGGCGGGGCGCGCGGTACTGGCGTCTCCATAGCGACGAGAGCGGCCGGTGGGAGCTGGGAAGTCGATCGCCGACGACTTAGCGGGGGCGCCGCTGGTATTCTGTTTAGGCACAACAAACGCACTCGTGCCGCACCCCCGCCTTGGGCGGGTGGCGGCGATTAGCAACCGCAGCATTAGCAGCGGCGATGTTCTGGTTACTGGAGGATTGGAGTGCGGCTTGCGTGTTGCCCATGTTATCGAGAGGGATTGCGGGGGAGGAGCAGGCTTTAGGAGCGAGGGAGCTTTTGTGGTATAAAAGAATGTTTGTGTATTTGTATGTGTACGTTAGGGAATTGTTCCCTCAAAATTCAAGAACTTGGCATTTATGCCCGAACCGCAGGTCGCGAGGCCGTCCGAGTCCGTGCAGGCCACAGGCCGAGCGGGCGAAGCGGCCGTGTGACGTTGCGTCTTCCCATAAAGTTCTTTGTACTATGTTGCGTTGGGTACGTAGGTATCGTCCGAGCGTGGCAGCGCCGAATGACGAATGGCAGTTACGCTGCAGCTCCCAATTTGTCAAAGGTATCTACCACGCCACCCAAATACAAGAAGAGAACTGTGGCATTACTTCGTTGCCGCTCTTGGCCGAAATGGGCACAGTTGCCGCCGTCCTCGACTATTGACGGTTGATCTGCCCGCCGAACCCCAACCCAACCCGCCTCCAATCCACCATGCATGTCTTGGCTTGAGACATGGTATACACGGGTTAGGTAGACACAGCGGGACAACTACTGCGCATCATGGACATCACTGCATCTAACTGCAGTTCGCTTGCAGAAATAAAGCCATACCTCCATCGACATGTAAAGTATAGGCCCCCTTTTGACTGCCTCCCCATGGGCCTTCCTCAATATCCACGCCGTTCCCACATGACCCATCCTTCTCTTCGCCCCCCTCTGCGCCTCCCCAGCGACCCAACATGCAACGTAAACCAATGTCTCCTTCCGCGATCACGGCAAAGTGAACAGGCGGAAGCGCAGGCACACCCACCACGGCAGCCAGAAGTAGCTTCCACATCACTCCCGTTAACTTGGTCGAGACGCAGCTGCCTGCTGACGCATGAGGCCTGCCTAAGACGCAACAGGACGAAAACAACAACGCACGCTACGTCTGACACCACGCTGCGCGCTGGACCGCTAGCCTGAACCGCCCCTACTCGTACGCGGGTGAGCGCTGCACGCCGGTGCGCGTTGCGCGGTGTGTGCGGGGGGGGGGGGTTGCTCCCTCCGTCCAACGCCGCCCGCTGATCGGTATGCAATTTGGGCCGTATCGGTGAGCGCGCGCAGTGCCACCCCGGATGCGGAAACGCGGGCTCGCATGCGCCCCATTAGGAGGTCAGCCAGCCACCGGGCCATGAGCGGCCGACCGAGCTCAGGGGGGGGATGGAGAGGAGGGAGCCACCAGCTCCCGTCGCATGCGAGCACCAGCCATCCAGCCCTCCAGCCCCGCAGACCACAAGCTTCGGGTGCCGGGCTGTTGAGCCACTCGCAACACTCCCCCCTCCCCCACTCACGCCCACGAGGCGGCAAACCACGCTGCAGCCAGCCGCGCGCGTACATCGCCCGCACGCCGCACCCCTCTCCCCTGCGCCCGTCCGTGCCCCCGCGCGCCCACCCTCCGGATGCTGGCCAGCCCGAACAGCTCCGCCCGGTGCACCGCCACCCGAATCCGCCCCCACCCCGGCTCCAGCTCCGGCTGCGGCTCTGACTGCGGCTGCGGCTCCGGCTGCGGCTCCGGGGGACATGGGCACGCCTGCCCCGTGTGCTCTGCCACCCGAGCGTGGGCCCCCCCACCGGCGAGTCCGTCCGTCAGTGCTTCTTCTTGGTCGACTTGAACCACACGTCGATCTTGTCGCGCTCTATCTTGGTGATGGGCCCAAAGTCCATGTTGCGCAGACCCGGCAGGTGCGCCACCACCCAGAACTGAGGGGACCGGGACGGCAGGGGTGCGGAAAGGGTGGCAAGGTCCGTGGCAGGGTGGAAGGTCAGGGGCGTAGGGGCCCGGGGTGTCAGGGAGGCTTGGAAGGCGTTCTCAGGACAGGAGCCGGGGGCAGGAGGGTGGGGTGCGGGGGGTGGGATGCAGGGGGGGACAGGCGCAGCTTCGTGACGCAGCCGAATGCACGGATCGGAGGGCGGCAGACATGGTTTAGTGTATCCACGCGTGCTGGGCCCGTGCAGCATGCGTGGCTGGGTGGCTGGGTGGGGTTGGGTGGCTGGGTGGGTGGGTGAGTGGGTGTGCATACGGTGTGGCGCGGCACGGGCTTGGAGACCGACCCTGCGGCGCCGCTGGGTCCCACACAACGCAGAACGGCGATGCTTTGTCGTGGGGAAAGCGGGCGATCCCGGCTGGCGCGTCGCAGGGAGCAGCCCAGGCACCGCGGCACAGCGGCGTGACGGCGCATGCCCTCTTCAGCTATGCGGCACCGCACAGCCCCTCCCAGTCCCTCCCTGCCTCCCCCCCTCCCCGCCCCAAAACCACCCCACCTTGTAGTTCTTGCCCTCCGAGATGGGGTTTCCGTGCAGCGTGAGCTTGTTGAGACGGGGCAGCGCCTGCAGCTTCAGCACGTCGTTGATGTTGGTGATGTTGTTGCCGTGGTAGTACAGAACCTGCGGGGGCGGGCGGGGTAGAAGATGCGGTACTACTGATGCAGCCAGTCGGCCCGCCACCTGGGTGCAGACTCCGCGGCCCAGCCGGGTCTGCCCCGTCCGCACAAGCCCTCGCCTGTCCGCCCGCCCGCCCTCCGTCCGCCGCTCTCCCTTTGCCCAGCACCCTGACCCCCGCCCGTCCCGCCCCCCGCGGACCGCACCTGCAGCGAGGGGAACTCCAGCACCGCGTCCTCGATCGTGCTCAGCTGGTTGGACGACACATCCTGCGGCAGAGGTACGGGGCGCGCAGAGCAGGCTCCTCAGCCCGAGGGAAAGCGGACCCCCCAGCCACGCCCCACGAGCGCTGACCGGTGCACCGCAAGCCCCACAGTCTGCCTGGGCCCCCGCCCAGCAGGCTGCAGGGTCCAGGAAAGCTCGCTCCCGCGACGGCGGGCTAATCGCGCCGCCCACCGGCCAGCCGCGTGCAGACCGGGGACTCCGCGGGCCGACCGGGGACTCCGTGGGGCGAACGGCAGGCCCGCTTCCTCCGCGCCGCACGTGCCCCCTCTAAATCCACACACACACCCTGACCCCGTCGCGTGGGCTGCAATTGCCAGTGCGAACACGCAGCCGCACACTTCTTCCTCGCCCCTCCAAGCACGTGCAACAGCCCACAGATGGGGGCCCGCCGCCGCCATCCGCCCTGCCCCTTCCCTCTCCCCCCGTCATCCGGCCCGCCAGCCACGAGCCCTCCGTAACCCCCGTTCACACTGCCTGCTGGCTCCGCGCCAGAGCGCCCGCCCTGCCTCAAATGCCCCTGGCTGAGTGGAGACAACGCGCGCAGCGGACCGTACGTGCCTACCCCGGGCCCACAGACCCCGGGGCTGCCGTGCCCCGGCACGCACACACACACACACACCCGTTCGCTCGCCTACCTCGCCTAGTCTGTTTGCAGCCTGTCCACAAGCACGCACATTCGCATGACGTAACATACCCGTTTTCCTTTTCAACACACACACACACGCCCGTCGTTCCATTTCAACACCCGCCCACCCGCCCGCCCCCTCCGCTCTCCTCCACACCCACCAGCCACATGAGCTGCGCCGGGTTGTCCAGCACGTGCCGCATCACCCGGCCCAGCCCGCTCAGCGACAGCAGGTGGTTGTTGCACAGCCGCAGCGAGTTGGAGTTGAGCCTGGCGTTCAGGCCGCCCGCCGCCCCACTGGCTGCTGCCCAGCGCGGCGCCGCTGCTGGGCTGCGCGACCAGCGCGGCCGCCGCGGCGGCGGCGCCGGTGGGGCGTGGCCGGGCCGGCCGGGCGTGG
>LSYV01000002.1:3780752-3797360 GCA_001584585.1 Gonium pectorale
CGCAGGTGAGCCGCATCCTGGAGCCCACCGTGACCGCCACCCTCATCTCGCCCGACGCCTGCGTGGGCCGCCTGATGGAGCTGTGCGCGGGCCGGCGCGGGGAGCAGCTGGAGCACAGCGCGCTGGGCGGGGGGGCGCACCCTGCTGCGATACCGGCTGCCGCTGGCGGAGCTGGCGGGCGACTTCTACAGCGCCGTCAAGAGCCGCTCGCAGGGGTGGGTCTCGGCCGTGGTGTGGATGAGGAGGAGGTTCAAAACAACGTGCGGGGTTGCGGTTGGAAGGTTGGAAGGCGTTCTCAGTAGAGAAGCCCGAGGCGCGTGTCGTCCCGAATCGTCGAAGGCCCAGTGGCGAAGCATTCCCAGCGTCACCCAACCTCCCTTCGCAGTCGATGCCCCGGAACCCGCGAATAAGCCCGCTAGAATCCCCCAAACCCAGCGACCGGAACCAAGAAGCCCAGAGTCCCTGTGGGGTTGGGGTTGGGGTGGGGTGGGGCCCTGTGGGGTAGGGGTTGGGGTCGCGGTTGGGGTGGGGTGGGGCGAGGCGGGCTCGGTCCAGGCAATGACCCGTGGGTCGTTGCTTCCCTGAAGCTTGCGTGGCAGGCGGGGATCGGGAGGGAAACACGCACAGCGGTGCTGCGGCAGGCGCCGCCGAATCCCTCGCTGCCATGCCGCGCACACCTGGCTGCTTGGCGCCTTACACATCAACATATGGCGTCCGATGGCTGCGGCGGCGGCTGTTGTGGCCACAACGCTTGCCATGCAGCCCGCGCGCTCCCCTCTATGTGCTCCTCCCACCTCACACGGCTCCCTGACACCACCACAGCCACAACCTTGGCTCCCTGCCGCTCCTCGCCCTGCTTGAGGCCCACCTGCTGGCCGCTCCCCCGCCGCCCGCGCTCAGGTACGCCTCGTTCGACTACGAGGAGGGCCCCTACCGGCCCGCCGACCTGGTCCGCCTGGACATCCTGGCGCACGGCCGGCCCGTGGACGCGCTGGCCCGCCTGGTGGACCGTGAGGCGGCCCCCGGGGTGGGGCGGGCGCTGCTGCTCAAGATGCAGGCTATGCTGGACCGGCAGCAATTCGAGATTGTGCTGCAGGTCGGGCCCCGTGGGGCGGGGCTAGCGGGAGGGGAGGGCGACAGTGGGGGTGGGGGGTCGGAGCGCTGCAGGGCGGGGCGCGTGGGGAGTCTGAAATGTTTCCGTGGGGAAGGCTGCAGGTACGGGAGGCGAGTGGCGGTGAGAGGCAGCAGGGGTGGCGAGTGGGTAGGTGCGCCCAATGTGCGTGGGGCCGCAGGCGGAGAGTTGCTGGCATGCGAGTGCTCTTGAGCCCCAACCGCAGCTCCATGCAGGTGAGCAATGACGTGCAATGGCCACCGAGCATGACGGAGGCACGGATTTACTCGTGTAAACTTCCGACGTGCCGCGCATGGGTGCCGCCCCCAGGCCGCCGCCAACGGCAAGGTCGTGGCGCGGGAGACCATCCGGGCGCTCCGCAAGAACGTGACGGCCAAGTGCTACGGCGGGGACATCACCCGCAAGCGGAAGCTGCTGGACAAGCAGAAGGAGGGCAAGAGGCGCATGAAGCGGCTGGGCAGCATCGACGTGCCGCAGGAGCTGTTCCCGGAGCTCATGAAGACGCGGTGACCTAAAGCAATTGCCGTGATGCCGGACTCAGTGTATTCGCATGCAGGCCAGCTACGCAGCAGATGCACGTGTAAGGATCAGGTTAGGGCCTTCGGAGCGCCGATGCGGGCTGTAGCAAGGTGGGACTGCTGACCCGCGGGTCGGCGGGGCCTTCTTCCCGTGATGGTGGCTAGGGGCCTGCCGTGCGAGGCGCTGCGACTTCTGGCCAGCCGGCGCGCCAGCAGCTGACGATGGATGCTGTGACGGCGCGCGCAAGTGTGTTCACAATCGGCCCGTTAAGACACATACTTACAGGGTATGTATTACGGCAGCAGCTCACGGTCCACTGTAACTCGCAATGTGCTCCGTGAACCCTCTTCACTCTTGTTACTGTCGGTGCCCCTGCCGCCCCAGTGACTTAAAATGCGGAACGCACTGCAACTCCTGCCCTTGATCATGGCGAACGTGCACGAACGCCCATTCCTGCGCTCGGCCCGTCGTGCCATGCGTGTGCCAACTACTGGCTAGCTCCCGCTATTTCTGCGGTTGTGATGATATGTCGTACAATCACGCCACTCCCTCCTCTCCTCTTGACTAGCTTAATAATTCATCTGCGGGGCGGGAGGGACAGGGGGGTGAGGCGCGATATTTGCTTATTGTCCCGCAGCAAGCAGATTCCGGGCTAACGGGTCCGGCATTGAAGTGAGCGTTTCTGGGCATGAACGCTCCAGTATGCCATGCATATGCGAGTCATGCTCCATGCTCTTATGTCCACAGCGACCGTGCCGCCTCCTTCCAGGCGCACGAGAGCGCTCTGTATGTGCGCGCGGCACCATGCAACCTGCGCGGACGTACCCTGAGGCGGTTCGCGGTTGTGGCGGTGTTGAGCTGGTGCGGACGCGCCCGCTCCTGCTCCCGAACCACCTCAAGCAGGCTGTCCAGGCCGCCCGTGCTGGGCGGCGTGGTCAGGTCGATGGGGTCGGGGTTGCCCCCGCGCGCCGGGGGCGTCGTCACGGCGTCAGCGGCCGCGGCGGCTGACGCCATCCGGGCGGGCGGCTTGGGCGCCGTGGAGGGCGTCGAGAAGTTGGCGACGCTCCGAGTGTTGCGCGCGAGTGCGGCTGCGCTGCCCGTCGTCCGCAGCAGCATGCCGGTCACCGCCGGGGCCCGGCCAGTGGAGGTGGCGGTGGCGGGGGGCGACCTGTCGGGCGGCGCGCCGCCGTCGGAGCGGCTGCTTGAGGCCGGCGCCGCCACCGGGCTGCCGCCGCCGCTGCCCTGCTGGTCCGGCATCGACACCGCGGTCGTGTCCTGGCGGGCCTTGTCCGAGTCTACCTGCTGCAGCTTCTGGATGATGTTCTCCAGCTGGTGGATCTGTGGGCGGGACAGGAAACGGGGGGTGGGGAGGAGGACGCGGGGGGTGAAAGGGTGCGGAAAACAGGGTGGCGCCGTAGCGAAGCTGAGGTGACAGACATTTCAGATGGTTCATGGCGCAGGATCTGTCTGACACGCAGTGAGTCTGCTGCGTTCTGGCTCCAGCACGAACAGGTAAATGCCCGCGACTGGGATACCTACCATCATGGCAAGGCGGACCTGTTGGAGCTGCCCGGCGCCGGCATCGGCCCAGGGCTCCCCTCTCCCAGGTGCCCATCGACACGGATGCCCGACAGCCCCTCCAACCACCAGCGGCCCACCCAGCACATCATTCTCCCAGCCAGAGTGCTCTTCGCCCTCCAACCCACCAGCTTGTCCTTGAGCTCGAGATGCCCTCGGTGAACCTCCTCCATCCCCTTCTTCTCCATCTCCAGCTGCCGGATCCGGTCCGTCAGCTGCTTGGTGGCGTCGCGCTTGGTGGCGTCCCGCCTCGTCACGTCCCGCTCCAGCTGCGCCTCCAGCCGCGCCACGCGCTCCGCGGCCTCCGCCTCCGCCCTGTGCAGCGAGCCGCGCAGCGCGCTGCACTCGGCCTCTAGGCGGCCCGCCCGCTGCGCCTCGTCGCTGCGCTCTCCGCGCAGCCGCTCGCAGTCGGCCTGCAGCCGCGCCAGCTGCTCCTCGACCAGCGAGCACGTGGCGCGCAGCCGCTCGTTCTCGGTGGTCAGCGGCACGAGCCGCTCGTCCGCCGCCGCCTCGCCCGCCGCGCGCGCCTCCACCGCCGCCGTCAGCTGCAGCCGCAGCGTGGAGCTCGTGGCCGTCTCGGCTTTTAGGGCCTCCTCCGCCACGGACTTTTGCCGCCTGGCCGTGGCCAGCTCGATCTCGGCGGCCGCCTTGGCGGCCTCGGCGGCTGCCAGCTGCTCCCGCACCACGGCCAGAGGCTCCTCCAGGCGCCGCTGGCGGGCTGCAAGGTCCTCCTCTGCCGCCGCCAGCTGCCCGTCGCGCGCGGCGATGCAGTCGTTGGCGGCCGCCAGCTGCCCCTCGGCGATGCTCAGCGCGCTGGCCATGCGCCCAAGCTCCTGCTCCAGCTCCCGCGCCCGCGAGGAGTGGCCGCCCGCCTCCTCGCGCGCGGCCTCCAGCTGTCGCTGCAGCTGTGCGGAGCAGTCTCGCTCCCGGACCAGCTCCTGGCCGTGCCGCTCCGCAAGCTCCTGCGCCTGAAAGAGCTGCTGCTGCAGCCCCTCCAGGCGCTGCTGCACCAACCATGTGTCTGCGGAGGCCTCCTCCCTGACGGACTCCATCTCCCCGTGCAGCTGCGCGAGCCGCAGCTCCAGCTCCTGCTTGTGGCTCCCGGCCTCCTCGGCAGCCGCCAGGCGCCCCTTGAGCGTCGTCAGCTGCAGTCAAGATAACATGTTAGGAAAGGAGAAAGCCACCGGTTCTTGAGCCACGCAGACATCATGCGTAATTACACGCATTCCATTCGATGGGTTTGTACGGCTCGGATCGTCGTAGCGAAGTGTCTCCGGGCATGACGGAAGGGTAGGTGCGCTTGCCGCCCTACCTGCTCCTTGGCCTGGAGAAGCTGCTCGTGCGCCGCCATGCTCTGGCCCTGCACCTCCTCCGCCAGCGCCCGTGCGCCGGCAAGCTCCCCGTTCAGGCGCGCCACCTCCAGCCGCAGCTCCGCCGCCTGCCTCCGCAGCTCCCCGGCGGTGCTGCTGGCCGTGCGCGCCTCCTCCTGCTCCGCGGCGACGGCCTGCTGCAGCTCCGACAGCTCCAGGCGCGTCACGGCGTGGGCAGCGCGTTCCGCCTCCAGGGCCGTTTCCGCGTCCTGCAGCTGGCGGGAGGCAGTGCGCTGCAGCTCCGCGTACATGTTTTCCTGCCGCTGCAGCTCAGCCAACATGAGGGAGGCCTGCCGCTGCCGGGTCTGGCGGTCCTGTTGACCCTCCAGGTCCGCCAGCGCCTGCCGCAGCGAGTTGTTCGACGCCTGGCGGCAGTGGTGGGGACATGGGTGGTGGGTAATGTCAGAAGGACAGAGCACATCGCGCGGCCTCAAGGGGCAGGGCGGCTTGTGCGGAGCGCATCCTAACTGCAGGCGCAGAGGAGCACGACAACACAAGTCCCTCACAGTCTTATCCTTATCGGTATCTGGGAGGGGGCGGCTTTGTCGTCAGGATTGGGATGCCTTCGGTTGCAGGAGCCAGGCCCTCTCACCTGGAGGGCTTGCAGCTGCGCGGACATGTCCTCCGAGCCCGCTGGCACCAGGCGCCTGGACACGACGTTGACTTGGGCGTACGTCCGCACGTTGCGGGCTCGCTGAGCAAACAGGAGCTGCGGCGGCGGGCGGCATTGTGGGCAGCGACAAACGGTTGTGTACGCTGCAATGGTGCCAAATGCCAACGGTGCGGGCATGCGGCGGTGCATGGCGGTAGTCGCGGTCACGCCCTACCGTGCTCTTGGTGACGGCCAGGTCCTGCAGGAAGCGACTGATGGTCGCAACCAGCGCCACTCGAGACTTCATGGGCGAGAGCCCGTCCTGGAGCACCTGCGGCCATCCACACAAGAGCACTCGGGTATGTAGTATTGCGTCCCTTGCAAACGGAACGGTGCTGGACGGGCTGTCCTCCCCGGCGGCCTAGCGCACCGCACGCACCTGGGTGAGCAGGGAGTCCCGGTACGGGATGTGCAGCGCGGTGGCGCCCAGGGTGCTCAGCGCGTTCACCACGCGCTCCAGCACGTTGAGCGACTTGTTGATTGCGATGGTCTCGCGCTGCTGGGCGGCGCTGTTCGCATGCGTGATGCTCTCACTCCCTGCACGGGACCGGCGGACGGGACACGCAGAGGCACGTCTGTGACCCGCGCGTGCACCGCACAGTCGGGCTTGCACGCCCCTGAACCACAGCCGAGCGTGACCTTGACAGGATGAGCGCGACGTACGTCCCCTCCATCAACGCTGATTGAGCCCCGGCCCCTGAGGCAGCCCCATGTGTCACCTGCCAGGTCAACGAGGAAGAGTGAGGATACTGTGCCGGGCTCGTCCCCCCGCGGCGGCTGCTCGAGGCGCAGCTTGACAAACGCGTGGCTGCGGCTGGAGGTGGAGTTGCGCGCCGTGGTGTCCCTGCTGCGGTGCTGCAGCGCCTCCATGACCAGAGACGTCGCCTCGTCCACTGCGACAGTTGGACCAGAGCCAAAGCTGGTGAGCAGGCAGGGTCACTTCCCTTCTGCGGCATGCGCGGGCCAACAGGAATGCGCATGCCCGTTCGTGCCCTGGCGCATGGGGTCCCAGCGCATGCGTGCGTCATGCAAGTAGCCCAGGGCACGACCCCCTCCCCCTGCCCCGCAACAGCCCGCTCCCCTTCCGCCGCACCGTTGGAAACTTGCTTGGGCGCGTGCGCCGCGAAGTCTGCAGCCCCTCTGTGCAGATGCCGCCGCCCGACGCCGTCCTCCCCGAGCAAGGAGAATATTTCGTCGTTGTAAATTTCAAAGACAGACGCAGACAGGCGTGCGCACAGGCCAAAGTGGGGCCCGACGGTGACCTTCTCGTCAATGTAATTGAGCGCCAGATGCAGGAGGCCCTGTACCTGAACCTGCGGGACGATGCCCCGGATACAATTACCGCTGCAAGTTGCGCTGGGCCCAGTCACCGTAACTGACGTTGCATCAGGCTTGTGGCGGCCCTACCTGGGTGCCCTCGTTCTGGCCAAACATGGTGTGCGTCTTTCCGCTGCCGGTCTGGCCGTACGCCATGATAGTGGCGTTGCTGCCCTGGATAAAGTGCGACAGCACACCGGTGCCGACAGCTGCGTGCAGGGGGTGGGCAGTTCGCGTCAGCTAACAGACAGGAGCGGACGAGTCATTCCCACCAGCTGGGTGGCACCAAGTGTGGCACACGGACCCTGCCGTGCTTCGCCAACAGGTGGCATCCTGGGACAGAACTCCACTAGCGTAGCCCAGCACAACGCCGGACTTGGTGAAAGCGCGTCGCCAACCGCGGCGCGCAGCCCCCCCCCCCACGAGGTGCTTGACACGTGCACTTGCCGTCGAAGACCTGTTGGTTGGTCACCGTATCCAGCACGCCGTCGAAGTCCGTGAACCAATGTTCACGGCCGTCCTTTCCATGTCCGGTTGGAATTGCAATCCCGCGGTGGTCATCGCGGTTGCAAACCGCGACTGCCTCGTCCGTGCGACCTGCCCGCGGCGCGTGTCAGTGTCAGGTTTGAGCTGGAACGCCGGGAGGTTGCACCAAGCCACGGCACTACAACCCCACCTTGCCGCAGATCTTCCTCCATCACCGGTTTCACCCGCACAAAGACCTGGACCGGTGAAGCGGGAGTCGTCCGCTCAGCTTCCTCGCGCGCGCATCCATGCAAACGTCATTTCCCCGACCTTCACGGCGTCCCCTCCACCCAGTGACGCTCGCTTCCTGCTGAGCGACATCTCCAGCGATGATGCAGGCCGCTGCTTAACGCAAGTTAAAGCTTTTCTGAAAGTAGCTGACGACTTCGGCGTCTGCGCCTGAGATTCTGCCATCAGCTCGTCGTCTAAGCGTAGCCTTCGCGGCGGAGCAGGTGTCTTGAGCGTGTTCCTCATTGTCGCGATGGCAGTGAGGACACTCGGTCAGGCCATTACAACAGTTCTCACAGCAGTCGACAAGTAGGCAAATAGTAAACACGGAGGAGAGGTCAGAAAGGAGACCCGCGCTTAGGGGGCAGCCCGGTCAATGTTGCGTTGACTGGAACCCACGGATTCCGCACTGCGGGGGGCACAGAGCTGCGGTGCAATGGAGTTCATTACATAGCAACTTCCAACCTTTTTCTTTCTCACTTCCAATCAATGACGTGAACCCAGCTTCAGGAGTCCAACTTATGCTACCCGTCGTCCTACCCACTGCTTTCCTTCTTCACATAAATTCCATATGTTTACGCCATAGGGAACCCCGCAAAGCTACTGCCCATTCCCGACTCCACCGACCCCTCCGACGCCTCTGCAGCCGGAGGCCGTAGGGGACTTGGCGGTGGCGGTGGCGCCGCTTGGGCCCTTGGCGTACTTGTCGCAGGAGGCCCCAGTGCCGGGGCTGTTGCTTGGGCGGCAGGCGCAGGGGGTGGAGCCGCTGCCGGGGCCCCAGGCGCCAGGGCCGGGACTGGGGGCGCTATAGCCTGTGGGGCCGCCACTGGCGCTGTTGCCACAGCCTCAGGCACAGGTGCTTTCGCCGCGGCTGCCGCCTCCTTTGCCGGCGCCGGAGCTGGGGGCGCTGCTGGGGGCGTAGTGCGGGCTGGCTGGCTGACCTCAGCGGCCGACGCTTCTGTGCGCGCCGCGGAGGCAGCCGAGGCATGCGACGCTGCCGAGGCGCGGGAGTGTACGCTGGCCCCGGACCGCGCGCTCTCCTGGCGGGACGGCGGAGACCGGGGCGGGCGGGCCGGCGGCTCCAGGTCCTCCGCGGCCGTCCCTTTGCTGCCCGCGGCCGACGCCTGGCTCCGCCCAGACGGCAGCCTCTGCAGCTGCCGCGAGCCGGCTGTCGAGCCTGCCACCGAGCCCACGGCCGACCTGACGCTGCCGCCAGACTTGGCGCTCCCCGGGCCAGAGGGAGCGCGCGACGAGCGGCCCGCGCCGCGCTCCAAGCGGACCGCCATAACCTCCCGCTCCTCGTCGTCCTCGTCCTCCTCGGTAGTGTCAGCCACCACGTAGCCCTCGCCCTTCTGCGTGATCTTCTTAGCCTTGATGTTGCCCGTCTTGGTCTTCAGCCTCTCCTTCAGCCCGGGCGGTGGAACATCAACATCCAGCACATCCTCCGCGTCCTTGGCCGCAGCCCTGCTGCGGCTGGCGCCGCCAGGGGCCTCCCGCAACGGTGGCGCCTCCGCCGCACGACGTTCGTCCCTCCGCCGGTCCCTCCGCTCATGCCCTCCCAGCCTGACGTCGCGCTCCCGGCTGCGGAATTCCCTCTCGCGGCTCCGGAACGCCCGCTCGCGGCTGCGGTGCTCCCGCTCCCGGCTGCGGTGCGCTCGTTCCAGGCTGCGGTGGATGCGCTCCCTGCTGCGGGCCTCCCCCTCCCGGCGGTGCTCGCGCTCATCCCGGTCGCGCGGCCGCCGGCTGCTGCTCCGACGGCGGCGGCTGTGGCCGCGCCGCTCCCGGCTACTGTCCCGCCGCTCTGGGTATCGACGCTCGCGCTTGTCGTGGCGCTCGCGGCTGGGCGGCCGACGCTGCTCGCGATGGGCATCGTGGCGGCTGCGGCTGGGGCTGCGACGCTCCTCACGGTCGGGCCGCGGCTGGCGGCTGTGGTGGCGTGGCCTGCTCGCATGGGCCGGCAAGCGAGGACAAGCAGCCGGGCAGTCAGCGGAAGATAACGCACAACGTGCAGTCCACATGGTACGACAATCCATGCACCCCTGGCACCCCTGGCCACGTTGTCGACACAGGCATTGGGAGACTAGGCGCATGTGCACATCGCCCACCTGCTGCCGTCCTTTCGGCTGTTGCTGTGCCCCCGCTGTCTCCGCTCGCGGCTGTGCTCGCGCCGGTCGTGTGGGCGACGGTGATGGTGACCATCCGGGCTGCGCCGCTTCTCAGCCCGCCGGCGCCGCTCCCGCTCCTGCTCCACGCCGCTGCTGCCCTCGTCTCCATGGTGGTGCCGGGGCTGGCGGCTGCGGCTGCTGTGCCTGCGGTGCGGCCGCTCCGCGTAGCTGCTGAGGCTGCTGGCCGTCTCCGTCGTGGGATAGGCCGGCGCGGAGCGGTGGCGCGAGGAGGACCTGCGCTCGGGCCGTGGCCGGCTCTGGTGGCGCCGCGCCCTGCTGCCGGACCGGTGCCGGCTGCTGTGCCCGTGGCGGCTGGCATGGCGGTGACGGCTGCCGGACCGGCGCCGGCTGCTGTGCCGGTGCCGGCTGCTGTGTCGGCGGCTGCCGCCGTCGTGCGGGTGGCGGCTGTGCCGATCCCCGAGCTCATGCCGGGGCTCTGGCGAGGGGCTGCGGGAGCGCTCGGCTGGGGAGTTGCGGTGGTGACGGCGCCAGTGCCTTTCCCGGCCGTGCCCATCGCCCTCTCGGCGATGATGTCGCCGCTCCGCCTTGTCCTCGCTGCCCGGCGCCTTGTCCGAGCCCTTGTCTTTGCTGCCCTTGCCTTTTTCGCTGCTGCTGCTGGAGCTGCTGGAGCTCCCGGCTTTCTTGCTGGACTTGCTCTTGGACCTGTCGGAGCCGCCGTGTGTCGGGCTCTTGGCCTCCTGCCGCTCCTCCTCCTTGACGGCCACCACGCGCGGTAAGGCCCCAGGGTCGTCTGGGTCCACGATGACCCGCCGGCCCTCGCCCTCCAGGTCCCCGCTGAAGTTGTATTCCAGCGGTATGACTCCCCTGCAGCCGGGCAAGGGCGAACGCAATGTCGGGCTCACGGTCGTGCCTTGTGACATATCCAACTTTCCGGTTCTCCCCGTAGGACAGTGTGCGCGTACGGTACTGCAAGGCCGCTCGCTTTCAACTATTGCAGTGCGAAGTGATAAGGCCCAGCAAAGCCAAAGAGCCCCCGCCCCCCATATACTACTCCGTCACGCATACGTAACAAATACTACTCACTGGTATCCGCCCACGTTGACAGTGCCGTAGATCCTGAAGTTGTTTCCTGCGCAGCGCAACAGCAGGCCACAACGTTGGACCAATACCAACGAGTCTTCAGCACTCAGCACCAAGGGGCGCTGCCTTTGCAGGCTGCAAGGGTTGAAGCTGCTGTGCGGTGCCAAGTTCTCCGATTACCGCCAGGCAAGGGCACCACGGTGACTCCCCTGAGGGCCACCTACTCTGCAGTAACTCCCGTAGCTTGTCTGCGTCCCGCCGGGCCTTAACGCGCTCGACCTCCTCGTTCACGTAAAAGTGCCGTCCCGGCTGGTCAGGTCGTTTCATGTACTGCAATCACGAGCAATCACGAGGGACGGGGTTGCATTAGTTTTGAATTGGCGCAACTCAGGTCAGCGCGCACCAAGCAGTTGTTTAGCAACGCCCTCGGCAACGCAGCGCCCGGGCGCAGGTCACGGGTCCTCCATGCAACTCCCCTCAAGCCTCTCATGTGATGCCCCGAACGCACCACGAAGGCCCCCTTGGCCTTCCGCTCCTTGAACTCGGGCTCCGTGGCCCGCTGGGCAAAGCCCCGCGTCCAGTCCTTGTCATGATCACTGTGGCCTTCACTATCGATTACTGTTTCGTCATCGCTGCCCCCGAAGGCAGTCTTAAGGAGGCGTACCTCCCTGCGGCGTTAGGGCACATGCGGGCATGCAAGGTTTTCGGCAGGGGCTACAGCAATGCCATTGCGTGTCTCTGCCAGTGCTCCATTAACACATGAAGTGCTAGCCGAAGCTGTCAGAACTCACTCGTCTTCGGAGGACATTCCGCGTTAGCGCCACGCGGCTACGCCATGACAGAACTACAAGGGACCCACATAATAATTCTAATTAGGGACAGATTGGCACCAATAATGCGCCCTTCGTATGGCTTGGCGCGCAGTCGGTGCAGTTACTGCCAACGGGAGAGTGTGAATGCGAATAAAGTCTTAATGTTTGAACCACTCATACCGTTATATTATATGGGCAAAATGAACTGACTAGAACAATGCGCACGTCGACCGTTACTCGGCTAACCACTTTCCACCCGCTGCAGAACGATCCGCAAAGTTGATGTGCACAAGCATTGCAGGTCCCATATCTGTATCAGTCGCAGGCACATGCGCACCTATATCATAAGGTGACCCCCGGTTTAGGGCCTCCGATGCTCCGCACTCTATTGCGGAACCCGGCAACACAGAGACATTGCACTGTTTTTGATAACGAGACGGGGCTTGGGATCAAACGGCTCGTCACTAACGCGGCGGGCACCAGGCCAAGGCGGCCCATCACAGGTGGGGTTGCCCCCCTTTGCACACGGTGCCCAATGAGCATGTAACATCCAACCCCGTGCCCCTCCCTCACCTGCATCCATGCCAGGGTTTGCACCCCAGGCGTCAGCTGCGGCGGAGTCCCACCCCTGGACGCGCGCCATGGAGGAGGGCCGGCCTCTGCCGCGCGTGCTGTCCGTACAATCCCACGTGGTGCACGGCTACGTTGGCAACAAATGTGCTGTGTTCCCACTGCAGGTGTTGGGCCTGGAGGTGAGCAGGACGGCACCGCGTACCAATTAACCCCCCTCCACCACCCATCACCCGCGGCCCCGCCGCACCCTTGAGTCCGCCCCGCCCGCCCTTCCGTCCCGCCGCGCCGGCCACATCCCCCCCACACACACACAGGTTGACCCCATATATAGCGTGCAGTTCTCGAACCACACCGGCTACCCGGTGGTGAAGGGCTCGGTGTTTGACGGCGAGCAGCTGCGCGCGCTGGCGGCGGGACTGGAGGCGAACCAGCTGCTCACGCACACGCATCTGCTGACGGGTAGGGTGAGGCCGAGAGGGGTTTTTCAGTCCTGGGGCGGGCTGAGGCAGTGCGATGCGGAGACTCCGTGCGTGGGTGGGTGTGAGGAGGCTGTCATTGCATCAGCGCCGGCATCCAATGCTGGGGGGCCGGGCCTGCGATCGGCGCCCTGGGCGGCCCCGTTGCTGTGGGCGGTTGCAAGGGTGAGAAGCTCACGGCCGGTTCCCCTGCCCCCCGCCGGCGCCTCCCTCCCCCTCGCCTCCCTCCCCCTTTCCCGCAGGCTACATCGGCAGCCTGTCACTGCTGCAGGCCATTGCGGACCTGTGCAGCATGCTCAAGCGCCGGTCGCCCGACCTCACCTACGGTGCGTCCCGTGGGTACGGTGACCTCCCGCCAGACACCCCTGTAGCGCCGAATGGGTCACCGTGACGGCCACTATGACGGCCACTAGGACGGCCACTATGACGGCCAGTCGCGACCGCTACCGTGCTGCGCTAGCCCCGTGATCTGGCATAGCGTCCGCCCCTCCCGGCGAAGCACGCAAGGCAGGCAGCCCAGGCGACCAGAGCCGAAAATGCGCCGCGTCCTGTTTAATCTTCGGCGCACCCCTCCCGCTTCCTCCCCTGCACGGAGGGGCAGCTCCACGCGGGAGGAGGTCGCATCTGGGCACCCGCGGCAGGCTGCGGGCAACCGTCAGCAAGCGCGGCGCTTATACGGGCCTGTTCACCCTCCCCGAACCCCCTTCCCCGAAAACCCCACACTACCCCGCGGCCCATGCCCATACCCCCACCAGCGCCCCCACCACCACACCAGCAACCTCTTCCCCCATCCGCCCGCACCCTCCCCCTCCCCCACCACCATACCAGTCTGCGACCCCGTACTGGGCGACGAGGGCCGCCTCTACGTGGCGCCCGAGCTGGTGGACGCCTACGCGGCAACCATCGTGCCGCTGGCCTCGGTGCTGGTGCCCAACCAGTTTGAGGCGGAGCGGCTCACGGGCGGGGCGCCCATAGACGGCCTGGAGGCGGCATTGGCGGCGTGCGAGCAGCTGCACGGGCGGGGCCCGCACACCGTGGTCATCACCAGCATGGCGCTGCCGGGCGACCCGGGCGGCATCACGCTGCTGGCGTCCACGCGACTGCCGCAGCGGCCCGACGGGAGGCTGGGCGGCGCGAGGCGGATGAAGATGCGGATTGAGCGCATCCAGGCCTACTTCACGGGCACGGGTGCGGGCACGGGCGCGCGGGGGGGCGCAGGGGGCGGGGAGCAGGGGTGGGTGGGGTTGGGGAGGAGCAGGGGGGGCGCCTCGGGTGCGGCTGGTGGGGTGGGAGCTGGGGCGGTTGGGGGCGTGGGGTGGCCGCGGAGGGACCAGGGTGCGGAGTGGCCTGGGAGGGGAGGGGAGCTATGGCGAATAGGGGAGAAAGTGCGTTGGCTCGAATGGCGAAGCGGTGGTGTGGCGGCACGCGTGCGCAGAGCATGGGACGGCGGCCGTAGGTCGGCGACCTGCAGGTGTGCCAGGTGTGACCGCCGCACTGACCGCCGCACTGACCGCCGCACTGTCGACAGGCCGGGTCTGATTCGGGGTTCGACACCCCGTACGGGGCCCGGAAAAAAATGGGGCTTTTCTTGTGTCCCCGTTAGGGCCCGGAGGCCGGTCAGGGCCCGGAGGCCGGGCGCCGGGTTTGGGGCGCGCAGCGCCCCCGTCCGGGGCTGATCCCGGACCGGCCGAAGGCCCGTTCCGTGGGGGCCCTGCAAGGAATTTGGGGGTCCCAAGAGCACGTTTCGGGGGATGTTCGTGTTGAGCAAGACACGTAAGAGCGAAAGGGTTGTTGTAGTAACTGCCAGCAGTGCACTTGACTAGCATCAAACCCCTCAACCCCACCATCAAGAGCACCTTCCATGAACATCGCTGCAAGCCGCTTCAAGTATCCATACGAAGACTTCTCGCTGGCAGGCACTAACCCTTTAGCGATGGACCCCACCCGCGAAAAGGCCCAGCCATGAACCTTCAGACTCTGACCTTCTCGCCGTGGCAGCGCCGCGAGCAGCGCAGTGCGATGGTGCTAACGTCTGTATCGGTTCGATGGTGGCCTGAACGCCTGCTGCGCCGTGCGGTGTATGGCCCACCCTGGCGGCGCCCCCAGGCGACCTGTTTGCTGCGCTGCTGCTGGCCTGGATGCACCACCACCCGGGGGACCTGGCCACGGCGGTGGAGAAGGCGGTCGGCGGGCTGCAGGCAGTGCTGGCGGACACGGTGCGCCACTGCGGGCCGGCGGCTCTGGCGGCGGAGCGGACCGCAGAGGTGCGGCCGGGACGGGCTGGGATCCCGGGGTTTACCGAAAATGGGAAACGGGCCGTGACACGCGATGAGCCCGGGAATGCCGCCTTGATGCACGGGTAGTGGGTTGGAAGGCATTCTCAGTAGAGAAGCCCCTGGGCGCATTCCTCTCCCGACCGTCGATACAACAGGCTGAGCGCTGAGGGTGGAAGGGAGGGGTCTGGACTCCCGGTGTTCCGTCGCCCGACGTCGCAACTCCAGGTGGTCCGTCGCATTTATGTACCACCATGGCCGGGGTGGTGTGACGGGTGCGGTGCGAGGAGCTGCACCGCGCAGTCGTCACACGCTGGTAGGGGCTTGCACCGCCGGCGCCCGGTAATGCCGTGCTGGGCGTGGGGCGTGGGACGTGGGGCGGGCGTGCGTTGCAGTTCTGGGCGACGCGGGTCGGTCCGGCCCAGGCGGCGGGGGCTGACGCGCGGCGCACCCACTCCATCCGCCTGCCCCGCCCCCTGGGCCCCCGCCCCCGGCCCTCCAGGTGTGCGCCCAGCGGGAGCTGCGGCTGATCCCCTGCCAGGGCAAGCTGCAGGAACCGCCCATCGTCTACCGCTGCGAGGCGATCGAGTAGTGGTGTGGGGTACTGGCCAGGGGCGAGCGGGGCTGCCAGGGTGGGCGGTGGGGCCGGCACGGTGCCGGAGGCTGGGTCGTTGGGACACGTGGTTACGTAATGGCGTGAATGGCATGGTGGCTAGCATCGGAGAGCTGCTGGCCGGCGCCTGGGGTAGGAGGACCCATCTAAAAGAGAGCGCTCGCTGCGCGAGCTGCATGAGTGACGATGCGTGAATGAGTGAAAGCGGGGGCGGTGGGGCCGTGTGGGGCGTGAGTGCGGGTGTCGGTGCCTTGCAGTGGCTGGGCTGCCTGTCGTGCGCTGTTGGCGGGCGCCTGGAGCTAGCGTTGCCGGACTGGCCAGGTGCTGCGGTTCAGGTTAAAGGTGCGGCAGGCGAAGGTCGCGTGAGCGGGGCGACAGGTGGAGGGCGGGGGTGCTGTGCTGGCTGGCGCCCCCATGTCCCCGAGGTCTGGGCACACCGCAGGGGGCCGGCCGGAGTGAGGCGGCAGGCCTATGCAGGCGAGAGGGCCCAGGTCGCTGCATGCGGGCAGGCGCCCCCCTTCGAAGGGGTTGGTCTCGATCCCAGAAACGTGAGCATCACCCCTGCATCCCGTGACGCCGGATGCTATGTTGGATCCGTTTGGGGCGGTCAATGTGAGCACCGGACGGACAGCGATGCTGCGCGTCGGTTGGTATCTAGTGTGCATACACATACACAGCAGGTACACGTCGATACAGTACTGCTGGCTAGCTCAGCAGAGCCGGGGCAGGCGAGTGGCAGCTGACAGCACCAAGTTGTTAGTGGGGCCAGGTGACGACGCCGGCGGTGTGCAAGGGACGGGGAGGCCACCGGCGCACGCCGCGCGCGTGTTCTGTCCATGGCCCCGCCTGTGCCGCATAACTCCATGGCCCCATGTAGAAGCGTCCCAAGCGGCCGCACCCAAATGCCCGGTGGCTGCCCATCGCCGCATAGAGTATCATCAAGCTCACAACGCACAGAGCTCTTTCTGTAACGCTTCGAAACAGGAGTACAGGACTCGCCCGGCGGGTCCACGTCGTACACCCAGAGTCCTTCTAATCGCCGCCAGCATCTCGGGCCGCTATGCGCTCGCGTCGCCCGGCCCGTCGGCCGCCCGCAGCAGCGCCATGCATGACGTGAAGCTGTGCAGCCGGGAGGGCTGTCCCTCCAGCGTGGAGCACACCTCGCCCTCTACCTTGCCGCCCGCAAACTGGGAGGGAGGAAGGGGTGAGGGCGGCAGCCGGAGGGCAAGGTCACGGGGCGTCATGGGCCGATGCTGCATCAAGGGAGCATGCCTTAATAGTAAGTACTCCGCTGCACATGCCCACTTCACACACCAGCACTTTCGACTGCCTCT
>LSYV01000002.1:3801830-3817507 GCA_001584585.1 Gonium pectorale
TTGGTTGGAGGCGAGGTGGTCGCCACGAGGGGCACCAGAGCACCGCCGGAGTCGTTTCCACGACAGTCGATACCACGCTGGTTCTGCACGCCCGGTCAGCGACGTTGCCGCGGCCTCACCGTTGGGGGTTTCCGCCAGGCCCGATCCCCACTCCGCCCACGGCGTCGCGAACAGCGCCACCAGGTGGGCCGGTCGGCTGGACGGGCAAAAAGCGCGCAAGGTCAGATGATGAGGAGGGCATGCGCCGCCCCAGCAGCACCACGAAGGGTCACGCCGTCTTTGCGGGAACCGCGTCTCACCTGGGGCCCATAGCCTCGCGGACCGTATCTGCCAGCTCCGTGGCTGCTGAGAGGAGGCTCCGACCCTGGTAGCTGGCGGATACGAAGAACATGCCGCGTGTGTCCGCCAGCCGGTGGGCAGCGGCGCGCGCATGGCGCACCAGGGCATCCCGGTGGCGCCGCATTCGGCCCGGCTGGCTTCAGCGGTCCTAACGGCCGTGCATTCAGGGGGCGTGTGGGCGATGCGGGAGCACGCGGGAGGGTTGCTGCAGTGCGACAGGGCGACTCGTCGGGGTGTTGTGCGACTTCCGGAGCGGGCGGGCAGCACCGAACGGCGTTGGCCGAACGACTGCGCTGAAAACTCTCCTTGTAGACTTACGCAGGTGCCTCAGTGCAGTTAGGCGGGGCGAGTACGGCCCCGTGCGTGTTCCTTTTTCTTGGGTGTGCAGCTACTGATGAACGGGTGGTTGTGTTGCTGCGTGCTAACAGTGTCACTGGTGTTGTTATAAGCTAAAGGGACGCGGTTGTTGGGCTGCTTACGCACCTACTTGTTCTTTTGCTGGTCGCCTTTGCTTACATACATAGACCTAGCCTGTACTACTTGAAAAGCCCTCCGGGACCAGGGCTTCATGGGTTCCTCGCAGTCCTCTCAGTCTGATAGGCGACGCGAACGCCCTCCGCCTCCCCCTCCCGTCCCACCTACCTACAACCAAGCGTATCCTCCTCCAGCTGTTTATCCAACTGCCCCGGGGCAGGTGCGGGAGGTTGCGCGGACGGGAGCCTTGTGGAAGCTGCCGAAGGACCTCATGCCGTTGCTGCCCCGCTGAACCCGCAGTATCCGCCACCTTCCGTTCCTCCACCGCCGCCTCATTACTATGGCAACATGCCGCAACCCTACCAGTACAGGGTGAGTCTCCCGACCTGACGCGCCCATGCCGTGCCAGTTGCCTTTCCCCCCTTGGCCCGCGCTGACAGGGCCTCCCGCTCCCCCCTCGGCTTCCATGCTGCCTGACTGAACATACCATTGGCCGTCGTGCCATGGCCCCTCCCGTCTCCCGGCCCCCCCAGCCACCCCCGCCACCGATGCAGCCCGTGCCGCAGCAGCCCTACGGGCCGGGGCAGTTCGGGCAGCCGCCGCGGCCGGTTCAAACCCAGGAGTGCCAAACAACGGCCACTGTGCGGAACCAGGTGAACCTGCGGAAGCAGACCCTGGCGCTGGAGAAGACGGCTCAGCCGGGCGTCTTCAACATCACCTTCAGCTTTGACGCCTCGACACCGTGCCGCGTCACCACATTTGTGTGCGCTCGAGAGGACGTTACGCGCTCCTGCAGGATCACGTCGCCCTTCCCCGCAGCGCCCGCAGTCAGCTACCCCAAAGGGGTGAGTGCTGGGAGGTGTGCAGTTCAGGAAAAGATACGCCTGAGGGGAGGCAGGGTTGGGCGGGGAGCGCCGGGTCGCGGCTGGCAAGGATGGCTGGCATCAGCGCGTGTGGGGCAGGCAGGGCGGACGGCGCTCAGTGGTCTTCAGTTGCGGTACCGGATGCCGCGCCCTGCGGGCCGTCCCGCAGAATGTCTTGGCCTGCCCCGCTGACCCGCGCTTCCCGCGCCTGCGCCCTGGTGGCCTTTCCCGTGCTGCCTGTCCCGCGGTTGCTGGATGCCAGCCTGTTCGCATCAGCCCATGCCTCCGAGACTCATCTTACGGCCACACACCCTCACACACCTCCACACACCCGCGCACACCCCTCGCAGCTGAACCACAAGTTCCCGGGGCCGGGTGTCAGCGGCCACGTCATCAACACGGTGCGCGCCCCCGCGCGGGAGCTCACCAGCGTGACCAGCGACGTGTTTCCCGTCGTCATCCGCCTGGAGGCGCTGAACGCTGACATTGCGGCCGGCGCCGCCGGCACCTCTGACGCCCACTCGCTGTCGTCGCTGGAGCCGGGCTGCGAGCTGCCGGCCTGGGTGCAGTCGCAGACGACGTACGCGCGGCTGGTCAAGGAGGACGACGGGGCGTGGGGGCTGCGCGTCATTAAGCAGAAGATCTGGGTCAAGGGGACGGCCTACGAGCTGCAGGTGGGCATGCGGCGGAGGTGGCGGCGGAGGCGGTGGCCGAGGTATCGGCGGTAGCGGTTAGCGGCTGCGGTTGTAGTGTCAGCGACGACTTCGGTGTCGGGATGGGGGTGGGGGTGGGGGTGGGGGGGATGGCAGAAGAGGGCGGCGGAGGAGGCTGGTGGCTGAGGGGTGGCGTGCCGTGGCTGTGGGCGCACGGCCGCTGCTGGGGCGGACCCCGTGGGGCGAGTGATGAGGGTGGGTGGGGCTGGCAGGTGCGCGCGCAGCACGATGCCAGGACATCGGGTCCCTCTGCTCACCCATCGATCAAACATGCCACGTCGCGTCCGCGCCCTCTCACGGACTGTCCCGCTGGCTGGCTAGGGCTGACTCTGGCTGACTTTCTTGCCTCCGCGCCCCGCGCGCGCGCTCCGGGTGCAGGAGATCTACGGCATGGAGCAGGGCAAGCCGGGCGGCAGCGCCGAGGACGGCTACGAGGACGTGGACGGCAACGAGTGCGTCATCTGCATGAGCGCGCCGCGCGACACCACCGCGCTGCCCTGCCGCCACATGTGCATGTGCCACAGCTGCGCCAGCGCGCTCAAGACGCAGACCAACAAGTGCCCCATCTGCCGCAACGAGATCGAGAGCCTGCTGCACATCAAGATCAGCAGCAAGCCGCCGGCGGCAGCAGCAGCAGCGGACGGGGCGGCGGCGGCGAGCAGCCAGGCCCCTGCATAGTAGATAGGGGGGATGTTGCTGGCAGGGCCCTTGCGTTGTTGACCGTGTACGTGCATGGCCCGAGCGCCGGTTACGACGGGATGCACAGAGCGCCGGTTACGACGGGATGCACACGGAGAGACGGGGTGCATGTTAAGGTGTGCAGAGGGCATAAATGGGGTGCGTGTTGTTGCTGCCTGTGTTGTGTTGGTGCATGTGATTTGGTGGAGCGAGTGACAGTGGGCAGGACTGAGAGGGCGTGTTACCGGCAGGGTTGGCTCGGTGGCTCGGTGGAGCTGTCACTGCTGCCGGCGGGCACTGCCGCGAGGGGATATTCCTGGAAGCATATCAGTACGACGTGAAAAAGTTGAGGCGTGAAAAGGCTTCTTATGTAGCGACGCGGCTGTGGGGCCCGTTCTGTATCTATAGCTGAGAATGCGTCTACATCTTGGATCTTTCCCTAAATGCTTGGCTGCCTTGATCGGGGCCAAGGCAGGAGTAAGGGCGTCTTTGGCCGCGCGAGTGCTTTGACAAGCAGCAGGGTCCGTTGGCGAGGTGGACGCCTTGCCCTTGCAGTGGAGACATCGGCTGCTTGGGTATTTCGATGGGGTACCATATTGGCGTATGGTAGGCTGCTGCAGTAGAAGGGGTACGTAGTCAAACCCCGTACATAGGTGTGTTGGAAGCCCAATGTAGAAACTAGTGCATGAGTGGTGTCAGGTACGCTGGATTTGGACTTCCCTTCAGGTGGCTGTGAGTGCTGACTCGCACGGTCACAGGGGTAATCACTCTCCGCGTCCGACGTGTCAGTGTCTGTCAGAGCGGCCTTTTGAGTTGGGGAACAATCGGGGGGTAGGGATAGCAAGAGATATGACTGGGCAAATCCGCAATGGTGGGAATCAAGGCATGAAGGATGGGGTTTCGACTGTGAGGTAGGAAGCTTCCAGGATTTCTTTTGCAGCATCAACTAAGCAAGGTTTGCTTGGATAACATCAGTATAGAGCAGCTTGCTTTTCTATAGACAGCACATTGTTTGCTTGAGCACGGCGGCGGTTGCCGAGGTGTTGTCCTGGGCATCAATCCAACGCTTGCCCACAACGCCCTCCCTTTGCCGCAGCTGCTCGAGCGCACACACTGTACTTCTTACATTACTTTAGCAGCCATGTTTCCCGGTATGCCGCCTGGGGGCCCCGGTGGGTCTTTTGACTTCTCCGCCCTTCAGAATGCCCTGAACGTGAGTTCATAAGTTGGCAATTAGGACTAGGTTACAGCCTACGTGGCTCTCCTGAAAGCAAGCGCTTGTGGGAGGCGTGGAATCTGCACCACGATGACGCTTGACGGCTTCCTCTTTTCAGGATCCGTCCATCAAGCAGATGGCTGAGCAGATCGCAAACGACCCATCCTTCAAGGAGATCGCGAAGCAGATGCAGGAGAGCTTCGGCGCGATGATGGGCGGTATGCCGGGTATGCCTGGCGCGCCCGGCGCCGAGGGCGCACGTGCGGCCCCCGCTGGTGAGGAGAATTGCCGGAAATTGACGCAGGATTGAGCTGGCTCGGCGACCTAGTCACCCTCCCCTCCACCCACAGGCATGCCAGGGATGCCGCCCATGGGTGGAATGCCGGGCATGCCCGGCATGCCTGGGATGCCGGGGATGCCGCCCAACATGGATATGGGCAAGTACATGGAGGCGATGCAGGGCATGTTCCAGAACCCCAACTTCATGCAGATGGCGGAGAAGCTGGGCAAGTCGATTATTGAGGTGGGGTGCGCCGGCTCCCAGGGGCGTTGGGGTATTTTTGGGTTACCAGTCCTGAGGCGTGCTCCGTGGGGCTTCACGTTGGGGGGCTATCACCCGAGTGCACTTGCTGCCAGGCGCTTGTTGGGCTACCCCGACGCAGGGTTTCGGGGCACTTCACCCCTTGGGCACCGCGTACCAAGCATGTGGGCCTCCTAATGATTTACAAATGGATCTGAGGCTACTCTATGCGAATGCGCTCAACGAGCCCCCAAGGTGGCCGACGTCTGGGTTACCCTGGTGGTTTCCGCGAACGTTACTGTTCAACTTTTTTTGCGAGTTCCACATGTGGCTCCCTAAGCGACAAGCGCCGACGAGGCGCTGAGCCGTCTCAGCGCTAAGAAGGGATGGGTAGTTTGCGCTTCTGCGCGCCTGGTCGTCAGGCACCCCTTCGCTTCAACACCTGTCGGCGTCGTCAGGCTCGCGGCGTTGTGTTCCCGATGCTTTCTGGCCAAAATGGGCCCCTCACTGCTCCCCTGGCCAGTCAAGCACGTAGCTGCCCATGCACACCGGTTCCTGCTGCCTCCGTACCCAGCACTCGCTTGTCTTCTGATTGGGCCTTTCATTCTCCTTGCAACCCCGCCGCCATCCTGCCTATCTGACGACAGCCTCGTTGACTGGCCTTCCCGTGCGCCCCCTTCCACCCCCGCCCCCAGGCCGACCCCAACATGGCCGGCATGATGAAGGCCATGCAGGACCCCGGCTACAAGACCAAGGTGGAGGACGCGCTCAAGGGCCTCAAGGACGACCCCGAGCTCAAGCCCATCCTGGAGGAGCTCGAGACCCAGGGGCCAGCGGCCATGATGAAGTGAGAGTGGGGGGGGGGGCGGGGGGCGGGTGGACCAACAGGGGCGGTGGGAGGTGGAACGGGTGGGAGGGAGGGGCAGCCGGGTGGCTGGGTAGGGCCGTGCAAAGGGAGTGGGGCGAGTAGCAATTTGTGATCTGGCCATGGTGTGAACCCGTTCATTGGGACCAGTTTTGACCGGCGGCGCGGACATGGCCTGTTATTGGTGGCCCTTGCTGCGCCGGAGCCCAGGGCCATGTTGACCACTCCTTGCACTACGTGTATTGTGATGCGCCTTACCTGACCCGTTCTTCCGGCCAGGATGTGGAACAACCCCGAGGTGCTCGGCAAGCTGGGCAAGGCGATGGGCGGCGTGTTTGACTTCGACCAGCTCACGGGCGGCGAGGGCGGCGAGGAGGGCGAGGAGGAGGAGGGCGAGGGCGAGGGAGCTACCGAGGAGACCCTGCACGGGGCAGCCAGCGCGGGTAGGGCGGGCGGTGGGCGGGCGGAAGGATCGTTATGTTCGCGGTAGGGCGCCGACTCGATGGACGGGGGGTTGTCCATGACGGGCGGTACAGCGGTCACCGCCCATTTGCGTTGAAGCGCTTGGAGTGTCACAGGTGTACAAAGTTTCGCCATCGCAAATCTGGGTCAGGAATGGGTGACCAACGCCTGGGCAGTCCCCTGCGCACCTGAGCTGCTTTCATGGAAGTCTACGAGACTGGGAATGGGTCCGCCATCCTAGCCTTATCAGGCGTCGGGCCCCGGACGGCAGCAACGGGAGAGGCACCCGTAGCGGTGCTGCTGGACTGGTAGTTGACCCTCTCGTCGAGGGGCGCCGAAATGGCCATGTCTTAGCAGGCCCCCCTGAACGCGTCATCGAAAACCTCGTCAAACGCCTGAAACGCGGACATTGCCAGTGCGAGGGCCATTACGATCGCTCTGGATAAGCAATTGCTTTCTGCGTCAGTGCTTTACCTCCTCACTCCCCACAGGCGCCTCCCTGCTCGTTGAAGTTTCCCGGCTGCCCCGCGTGCCCTCTTGCAACCCGTCCGTGACCGGGCCCTTGCTGCTGCTCGCGCCCCGCCCCCCACACCTCCGCGCCCCCTCTCCGCCGCAGGCGACGTTGAGCTCCTGAAGAAGCTGGTGGCTGAGGGCGCCAACGTGGACGAGGCGGACGAGGAGGGCCGCACGGCGCTGCACTTTGCGGCGGGCTACGGAGAGCTGGACTGCGTCAACGTGCTCATCGCGGCCAAGGTGAGCAACAAGGGGAGACGGGGGGAGGCACGGGTGATGGTGGAATGGAGCGCGGGTGGGACGGCGAAGGGCTGCAGGACGCTGAGCACTTCATAACGTGGGTCAGCGGGGGCAGGACTGAGCGCATGGGACCGGGCATGATGGCGGCGGCAAGCGCCTCGCTCTAAGGACCCGAGCCTCCTGGTTCCGGCGCGCAGGCCAAGCTGGACGCTGTGGACGCCAACCAGAACACGGCGCTGCACTACGCCGCCGGGTACGGCCAGCCGGAGAGCGTCAGGCTGCTCTTGGAAAGGTTAGTGAACGGGTGGGGTGGGCTTGCGGCGCCGTCGGGTAGGCAGGGAATGCGGCCGCTAGTAGCGCCGCGCACGGAAAACGGGCCAAAGCTCTATGTGCTTGACTCGAGAACCGTAATTCCACTAAGCATGCAATGAGCTGCGTTCGGCCGGGTATACAGGTCGACGTTGGAAGCCAAACGCGACCAATGGAGAGTCATGGTCAGAAGCTGGTTGGCCCGTTGTTTCTGCTGCATACGACACCTGAAAGCCATGCTTGTACCCAGCCAAGATGGCTGGTCAGTCTTTCTGGTTTTCGTCGGAGTTGGAGACCCAGAATGCCTGCTTAGATTTTCGCCTGTCGCTGACTCGCCATTGCCCCTGGTTACCCCACAGCGGTGCTGACCGCACGGCTAAGAACCTGGACGGCAAGACCGCCCTGGAGGTGGCCGAGCTGAACGAGCAGGCCGATGTGATTGCCGCACTCAAGGGCGAGCCCGCGACCGCGTCGTAAGCGTGTCGCGGCTTGCAGCATAGCCTGCTAGGGTTGCTGGCTTGCCTGCTGGGCAGTTATGGGTGCGACCCCGCGAGGGTACCGGGTCGGGAGCCTAGCGTCTTCGCAGCTGTCGGCGCGGAGGTGCGTGTCGTCCCGTGGCCGTGAGCTGTCACAGAAGTTGGGCAGGGTGGATGGAGTTCCGGGCACCGATGGGTGGCGTGCGGCGAGGTCGGTTTGCTGGCCGCGGCGCTTTCCCTGGGGACCGCATCCAGATGGTTTTGGTTGACAATCTGCAAGATTTGACGTATTAACTTCTGACCTGTTGTTGACTTGTGCGCTTTGAGGCAGGAGCGGAATGCGGCGAGGGCTTTGGACTAGGAAGGACATTGGCGGTTTTGAATGTTGCGGGGCGGCTGGGCCTCTTCGCTCATCGAGCGGCATGAATAGGGTGTTGATGAGGGAAGGTAGCCGCCGGATGAATGCTGCTTCTGGCCACGGACTGACCAGCGGATCCGGCTGCCGGTTTTGGGCAGATGGCGCGGCGCCGGAAGGTGGCATGCGGTACGGGGCGCTATCCCGCGCTTTTCGGGTTGGGTCAGGCCAGAGGTCAGCAGAAGATTAAGAAAAAGGCTGTAACCGCAACATTTGGCAAACCTTCAATAAACAAGAAGGGTTCCTCTTCTCCTTGAGCACTGCGCGACAGGTACCTCCAACGTACGGTCGCGACGCGGGTGGACACAGTTTTAATATCAAATCCTAACCCCCAACAAATGACGTAGAAGACAGTCTGCAGCGGCACTTATAGAAAACACAAAAGCCTCACAAGGTTCTTGCTGGCATACATCCTGCGGCCCTATCACTATCACCCTGCCGAATCCTCAAAACATCTCATGGCCCCGGGATTCTGACGTAGCCGCGGGCCAAAAGCAGCCTTGGCGTACACGGAGCAAATGCCAATAAGGAACGACTGGTACTGATGCACAGGCTGCAAGATAACCTCTCTCCAGGAGCATGATCGCCCCCCCCCCCATAAACACTCACGCCTCCCGGGGGGGCCTCGCCAAAAACATCGTCCTATACATGCGCCGCACAGCCGAGTGCTGAACGGGAGCCGTTGCGCCAAAGCCAATCAAGCAGCCATATCAAAGAATGCCATGAAGCACCGGCGCTCTAAACACGGGCACCTGCAGTGTGCCTCAATATGCAGTTCAACAGCTCAAGAACGGTAGTACTGGTAGGCCTATACGACCAGCGGGACAGTATTACCAATTATACTGGAACGTCAACGTGGCAGGGTGGTCCTGGCGCCAGCTCCGTGCGGTCGCACACGAAGCATAACCCGCTGCCTGAGTGACATATGGGACATGGCCGGAGGAAGGCACGTGCACAATGGCCCCCAACTCTATCGGTACTTGCTGACTGACCCTCGAATCCTTCCGAAGCCGCATGCAATAAAAGCGGCCCGGGCAGCATGCTCGCTTTCATACTCCCTGCCACTGGCAATGCAGCAAGATACGAGTTTACGTACACGCTCGGAGCTCCAGCTCAAGCTTTCTTCATCTTCTTACCCAGCAGTGCAAAACCGCCCACCCGGAGCCACTGCGCCACGCCCGACACGAAGCGCTCCTCCCGGAACGCCCAGCCCTGCACCGCAGCCCACGCCAGGGCCGCCGCGCCGACCGCCACAGCCGCCAGCGCCTTCCAGCCGCCCACCGCCGCCAGCCCCTGCGGGCTCATGGCCGCCACCGCCGCCAGCCCCGCCGCCGCGGCCGCCGCCAGCGCCGCCGCCGCCGTGAGCGCGACGCAGATCCGTGTGACCAGCTTCTGCCCCCTCTGGCACACGGCGCAGTGGCGCACGTGGCGCTCCTGGCGCGACAGCAGCAGATCCAGCGGCAGCTCTGCCTCGGGCCACCCCGGGTAGGTGGCGCCGGCGGGGGCGCGGGGCGAGGAGACCGAGCCAGAGCCCGGAGTCGGGGCCGGGGCCGGGGCCTGGCCGCCCCACAAGCTGTCCGGATAGCCAGCGAGCTCGCTGGGGAGGTGGAGGGGGCAGGGTGACAAGAGGGAAGGGGACATGGGAGGTATCATGTGGGGCTGACCCATGGGTCGGGATCGGGGCATGAGCACCGGAGAGCAACATGGGGGCAACGTCAGTGTCAAGACCATGACACCCCAATCCGAATTACACAGAACAAGGGACACTACAGGAGGTGGGTTCACTCACAGCCATTGGTTAATTGCGGACACTCCCTCGTCGGAGCGGCTGTTCAGGTTGTACGAGCGCCGGTCCAGGCCCTGCCGCCGCATCAGCAGCTCCTGCCTGCGATGGGGAGGGGAAGCGACGAGCACTGGCGGGTTCGGGCGGGAGGCCATTGAGGTACGCGGGGCGAGCCCACTACGTCTCAGCCGTTTACACAGGCTGGACGTGGTGGGCTCCGGCAGATGCAGAGCGCCACACTTGGCACTACCGCCCTTGAAGCCCGCACCCATGTCAGGGTCCCACGTTGCAAGCCAGTCAGCCCAGCAGCACAGGGATAGTGTGCTCCGCAGCCCATGCCGGCAGCCGCCCACCCACCCACCCACCCACCCCCGCAGCCGCCCCCGCAGCCGCCCACCTGCACATCATGATGGAGTCCTGGTCGGCGATTAGCTGGCTGCTGAACACCCAGTGCGGCACCTTGCCCAGCAGCGCAAAGATGCCGAACCCGCCACCGCCCCGGCCTCCGCTGCCCTTAGCCGTGGCCTTGGCCTGGGTCTCGTCTGGGCCCTTTGCCCTGGACGCACCCTCAGACGCCTCCGCCTGCTGGCCAGCTGCCCCCTGGGCGGCCACCGCCTCGGCCGCCTTAGCCTCCTGCTGGTCGCGGGGCGTACGCTTGCTGAATCCGGCCTTGAAGTAGGTCCGGGAGACGCCCGGCCGGATGGGCACCTGCAGCGTCGCGATGTGGAAGACGCTGCCGCTCGGCTGCTCGTACGCCACTCTGCGGGGGCGGGTTAGGGCCGGTGCGAAGCGGGGCGGGGAGAAGGGCGGTCGGAGCATGCTACCGGTGGATGCACAGTGGCCTGCCATGGGTCGGTCCGAGGGCGGTGGGCCCGGTGCAGCGCTGCGGCGCCGCGGCGATACCTACAGCCGGCACGGGATGATGGGGGCCTGCGGGCCGGCACCCGGGGCGCACCCAGCTCCAAGCGCCAGCGCCTGCGGGCCAGCACCGCGCCGGCAGCCGCCATCCGCCAGACCCGCGGGCACGCCTCAGCCCCAGAACGGCGGCGCCCCCGCACCTGATGAGGAAGGGCGGCACGAACTCGCGCAGGCCGTGCATGTCCTTGTTCTTCTTCTCGTAGCCGCGGTGCTCCCAGCGCCAGCCCTTGTGCAGGTCGATGTCCCGCACGCGGCCGCCCTCCATCGGCACGGCGTCGTACTGGTTGAACACTGCGTAGATACGGCGGGTTGTGGGGAGCCGGCCGGCGTTCAATGCTGCGAACAGTGGACTGAGCGCCATGCTCCTTCTAGACAGCACGGATGACCCCTGCATGTCAGGCATAGGTACGACATGAGTACGACGAGTGCACGCCGTCGTGTATGTGGAGGTGTGGGCCGTGACGCGGACGCGCCACACCGGCACACGCAAGCGGTGAGTGTGGCTGTACGCACGTGCGGCTTGTCCGGGCAACAGGAGGCACGGGCGGCATGAGTGGCCCTAGCTAGGGCGCTCCGGAGCGGCCCCCCGTGCGCAGGCAGCGACTCACTGCCGTGGTGCAGGAAGTTGGCGTGTGCGGGGTCCATGCCCTGCTCCACCCAAAACCTGGGCCGGGCGGGGCACAAGGGGCCAGGGGCCAGCGGGGAAGCGGGCGTCGGTATGCGCACGGACAAGAGGCGAATGTGAACGGGAAAGCCGCAAGGCGCATGGAGGCGGAGGCTGGGCCTTCGCCCGGACGCGTGAGCGGTGGCGTTCCGGCGCTGCAAAGCGAAGTGACTGACATAGGGACCGACGCGTTGCACAGGGACCGGCTGGGAATGGAGGTAGGGGCGTGAACGGTCTCAGGATGCTCTCAGCGAGCGTGCGCTCAGGCCCTCACACCCCACGTTCTCACAGAGCCCCACCGCCCATACCCCACAGCCCACCCACTTGTAGTCGTTGGGCAGCTCGTTCATGATCCAGTCCCCCGCCGACGTGGCCTCATCCGGCAGCGTCTTGGGCGGCTCCGACTCGTCGGCCAGCCTGCGCCCCTCCTCGCTGGCGTCCAACCAGGCGAACAGCACACCGTCCCGCTCGCGGGTGGGGTAGGAGGTGACGCAGGAGCGGGGGCTGCTGCACGCCGTGGCGGCGGCCTTGGAGTCGGAGCCAAGCTGCGGCACTCTTGTGCACTGTCCGGCCTGGTCAAACTCCCAGCCGTGGTACGCGCACGCCAGCCGCGTGCCGCCCGCCTCCAGCCGGCCCTCCGACAGCGGCGCCAGGCGGTGCGGGCAGGCGTCCCGCATCACCACCCACGCCGGGGGCTGCTCGCCCGCCTGCGCCCGGCGCCACACCACCAGGGACTCACCCAGCAGGGTGACAGGTGTGGGGCGGCTGGGGTCCAGGAACGACAGCGGGGCCACGGGGACCCAGTGGCGGTACCAGGCGTAGGGGCCGGCGCCGGGGGCAGAGCCGGGGGCCGGAGAGGGGGTGGCCCTGGCCTCCGCGTGTTGGGTCGAGGTTGACACGGGCAGCGCGGGGCTCGGAACTGCTCCAGACGAGAAAGGCCGGGGAGGGGAGTCAAAAGGTTATCGGGTGGTGGGCACAGGACGTTAGCGCAAACCCAGTGGCTGAGGGCGGGAAAGGCTCCCCAGGGACGCGTCTGAGCTTAATACACAAAAAAGGGCCCGAATTCTTTATGTAGCGCCTCGCTGTGACGAAGGGGAGGCAAAGGATGTGGTGCACATCATCGAGGCATTTCACAAGCAAGGATGCACGATGGCAAGCCGCGTAAAAGAAGATAAGCGACATAGCGCCCCTGACAGCAGACCAGAGAGAAAACGCTGCAGTTTGGTATCATCCGTTTGCGCGGCTACTGCTCACCCGCCGTCGTGGGCTCCGCTGTTGGTGCAGCAACCGTCCTAAGAAGGGTTGAACATCTTCGTGTGCAACCTTGTCGGCGTAAAGGAAGCAAACCCTGCCGCGAAGAGGCGGGGTCGCGACCGGCGCATAGAGGCTGCACGCGCTGACGTAGCGATGACATGGCTTCGAGCTAGCGCCGCTATTATAATCTGCCTCCTTGCGCCGCGCCCTACCGCTGACGCGGGCGGTTCGGCCAGCTTCTTTGCCGTATCTGTGTTACCCTATCGTATCCAGCCTCCCCCTCCCGCCTTCCCAGTCCCCACCGCCAGGAAACGTGCTAGTCAAGCTTGGCTCTTCCGCGCCTCCCCCGGCTCGATGCCCCTCCCTGCATGGCCCATTCGATACACACGGTGCGGACTCAGCGAGGCTTAAGCTCCTCGGCCTGTAACAGAGACCGGGGAACTCTGCGTGTTTGCAGGTTCATGCTCATGGACGTGCGGGCGTCCCACCTTCGGGACGGGGATGCCAAGGGCGACATGCAATCACAAGATCGCGGGCAGCACCCGTGCACCCCTGCGTATGCCAACCACACACCCCAGGGGCCGTACAAGTGGGGCTGCACGCTGTGCCGTACCCAGATCAGCCACCGCCACAACGACATCGGGAGCCAAGCCCATACACCGGGCGCTACGCGAAGCGTTACTACTCGCAAGCATTCCAAAATAATGATCCTAAGCTGTTTCCCTCTAGCAGCAAGCCCAGGCCTTTTCAACCGACACCGATCTGCGCTCTGCCCTTCGCTTCTGTACTCTCCGTACATACACATGTACGGCATGGTGTCGGGGCTCCGAGATCGTCGTAGCCAATAGCAGCGCACATGTACGGCCGCACTTCACAGAAAAGTACACCCTAACAGCCTCTTACGGCACTCACATGGCGGGGAGCAGCGTCCCCGCGGCATATGCGCATTTCAGTGCAGGTACCCTGCCGGCACAACCAGCCAATCACGACTGTCGATGCTACGACCTTATCACCCAATCCCTTGCTTTGCACGAAAGGGCCCCAGTGATGGACGCCAACAGCAGGCATCTTGCGGGTTACGAAACATACGAAAGGGATCACGCAGATTTGTGACAAGACCGGAGCGCGCCACATTACGGCGCCGCCGAAGCGCGCAGCTGGCAGCTGGCAGCTGGCCCGTGCACAGCCGCCTGGAACGCGGCAGAAGACGACGCGCCCTGCACGCCACCGTTCCCAACCAGTATGATGCGATGCGAGTGCGGTGGAGGTTGGTGTATCTTGGGCGCTGCTATTGCTTGTGCAGGGAAGTGAAGCCGCCCACCCGGAGCCACTGCGCCACGCCCGACACGAAGCGCTCCTCCCGGAACGCCCAGCCCTGCACCGCAGCCCACGCCAGGGCCGCCGCGCCGACCGCCACAGCCGCCAGCGCCTTCCAGCCGCCCACCGCCGCCAGCCCCTGCGGGCTCATCGCTGCCACCGCCGCCAGCCCCGCCGCTGCGGCCGCCGCCAGCGCCGCCGCCGCCGTGAGCGCAACGCAGATCCGTGTGACCAGCTTCTGGCCCCTCTGGCACACGGCGCAGTGGCGCACGTGGCGCTCCTGGCGCGACAGCAGTAGCTCCAGCGGCAGCTCCGCCTCGGGCCACCCGGGGTAGGTGGCACCGGCGGGGGCGCAGGGCGAGGAGACGGAACCAGATCCTGGAGTCGGGGCCGGGGCCGGGGCCGGGGCCTGGCCGCCCCACAAGCTGTCCGGATAGCCAGCGAGCTCGCTGGGGAGGGGGGGGACGGGGGCGCGGGAAGGGAGGGGGCAGAAGGGGGGGCGACCCACGGGTCAGTGCTTCATGGTCCGCACGGCCAAGCTGCTGGAGCTAGCAGGACATCAGGCGCGTGAACTTGCTTCCGCATCACTGTCTACGTCTGTCGAACGGCCAAGCACAGTCTGTAAGCCACATCCCGACTTAAGCTAGGACTGCAGCATGAAATTTACTCACAGCCATCGGTTGATGGCGGCAATGCCCTCATCGGAGGGGCTGTTGAGGAAGTAGGAGCGCCGGTTCAGGCCCTGCCGCCGCATCAGCAGCTCCTGCCTGCCATGCGGGAGAGGTGAGCGGGCACTACCAAAGCTAGGATGGGCGTGAGGGCAGCCGTTAACGAAGGCCGCTTTCCGGGTGCTACGCGCGCCAAGGTCGGGATCCGCCGGGATCCGCCTCGGTCACGGGGCACACGAGAACGCGACACGGCAGTCCGTGTGTACCCATAAACCAACGGTTGGCGCAATGTTAACGCACAGAAGGGTCAGCATGAGGGACGCCCGTTTTGCCGACGCCACTGCGGAAGGCCAGCCCGTGCTCCGCCCGTGCGTGTGGTTATGTGGAGAACCGCAATGCGCCCCCGCCTGCCAGCCCCACCTCCGCTTCGAGAGCTCCGCTCCCAACACCCCACCCACCCGCCCACCCACGCGCCCAGCTGCCCACCTGCACATCATGACCACATCCTGGTCGCTGGTCAGGTAGCCAAACGGGATCCAGTGCGGCACGCGCGCCAGCAGTGAGAAGATGCCGCCGCCAAGGCCCGGCGGCGCCGCATCCGCGCCCTTGGCCCACTTGACGGCAGCGCCCGTCGGCTCCTTCACGGAGCCGGACGCGCCCGCTGCCTGGGCAGATGCATCCTGAGCTGCCTTGGCCTGGCCCTGCAGCTGCTGCTGCTGCTGCACCCGGGGCGGCCGCTGGCTCAGCCCGGACTTGAAGAACGTCCGGCAGACGCCCGGGCGGACCGGCACTTGCATGGTGGTGATGTAGAGGGTACTGCCGCTGGGCTGCTCGTATTCCACCCTGCGAGGCGAGCGGGGTCGGAGAGCGTATTCGGCAGGTTGTCGCGCGACGAGCTCGCACCCACACACCGGCGGTCCGCCCCTTGCAGAACCACCCATCGCCACTCCGCTACCAGGCTGGGCAGGGTGTACGCTCCATACAAGTGAG
>LSYV01000002.1:3835162-3854749 GCA_001584585.1 Gonium pectorale
ACATCATCAGCGCCATGCAACCGGGCGCTACCGGCCAGGTGCCGTTGTTCGGCGCCGGCGGCGCCGTGCCCGGGGGCGCGCCCGGCGCGCAGCGTGCCGCGGCGCCGGGCGCGGGGGAGCAGGGCGCTGGGCCTGCGCCGGCGGCGGCCGCAGCGGCGCCGTCGCGGGAGTCCCCGCTGCTGCTGGTCATGCCCGCGTTGACGTCGGTGGCGGGCAGCGTGGCGGCCGACGTGATGCAGGCGCTGGCGGGGCGCGGAGTGCAGCCGCCGCAGGTGAGGAAGCTGCCGGCGCCGGTGGAAGCAATGCTGCAGGGCCGAATCGGCAGCACATGGCCCCTGTAGCATGCATTAGGAGCAAAGTGTGCCGCCATGGCAGCGGTGAGTCTTGAACGTTGTCCCCAACCACACGCTGACCTTCCTCCCGTGCCTTGCTCCCCAGCTGCTGGATGCCGTGACCCGCGCGGTGTCGCAGCACCTAACCCACGTCATGGACGTGCTGACGGGCAGGTGGGAGGAGATCCAGCGCGTCGTGGACCGCCAGAGAGCCGCGACCCGCCGACAGCGGCGCCAGGAGCAGCAACAGCAGCAGCAACAACAGGCGCCTGCAGAGCAGGTGTGACCGTTAGAAACTGTCGAATGAGGGGGCGGGGGGCGGTATGTCCACCCTACACACACAGCGTTACGCGTCGCGCCGAAGCGGTTGAAAAATAGCGGGGTACGCGCTGACCTTTTGGAGCCCGATGGGGGCCAACGGCAAGGAGGGCTGGTGGGATGGGCGTCTCCCCCCCTCGGCTAAACTGATAATGCCTTCCAACCCTCTCTACCCCCCCCCCCGCGCGGCCGAACGCCGCTGGCGTCCAGTTTTGCTATCAAACCTTGTTTCCCATCACCCCCCCCCGCGCGGCATTCCGTACTTCACCATCGCAGGAGGCTGCGCCCGGCGCCGCCGCCAACGCCGCAGCGTCTGGCCCCGACGCCGACGTTCAGGCGGTGCTGGAGGAGTTCCGGCCCGTTGCGGCCTTCATCAACCGGCTGTTCCCCTCGTGGGAGTCTGTGCTCAACGTGCCGGCTGGTGAGCGAGCCGGCCTGTGGTTCTGGCCTGAAACTGCTGAGAGGGATGGGGCTGTGGTGGGCTGGGTGCGGGTAGCCGGCGGCCGCCTCACCGCCTCGCTCGTGAGACAGCGTGCTGCGTCCGCGTCGCCTCAAGACGTGCAGTTGCACGGCGAGGGCGACGTGGCTCTTAGCGGTAGCCTCAAGGATCCAGGGAGGGGGCGGCGGCGTGCTCAAGCGCCGCCCCCTTGCACTTGCCGTGGTACTGTGCTGAACGTGGCCTGCCCCGACGCGCGCAACTATCATTTGCTTCCTTCCAGAGCCCGAAGAGGAGGAGGAGGAGGAAGACGACGAGGGCGAGGAGGACGAGGAAGAGGACGACGGAGAGGGCGAGGAGGGGAAGGAGGAGGAGGCGGGGGTCCCTAACTCGGGCGGCCAGGCACGCGGGCAGCGCGCCAACCAGGACCCGGCGAGGGCCGCCGCCCGCGCCGACATGGAAGAGGACATGACGGCCATCATGCGCATGCTGCTGCCGCCCATGGTCAACAACATTGCGCGCAGCGTGGCCCACTTGGTGGTGGAGCTAGTGGCGCCGGCGGCCCGCAGCAGCGGCATGTTAGACGGGCAGCAGGTGCGGTGGGCGCGACAGGCCGCCCCGCCCGTCCCTAGTCTAGGGGGAGGCGTGAGGGTTTTCACGGACAGCCCCGGGCAGTGTTTACGCCCTTGCTCGCCTCCACGCCGCCTACCACTGGCGTCGTGGCATCCTGGCGCTCAGCCGCTCCTCTGCGCCTGTTCTCCGCACCTAACAGTCGCTCTCCCCCCCCCCCGCCCCTTCGCAGCTGGCCGTGACGGTGCTGCAGACGCTGGTGGCCAGGCTGGAGGGCTTCGCCACGATGCTTATCACCAACTGGCGGCGCATCTCCACCGGCTTGGAGGAGGTGCGCGGGGCGAGGCGGGGCGGGGGTCATCGCGGGGCGAGCCAGGAAACGGCCACAGCCGAGAAAGCGACAGTGACGCCGTGATGCCGTTCATGTGTATCCGCTTGTGCAGGGGTGCCGGCTGGTGTTTCTGCTGGCCCTTGCGCTTGCAGTGGGTGGCTTGACTCCTGTGCCCACGCTTTCCGATCCGCCAGATCGAGTCCAGCAATCCCACCAGCGCCACCGACATGCTGTCCCAGATGGTCAGCATGATGGGCACACTGGTCAACGGGGCCGGCGCGGGCGCGGGCGCGGGCGCGGGCATGGGCATGGGCATGGGCGGCCCCGGCGGAGGGCTGCTCGGTGCCATGCTCGGCGCGCTCGGCGGCCAGGCGCAGCAGCCAGCTGCCAACCGGGGCGCGCCGACTGCGTCCGCACAGCTGCATCAGCGGGTCATAACAGCCCTGGCCGCTCCGGCGCGCCCGTCGGCTGCCGCCGCAAGCCCGCCGAGTGCTGCGTCCGCGGATCGCTCCGGTCAGGCCGCGCCCGACCCTGAGGCGACCGCCAGCGCGGCCCCGGCGCCAGCGCCGCCGCCGCCGGTGCCCTCCCCCGCTGCTGCTGCCGCCGCGGCAGCGGAGCAGCGAGCGCAGGCCGCCGCAGCGAGCAGCAGCGGCGGCAGCCGCGCTGGTGTCGAGTCGACGGCCGCGGCGACTAGCGGGACCGACAGCAAGGCACCGGCGGCTCCCGCAGCGGGAACTGCTGCGGCGTCGACCCCGGGGCCCAGCGGCACTGCACCAGCCGCTCCTGCCGCAGGGCAGTCGTCAGCACCGAAGGGCCTAGGACTAGGGCTGCGGCCTGCGGCACCCAAGAAGAAGCCTGCCGCGACCGCGCCACCACCACAGGCCGCGGAGGCCGGCGCAGCGGCCCCAGGCGCCGCGGCACCGCCCGCTGCCTCCCCGCCGTCTGCCGCCGGCGCGGTGCCTCCGTCGGCGCCGTTGCCGCCGCGCCAGCTAGCGACACGGCAGGCTCCTGGTGGCGGTGGCGGCGAGGATGAGGACCCCCTGGGCGCGCTGGGCGACATGCTCGGCGGGTTGCTGGGAGGGCTGGACGAGGGGGCATCGCGCGGATCAGGTAAGCGGGGGCGGGGGTTCTGGGGCCGGGGCCGGAAATGGGAGAGGACCCGGGTGGTCGCGGGCTGACTGTGAGTTGCGGCATGGGTGGTGGCGGGGCCCTGGTCTCGCTCCGATGCACGCGGTGAGGCAGTACCTTGACCGCCTCACCCGTGTCGCACCCGAATCCACGTCCCTCGCAGGGGGCGGCGGCGGCGGCCTGGGCGGACTACTACAGATGGCGCAGGGCATCGCCTCGGACCCCGCCATGCAGCCCATGCTGCAGGGAGTCATGAACGCCGTGATGGGCGGCGGAGGTGCCGGTGGCGGAGGTGGCGGCGGCCTTGGTGGTCTGCTAGGCGGCCTTCTCGGCGGCCTGCCGCCGCCGCAGGCGGCGGGCGCCAGCCGGTCAGCCGCTGCAGCCGCCGCAGCGGCACCTGTCAGCTACGAGGTGCTGAACGAGGTGCTGGGGCCAGAGGAGGGCGCCCGGTGGCGGGCGGTCGTCGAGCGGGATGTTGAGGTGATTCAGCAGCATGTGCAGGCGGCGCCGGCGGAGCACAGCGCCAACTATCGGCGGGGGCTGCCCGCGAGGCGAGGCGGCGGGCTGCTGTCCGCGCTGGGCGGCGACGGCGAGGGGGAGGGCCAGGAGGTGGGGTCCGAGGAAGAGGAGTGGGCGGATGGGGAGGAGGGGGAGGAGCGTGGGCCGGAGACGGCCGCGGGGTAGGTCCTTAGTGCGGGTCCTTTAGTACGGCAGGTGTCGCCATGGGCCGCGGCCTACAGAACCCCAATGGACTCAGTGCAGGAGCTGTCGTGTGCTGCCGTAGGTTATATGCTACCGTATGTTAAGATATGGCTGGGGTAATGAACCACAGGTGTCCGGAAGACGACCAATGCTTAGCATGTTGCCATAGCGATGCGGGCATTGGGGGACGCTAGGACATATCAATTGTTTCCCGGGGGGATGCGGTTACCCTGCTCCTGAGTTTCTGCTGGTGAGTTGGAAGGGCGGTTAGACGGCCAGCCGTTGAAGAGTCATGAGATGTACATCGTTGCGCTTTACTTGGTCTTCGGCACGCTTCCTTTCTGAGGGAACGCCGTGACTTAGACTCTTGGATTGGCGCAGGCGACCTCACTTCACTAGGAGCGACGTGCCACCTAGGTGCCATCTAAGTGCCATCTGGGGCTGAATGCCTCACGTGCAGTCGCTGGCCGGCTGGCTATCCACACGGGCAGTGGCATAGTGTGGTGTAATCCATGGGTAATCCATGGGATCTGCATTTGGGAACACTACATTGACAAAAAAACACAGTCCTTACCAGCCCACTGCCCGGCTCTCCTGCTGACGGCGCTGTTGCATTGCCCCATAACCAACCGTCGACCGAGTTATCGTCGCCTGGTCGCGCAGGAACGTGGCTAGCCTGCCGGGGCGCCGCTCGCCCGCTGTTTGCCCACGCCCTGTCCCAGCTCCACCAGGGTCACACACGGGACTCACCCGCGCCGGCACACGCCCCACGGGCCCTCGCCGCTTCCCGGTGCACACGTTCCAGTTGTACACTGCGCCATCTGCCCCACACATGCGCTCTGTTCCCAACGTGCGACTAGGGGCCTTAATAAGCATATGATGTCCGCACGGGCGCCGATGTCAGCCCAGCGCACTACCACCACCAGTCCAACGTCAGTCTCACTACTGGCCACCCGGCCGCGAGCTCAGGAGGAGCGGCCGCGTGTGGAGTGCTTTCCGCCCCTCTACATGCGGCATCCAAAGCCCTTCTCCCCACCCCCCTACAAAGGCCCGTGTTGACAGGCGCCCAGGGCAATCGCCGTTACGCGTCATTGCTACTTTGGCCCCAAACGCGTGTTGCTGCTGCTGTACCGCATACCGCACGGTATGCTGCTTCACCGCGTGCATCTCAGCAGTATGCTCACACCCACTCCCTACCGCGAACTCACCACCGGGTCACGGGCGGGCTCGTCCATGCCTGCTGAACGGTCGGCATCCGTCGCTGTGCGCCGCCCGCACTCCCACCTCGCGCCGTCACGCCAGGCGGCACTCTGTGTCTCTGTGCAACCGCGGTGTATGACTCATACTCCTACACACACGTATCCGCGTATGCTCCTTGTACCGTACATCTGGTAGCCGCACCAGTAATAAACAACGGAAATGGCATTGGGGTCATCATCGGGATGAATGATTGGGAGTTAAGCTTGGAGTTGCACGTCCGGGCAGTGGATGGGCCTCGCGCTGCCTACTAACCCACCGGCACCGCACGGCACCAGTGCAGCGCGGGCCTTGCACCCCATCCTGCAAACATTGACATGAACATAGTCGCCACGGGCACGTTCATTTCGCAACACCTTCCGGGCAAAGAGACGCAGACAAAACAACGCTTAACGTAATAGTACACAGACACCTGCGTTGCCGTGCGGCAAAGATGTGCACAGTGCCAGTGAACCGTGTTCCGCCCGCCACCCATGCGCAGGCTCGGCAGCTGCATTGCCAAGAGGAGCGGGGTTGCCCTCCCTCACGGGCCCCGCGGCGCCCCAGCCGCGGCCCCGCCACCTGCCGCCCCCGCCTCCCAGCTCGCCCTCCAAACCGCCCGCTGGCACCCGCGGCTGCAGTATGCCACGGCGGCCCCCCCGCAGCCGCCCCCCTGCTGCGTCAGCAGCAGCTCCGCCTCACTATGGCCTTCCAAACACACGCAGCTGGGGTGGGCGCACGCCGGCATCCGCAGTCTTGGCAGCACGACGCAGGGCGGCGGCAGCAGGCTGGCGATAAACACCGCCTGTTCAGAGCAGGGGTAGCCCGGCTGCGATGCACAGCCGGCTGGGCCGTCCCTTCGTTCACTGCCCTCGCAGACGCCCCAGAGGTAGCGCAGCGGCTCCGCGAACACCTCTCTGCCGCGGCGGCCCAACAGCAGCGCCAGCGCTTCGAGGACGGTAGCGCCGGACAGTAGCCCGCGCGGCGGCGGCGCGTTGTGTGCCGCAAGAGGCGCCGTGAGCACCGCGCGGACTTCCGCCGGCAGCGCCGCGGCCAGTAGCGACAGCAGCTGCATCAGGTCCCGGGCGCCGTCGGCTGTGACCGCCGCCTCGCCGCCGGCGTCAACGCCGCTGCCTCGCCGGCGGCAGGCCGCCATGCAGCGGACGTGCGAGAGGATGAGGCACGGCAGCTCCAGCTCCTGCACCAGCAGCCGCCTCCAGCTGGCCGCCTCGGAAGGAGCGCCCCGGTGCGGCGGCCTGTGTGAGGCAGACCCATCAGCGGCGTCCCCGGCTGCGTCGACGACGTAGCCGCTGCTGCTGCTGCCGGCAGCCGCCAGCTGCGCCGTCGCCAAGATGCATGACCAGCCGTAGATGACGCGGCAGAGCGCCGCAGCCGCCGCGACGGCGGCGTCAGCCGTGGCGTCGGCGCCGTCAGCTGCGCCGTCGTACGCCAGCGCCAGCTCATGGCAGCCGACAGCAGCACGCGCCATGGCCGGCAGCCAGCGGCAGAGCGCAAAGGTCGCCAAGCCGGAGAAACGTACCAGCGGCGCCAGCGGCGTCTCGGCTGTGTGGCTGGTGCCGCTGGCACCCGCTGAGCCGGCGGCGCCATCCCCCTCGCCACCGCCGGCGCTGCGGGCACCCGGAGCCTGAGGGCCGGCGTAGGGCCAAGGCGCGCCTGCGCCCAGGCCCTGCCAGGCCTCCAGGGCCTCCGCCCGGCGCCACCAGCAGGCGTACCGCCCGGCAGCGCTGTGGTCCTGGCCGCGGCAAGCGGCTGCGAAGGAGTGAAGCCACGCCAAGAGGCCGCTAACCAAGTTCTCGGGGTCAACCGCGAAGCGGGTTAGCTCCGCCAGGAGGTCGACCGGGACACCCGTCGGCGGTGGCGGCGCCGCGGCCGCCGCCGCCGCCACGCGGCGCAGGAGCTTGGCCCCTGTGGAGATGAGCGCCGCCGCCTGCCGGGGCTTGCCGTACGCCCACAGGCTGGCGTGGCGGCTGAAGGCCCCGAAGTACCGCCGCAGGAGCGGGGCCGCGGCAGCGGCAGCGACCTGCGCGCCGTCGGCGCCATCCCCGGCGGTGGCGGTGACGGCAGTGGCGGCTGTGGCTGCCACACGCAGTAGGCGCTCCAGTCGGGCGATATAGCCGGCTGCCAGTGCCGGCGCGACGCTGGGCTGAGGGCTGAGCGGCAGGGGGTACTCTGCGGCACCAAGGTGGGAAGCAAGGGGCGACGGGATGAACGGCTTTACACCCGATGCCTGCACCCGCTGTCGTGTGCGTGTGCATGTGTTGAAACTTCAGTGGGGACGTTCTGGGATACACACGCGCGTTGCAGCTCGCCGGCCTCACCTGGCGCCAACGGCTGCAGGAAGCCTGGCTGCATCAGCTCCAGGAGACTGAGGACGGCCGCAGCGGTGTCACCGCCAAACGACGGCCACGCAGCCAGGCCGCTGTCCACCGTGCGGTTGACGAGCTGCCATACGCCGCCGCTGCCCCACCGGGCGGGGGGCAGCGTCATGGCGGCCAGCCGTAACGCCCGGTGCGCCAGACGTGGGCACTCGGTCCGTGGCAGCTGCGGCCGGCGGCAGCCGGACGCTTCAGCAGGGCCGCCGGGGTCGGTGGTTGGCCCCATGGGTGCAGTCACAGCGCCGCTCCGAATGCCCCTCCTGCGGTGCTCCGTCGAGAATGGCGGTGCAGCAGCCCGCCCAAGCTGCTGGGACGCGGTCGCCGTCCCCGGTGGTCGCTCGGGCGTTCCCCCGTGTGCGCCATCGAGGGCGGCGTTGGCGGCATCCGCCAGGCGGCCGCACAGCGCCCGCAGTGCAGCCCGCGGCGGCCTGGGCAACGGCACGGGCGGCAGCGCCGGGTCCGGCGCGCCGTCTCCCTCCGCCCGCGCCCGCGCCCCTGCCATGCCAGCCGCCCATACGTCCAGAGCGTGGATGATGCCTTCAATCTCAAGAAGGCCCTCGGCGCCTTCTGCTGCGGCGCACGCGGCGGGCCCTCGCGGGTGCCCTTCCCTGGCCACCCCCGGGACAGCGCCCGGACCGCTCAGCGCGTTGCTGGGTTGGAGGCGGTGGTGCTGGTGGTGGTGGTGGTGTCGGAGCAGTGTCGGCAAGCCCGCGTCGGCAGGCAGGCCGTAGCTGGGGCCGCCGTCGGCCGCGAACAGCTGCGACACCACGTGGAGCAGCATGAAGTGCTGGAGGCAGGGCCCAGCCAACAGGTGCGCCGCCGTACTGCTGACCCGCGGGTCGTTGTTGCCGTGGCTCAGGGCTGAGAGCATAGCCAGGACCTCCAACAGGAGCCCCACTGCCTGCCGCGACTCGTCGACGTCTGCGGCCGTGGCTGGCGCCGGCGCCGCTGGCATGGGGGGACCGGGCGACGTGTCGTCAGCGCGCCAGAGAACCAGAACGACAGCCCTTGCCAGGTGCTCCAACAGGGCGCTGCTGCGGAAGGCCTCCAGCAAGACGGGGCAGAGGAGACAATCCTCGCCAGGGGCGGCGGCGGTGGCGGCGGAGGTCGCGGCGAAGTTGGCGGTGGCACGGGTGCCAGGAGGTTGGGCGCAGCGGGGGATGGGCTGGCGGGCAGCGACGCGCAGCAGGCCCACGCAGAGTCGCGCTGCCATGACGACGAGGGGCCGGGCGTCGAGCGCGTGCTGCAGCTTGGCTATCTTGGCTGACGAGGAGCTGCGGTGCGGCCTGGGCTCTGCCGTTGCCGACAAGGACGCCAGCAGGCGGCTCAGGCCCACCAGGAGGCCAGCATCAACGAGCCGCAGGACAGTGCGCTCCAAGGCCCCTGCGTGGCATGGCGTCTGCGCATGTCCTGTGCCATTTGTATCGCTTAGGGAAACGTATATGGCTTGTATGGCGAGGACGTAGGCTCGCTGACACTCCCGCCATGCCCCTTGCCGATATGTCCAGAGGCGCCGGTCCGCCAGGTGCCGCATGGCAGTCATGAGCGTATTGAAGTGGCCGTTCAGGCCGGCGTCATCATCGGACCAGGCGACGGTGAGGCGAACAGCACTCGCGTCCAGCATGGATGCAGGGGCGGGTTTTGAACGCAACTCCCTAAATCCCAGAAGTGCATTCAACGGCAGTTTATATTTGGCAATAATGTCAATCGGCATTTCCGGTTCACAGGTCCGTCGACAGCTGCCCTAGGTCCCTGGCTCGAGCGTCCCGCGAGCAGGCCTATGAAACCATTGACGCGTCTTCTTTCAGCAGCACTGGGTATGGTATATGTTGCGTGTGGGGCTCGCCAAGACTGCTTCTCGTCGGCGACTGTTCAACGCTTCTACTCCGAATGCTTCTACTCATTTCTAAAGATTTTTGGCGGGGAACGCTGCCTCGTTGCGTCGGGCGAGTCCTGGTCACCCCCCATATTTACATACCTCGCGCGCTCGGCCCCCGGCCGGCGGTTGCAACGGTTGCAACGGCATGTGCCGTTCCGCCGCAACCGAACCGTGGTCGCGGGTTCGCAGCTTGCGGGGTTCCAAAGATCCAATACATGTACCGTTATGCGGACGCGTGCAACGATGGGGGCACGGCCTTTGTTGAGCAGGGAGTTGCGGTGCGCCGCGCCGCCGTGCGGGCGCGCAAGCACGGCGTGCCCCGAGCACGGCCCCAAGCGACCTTACGGCTATATGGCTGTAAGACTGTACGATTGTGCTGTTCCGCAGCGATTGGGGAATCGGCACAGGGTTTGCCTCATTACACGCTCCACGCTCCACGCTTCAAACTCCACGCTTCAAACTCCACGCTCCACATCACAACCACCCACCCCATCCGCCTCGCTAACCGTCAACCGAGTGCTGCGCGGGACGCGCGGGGAGCTTGGACAGAGTGCCTGTGGAGAAGAGATCCCATGCACACGCAACAGTAACCCCGCCCAGAACAGTGTCCCACCCGCCATCTGCCCTCGCCATTCAGTCCCCAAACCTGCCACGAAGGCCCGCTGGCGGCCCCCTAAGCAGCCAGCCACCCTGCTACCGGTAACAAGATTCCCCTGCAAAAGTCGTTCCCCAGTGCCCAGAGTGCGTGACCAGCAAGAAGGCCCAGGTGGACACGGCACCAGCTTCAATAGTTAACAGTCTTCTTGTTGTGCATGTGCCCCTTCAGGCGGTGAGGATCCCCCCTACAGACCGCCGCCTGCATTTTCGGTCCCTTGGCCCCGTGGCTGCTTTTTCCCCGCGGCTGCCTGTAGGCCATACCATACCCTCCTCCCGGGGTCCCCGCCTCACCATCGAGCAGCCGACTCCGCCGACAGTCACAACCTGACCTTCGGCAATCAGCAACTGGGAAGGCAGCGCTTTGATCTGCTTCTGCTGCATGCCGCCATGTCAACATCCGCCCGCCCGCTGCCGGCAACCACGGTTCCTGACTTCGTTCTTCCTACTCTATCATCATTCCAGGTCTGGATACGGCCGGCTGTGCGGGCTGGGCGCACGAAGGTCTGGTAACCGTTGAGCGCCGTCGGACCGGTGGCTGTGACGACAACACCAGGAGAGATGATAGCGAGGGATGTGGGCGAGTAAACAAGTATTCAGGAAGATAGGTTGGCGGGACAAAGACACTTCCGAGCGTGCGTGATTTTGCATGCGCGACTCCATACGACAGGATCCGACGGTGATCGATCCAACGAGTTCATACCTGCTTTTAGTCCGACTTCAGACTTAGCCAACCCCTGGCTATGATTCCAGGAACTGGTAAAGCCTCATGAGCCCCGTAACGGTGAGCCCGCAGCTCAACCTTGACACCTTGCAGTCCACCAGATGAAGTCCGACAAACCGGGTGAGCTGGTAAGCAGATCCTTGTGGGGGCAGACGAACGTCACATCTCTTGCTCTGTACCCGCCCGCCCTGCTGGATACGTCGCGCCTTCGGCGTGTATAACCGTAGAGGCGGGCTTCCCCTTTCTCTGCAGATTTCTCTTTTTTCAGTAGTACATAAGGTGGGTGGCATGAGGCACTGTGACCAGCCACGTCGCTTCCAGTGGGCCCCGCTCATTGGAGTAAGAGGAAGGGAGGTATGGGTTGGGCCGCTGGCTGGAATGATGGTTTTGTCAGGACGGTCGGGTTTGGGTGTGGCGTACGGCGTGTGGCGTACGGCACTTCATCTCAAGTCTTAGTAGTGGCATCGATCGTATTGGCAAGAAGTGAGATGTAGGAACGCTGAACTTTATGTACAGGCACAAGTAAAAAGCAAGTCGTTCTTGCTCAGGACATGTAACGTTTTTAAACTCACTCACTTCTATCATGAACAGTAGCTATATTCATCCATACAGCTGCCGGGGCATAGCGCTGGCTTGTGCTGGCGAGCAGGGAAGGGCCTTGTCAGCCCTCACTGGTTGATTGCTGAGCCGCGGACACCGGCTCGGCACAAACAGCATGTCGTCTCGGCGCGCACGGGCAGGCGCACGGGCAGGCGCACGGGGCAGCGCTGGCAGCTCCACCACCCCAGATGCGCTGCCCCCGAACGTCAGGGACGCGCTGCGGCGCCTGTCCGGAGAGGTCAAGGCTCTGTTCTCCTCGCGTCTGCAGCCTGAACATGGTGGCGATGGTGGCTCCCCCCTGGCCCGCCTGCGAACCGCGGAGCTCGAGGCCATCTGGCACCACACGAGTGCCGTGCGCGACTTCCTCGTCAGCGCTAAGGGTCTCCCGTGGGCCTCTTCGGCCGTGCTGGATCATGCCTCCGCCCGCCAAGCGCTGCTCTGCCTCCTGGCCGCGTCGCTGCGCCTGCGGCGCCACGAACTTGGTGGCGAGGGCGGCAGGAAGCAGGAGCTACGCGCCAAGATCGCCGCAGACATAGCAGTGATCCTCTCCTGCGCTCTGCTACTAGCATCTGCTCCCACAGACCACCCCGGCCGCAGCCTGCGGCTGCCTCTCCTCCGCAGCGATGCGCTGCACGCCGCCGGCCGCCAGCTGGCAGAGCTGGTGGAGCCCCTAGAGGCGAGAGCGGCGGAGGCAGCAGCGGGGGCGGTGGACACGGTGGATACGGTGGTGTTGGGATCGGCGGCTGCGGTCCTGGCGGGGCAGGGCTCAGTAGGCAGGCCAACGGTGGCGGAAGGGCACTCAACGCTGGCGGAGCCAGCGGCAGCCTACGCCGGCACGTTGCTCAGCCTCGTGTACATGATCATCATTGCAGCGAGCGACATTGATATGGTGTCGGGCGCGACCGAGGCCCTTGAGGTGCGCAAGGAGCTGGTGGCCGCCCTGGAGGGCAGCCAGGTGCTGGAGCACGCGGGCCGGGCGCTGATGCTGCTCCGGCTGCACGTGCGAGGCACGCGGCTGGCACGCCTCCTGGTTCAGGGCACGTTCGAGGCGAGCAGGGCGCACCAGGGGCTCTGGCAGCTGCACCGCTTTTACCGCAAGCAGGCTGATGGGCAAGACGCCTCGGCCAGAGTCGGCAGCGGGCTGCTGGCGGCCCGCCTGCGCGCCGTGGCGTCGGGCTGCTGCGCTCAGTACGCCGCGCTGTGCCTCGGCCTGGCGGTGCTGTGCAACGCGGACGGCTGCCTCGCCTACGGCATGCCGCCCGCTCTCCTTGCCGTGCTGCCAACCGAAGCAGAGAACAACGCGCTGGACACGATAACCTTTAGCACCTTGGCTGCAAGGCAGCTCCGGGCCATGCTGGCCATGCTGCGGCTGCGGCTGGGGGCGGCGGCATCGCCACCGGGCAGGCGTGGGGCCCTGGCGCTGGCGATGCGGGTCGGCTGGCTGGCAGTGGCGTCCGCGCGGGCGCTTGCGACAGGGGCTGATGGCGGCAGCGGCAGTACTGCCCGCGGCGGCAACGGTGGCGCGGATCTCGAGGCGCCTCGCCGCGTCCTGCAGGCGCCGGAAGTCTTCCCAGTCGCCGCGACGGCGTTGCATGGAGCACGGCGGTACCTGTTGCTGTTCACCAGGCCGGAGGCTGACGGCGCGGTGGCGGAGGCGGCGGGCTGGTGGCGGCTGGCTGCGGCGTTGGCAGCCCACGTGCTGCCGCATGCAGGTCCGGCGGCCGAGCTCGCCGCCTTTGGAGACCTGCTGGCTGTATCGGTGTGGGACCCGGAGGTCGATGCCGGTGGGTGGGGCTGCTTGCCAGGCTGGCGTGGGGTCAGCGCGGATCTCTGGTAGTCGAGTCGTTGGCGCTCCTTTACCGATTCCTGAAGATATAGGCGTGCGTAAGCAGGTCACAAGACAGTGCAAGGCTTCGGTGAAATGGGCATCTGGATGAGGAGGGCGGCAAGGACGGGGCATCCGAATGTACGGACACGGCTTGCTGTCCCGTCCCGATACATTGGCGTGAGCGAGCTCCCCGAGGCGTATGAAATGAATGCATGCAGGTGTCCCCTCTCGCATCGCATCATCTCGCATCGCATCACGAAGTCTCGATGCCGAGCGCTTTCGGCGCTGATGTCCGTATGCCGCCCCGCCGAGCCCCGCCATGCCCCGCCCGCCCCGCCCCGCCCGGACAGCTGTGCCCGTTCTGCCACTGCCACCCGATGCACCGCCGGTCCTCGCTGCCGCTGTGGACGGGGGCCTGCTGTGCTGCCTGGAGCTCCTGATGCGCCGCGCCGGGCGGGCGCCGGACGGCCCGGAGGCCGCCGTGGTGCGGACGCTGGTGTCATATCGGGTTGGCGGCAGCGGCTTCATGAACTCGTTTCCCAAGCTGCTAGCGTACGGCAAGCCGCGCCAGGCGGCGGCGCTGGTGGCAACGCTGCGCAAGCTGCTGCGGACCGCTGGCCCCCAGACCACGCCAGCTGACACGGCTCCCAAGCCGACTGTCCACCAGCGCTTTGCGCTGGCGTGCGAGTCAATTCTCAATGCAGCGGTCAGTTGGGATTGCGCAAACCTCTTGCAAGCCAAGGTGCCGGATCAGGAGGAAGGTGGAGGCCTGGCGCCGGGGGGCGGCCCCTCGCCCGCCTCGCAGCAGCTGATCCGCCTGCTGTCCTGCGCCGCCTGCGAGCTGCTGCCGGAGCTGTCGCAGACGCTAAGGGCGTCCCGGCGTCGCTCCCTCAACACTCTGTACACGATGGTGAGCTGGCTGCCGCTGCTGGCGGTCCGCTGCACCTCCAAGCCCTGCAATTCGGCCGAGGCTGCGTCTTCACCCACGGAGAGCGGTATAGCGGCAGCGGGCGACGGCGGCTGGAGGGCGCTGCTGCTGGAGGAGGTGGGCGCTGTGCCGCTGCTGGACGGAGCCCTGCACTTGGCGCGGCAATGGAACGAGCTGCAACAAGCAAGCACCGAGGACTTTGTTTGCCGCCTCGTGGACGCCTGCTGCTTCGTTGCTGCCGTTTACGCGGCGCCGGGGCCGGCCCCGGCGCATGCGGCTGTGGGCCGCTCCGAGGCCGCAAATAACTGGGCTGCGGCGGCAACTATGGGGGCCCTTGGGGAGTCCTTCCGGGATGCAGTGACGGCGAGCACCTCAGTCGCCACTGCCATGCCGCCATTGCCCTGGCGGCCGGAGCTGCTGCGGGACGCAGAGGCGCACCTCAGGGCTCGTGGGGAGCAGGAGCTGGCATCGGATGCGGAGAGCCTGGCGGCGTACCTGGAGGCAGGCGGCCGTGGCGCCTGTGCAGCGTTGCGGCGGCGGCGGCTGTCTGAGCCCGGGCCGCTGGCTTCCGCCCTGCTGCCGCCGGCCGAGGCGCGCCGCCTGCTGCCCGGCCGGTGCGCCAACCCCACCTGCGCCAACCTGGATGGCGACAGGGAGGCGGACCTAGCGCTCAAGGCTTGCGCGGGATGCGGTGCGGTGGACTACTGCTGCCGGCCCTGCCAGACGGCGCACTGGCGGGCGGGGCACAAGGAGTTGTGTGGGTGGATGCGGGGCGGCGGGGCGTGAGGAATCTAGCTAGTTTGCCAGTGCAGCTCGCCAGGCAGACGCCGGCCTAGCTCTGGCGAGTAATCTGTGTTGAGTGCTGTAGCAGACAGCGCGCGCAATGGCGACGGTGCTTTGGTGCTGAGCGATTTCCTGGGCCGAGCGTAGCGGTGGACCAGAGGAGGCGCGCACAGTGTTCATCGGAGGGGCCCTCTTTGTTGTCGTCTTAGTTGCTGTCGGTGTCGTTACCCTGGTAATAGTTGTGATGTGATGCCGGGCTTGCCCCTCCTGGCGTGTGATAAGGAGAGGGCGTACCCATTACCGCATTTGATGTTGTTACCTGCGTCTAGGGGGGTCTGCGTCGAGGTGCGGCCATGTGCTGCAAGAGGCCCGAGTGGCCCGCACTACTCGCGGCCTCTGTCCAAAAAGCGAGGGTGCATTGGAGGGAGGCCGCGCGAGGCATCGAAGCCACGAACGTGAGTGGTGACAGGGCGGACGGATCTCAAGGGCTCGGATTGGCGGTGTGGGGGATGCCGGGACTTGGAATCCATGTGTTTTAGGCCGCTGATAGGCTCTGAGGGCGTTGCGGCCTGGTGTCGGCCAGGGAGGGGATCGTGCAGGCCACGTGCCTTCTGTCTTACTTTCTCGCAGTCCCAACCGAGCAGCCATCCAGCAACGAGGTGAGATGTGCATGAACGGCGTGGACGGATGAGGGCGTGCGTCAAGAACGACAAAAAGCGAAAACATATGCTGGTTGCTGCAGGGGTTCACGGCAGGCGTGCTCCCGGCGCCCGGCTGTATGTCGGGCCCATTACCTTCTGGCGTAATGGGCCACCAGCCAGCTGGCTTCCGTAGCCTAGGTTGTGGTGGCCAGAAGGCAAGGCATCGCGAGCCCTCTTCGCAAAGGGCTGTTGCGCGGTGGGGAGTTATCTGGATGGCCCCAGCCCGTGCCAATGTCTATTCCGATGTGGAGGCGGGAGCCTGGATGTGGGGTGGATCGCGGGACGAATTGGGAGGAGACGGGCGGGTGCGTTGGACGGAGTGGGGTTGGCCCGATCACGGGCGCTGCTGGACGAGAAAACCCAGGCGGGCTGCCAGGCGGCCAGCTGGGCGGCTGTGGTACAGAGCCTGGTGTCGGGCGGACATGGGAGAGCGGTGAAGAGTGCGAGGGGCGGAGGCGGGCGCGCCGTGGGCAAGGGCAGTAAGGGCCCGCTGGGAAGGCCCGGCTGCCAATGGGTAGGGGCGCACGGGCAGAGAAGGAGTATTGGCACGTCCTGGCAGCGACATGCATGGTTGTGGTCGACGTTCTGCCGCTACAAAGACATCATGACCCAACAACCAACTGTTCAGCCTCTCGGCACGCGGCGTGCTGGGCCCCGCCCGACGGATGCCGCGCTGATCTCACACGTAAGCATCCCGTACAGCTGTCATGCGTTGATGAGGGCGCACTGCTCCTCTACACGGTCCTCCATGACACGTGCGAGTGGTTGCTACGTAAGCTGCGGGCGAAGCCAAGCAATAATGCTGGTGACAGGGGCCGCGTGATGCGGATTTCTTGCTTCGCCTGGCTCGTCCGTCCTCGCGGGACAGGACCTATCGAGCGGGGAAGCTACCGGTACTGGCCGTGCCAGTGCCACAACCGCACCCGTGCATTGGCTCCCTGAGCGCAAGTACGGTGTGCAGATCCCCATCTAAGCCCAGTCCGGGACCTGCAGCGTGAGCGGGCCAGCCTCTTCGATGGCTCGCGCGCCACCACTGCTGGGTGTTGCTGGGCAGTAGGGTATGGGAGAAGGGAACCGGGTCACGCCGCGGACACCGCGCATGCTGCACGCGGCTGGTCGCAAAACCTGGCTGGCGATGCCTGGCAAGGGTTTCTCGGCCGACCCGAGGGACCTCCCCAGCCCGCTGTCAAGCCCTATGTGCGCATCTTGCAGAGAAAGGACTCACGGCACGTCTGGCAGCTGGTTCGCAAACAGTGCGCGCACCCCACATTCTCCAGCCCCGGGTCAGACTGACAAACTCCAGGCCTCGACACGTGCACCCCTAGACGAGAGGACAAACACTTTCAACTGCATGCACGAGCACGAGCTGGCTGCGACGCTGACGCGACAAGGGCCAACAAGCAACGGGCACCGACCCATGGGTCGAAAGCCTCGCATGCGGCCGGCCGCCCGACAATGCGCGGTATACGCATGCTGGGTTTACTCCTACATGCGGATAGTGCAATCGGGCGGGAGCGGGCTCTGCTCCAGGCAACCTCGGTCCGAGGCTGCTTCGTCCTGCCGTCCTGCCTGCCAGTTGGCGCGGGACCGAAACCCTGGTCGGGTTACCGTGCAGCTTTTGTCACGGAACGCACATCTTATACCAGTGCATACGTATCATACACCATGTCGACCGAAACAGCGCAAGCGGCGGTGCCAACGGCTCCCGCGGCGGTGACTGCGGAGCCGGCGTCCCCCGAAGCAGCGGCCGGGGAGGCCAAGCTGCCCAAGTCCGCGAGCAAGAAGGAGAAGATTGTCACCGAGCCGCACGGCTACATCGCCGACAAGTTTGCGACGTTCACACGGGCGGTCAAGACGCTGACCAAGAAGCTCAAACTGCGCACCAAGGAAAAGGAGAAGGCGGCCACGGCCGGCAGCGGGGCCCAGGCTGCTCCGCAGGCAGCAGGTGGGCTCACGAACTGCGAGCAGGACATGGTCTGCAGCCGGAAACGTCACGTCAAGTTGCTGTCGTGTCAACTGCTGACTCGGGCGGTGCGTTACGCAGGCGTGGAGCCCAGTCCAGAGGCGGCCGCTCCCCCGCAGCCGGCGACACCGGAGGCTGGAGCGGTCGCCGGCGAGGCGCCCGCGGCGAAGGCGGGCCCCGTTGCGAGCATCATCGGCCAGCTGCACCACCACGAGCCCGCGGACAAGCTGCACGAGCCGCTGTCTACCGCCGACAAAGTGAAGAACGCCGTGGTGAGTGCGACGAAGGGGCTTTCATTTACAGGCCACACGCTGTCCTGCCCAGCAATGCGTCAGAAGGGGTATCGTTTGGCGGCCGCTATAGCTCTGGAGTCCCCTTGAGCCCACAGGCTTGGCCGCGCTGCCGCCAGTTCCGCCACACGCAGCATTGGTCTCCGCCAGGTCTGGCGCCTGTGTTTCTAGCACCTGGCCTCCGGCAGTCCCTTACCGTGCCGGTACACAGCCTGGGCTTGACTGGGTTTCTCCCCCCGTGCTTGTCGCCGCTTCTGTAACCACCCGACCATCCCATTCCGCATCGCCCCGGCCCCGGCAGGTCAGCACGGTGGAGCACGTGGTGGACGAGGCGGCGGCGGTGCAGTCCAGCATCGCGCAGGCGGGCCACGCGGTGGCGGAGGAGCTGGGCAAGTTCACGCACGAGGCCCACGAGGCGCAACAGCACCCCGGCCAGCCGCCCGCGGTCACCACAACCGGCGGGCTGCCGCTGGCGGAGAAGTGAGGTAACCCCGCTGCGCGGGGGGCTGGGAGCTGAGATGTGCCCGGGCCTCAGCGCCTGGCAGTGCCGGCGGTACCATGCGGGGAGCAAGGTGGGAACATGTTGGGGGCCGAGCCGTGAGGTCGTGCGGTGCAACGGACGTGCCTCGTCCCTCGTGCGCCCGCGACGGTGCACGGCCGAGGCGGTGGCGCCATCGTGGTGAGGCGGCTGCGACGCTTTGTATCATAGTGTATGTGTGGGGGGTGCAGGCTTGTGGGGTGCGACGTCCGTCGTGTGCACCGCGGCCAACCGACGGGCTGGGGCTGGCTGTGAATGGCCGGACTGATTGGATTGGACAGGACATTTGAGCGATCACGCTTTGTTTACACGCACTTGGCGCCCTTATTGCCATGTCGGTGGTTGAGATTCGCCGTTTTGACGTTGAGGGGCGTCAGGACATGCGCCCGGACCCCAACCTCTGCATACCGCAACCACTGATTTGAACAGGCCGTACTGACGTCGCACTGTTAACCAGTTCATAGATTGCCGCCGACTCCTCTGACGTATGGTATGGTGCCCCAGACTGTTGACGTTGAACAGACTCGTGTTGTTGGACGCGGGCAATTACTTGATGCAACCACAGCCTGTACCCAAGCGCCCATCGCAATGCAGCAGCACCGTAGCCGATCTCGCCCGTACCGGCACATCAGCTGTTGTGGCCACGCCGCCAGGGCTTGTCACACCGCAGGATGCAGAAACGGCGATGCTGCTTCCAGCCAATGGCAACGACGCTGCAGCACCGCATCTGCCTTCCACCTGCTAACTGCTACCCTGCAAATAAGCCACAGCCCCGCACATCCCCCCCGGTGCTGCCGCCAGCCGCCATGCCGCCGGCCGTCATGCCGCACCCATCGTGCCCGCCGGCGCATCAGCAGCTCACCAGCCACGGCTCGCCTCTCCCCCATCGCGCCCGCGCTGCTGCTCGGTACGGTGCAGTGCGGTACTCACACACACACACACACAGACCGTGGTGGTCGCCGCCGAAATGACATGCAGGGACATCACCCCTTCGACTACCTCGGGACCTGGGTCCGACAACGACATCATCACTTTCGCGCTTACGCTCGTCGTATGCGTTGTTCCTTTTAAACACACAGACCGAGGGCCGGGAGCCAGGAGACATGCACCAGCCAGCATGCGCTGCACGTAGACCAGACTAGGCGCGTCCCAGTACGGCATTGCATAAGGTCACCCCAGAGAGAATTCTGGGCCGCATAGGGGTCTACGGTGGTGGTCGCCGCCGAATTAACATGCAGGGACATCACCCC
>LSYV01000002.1:3873374-3898070 GCA_001584585.1 Gonium pectorale
CGGGCCAGCGGCAGCGCGGCGGCAGCGGGGAAGCCGGCGGAGGCCAACGGCGGCGGCGGCGGCGGTCCCGTCGGCTGGTTCACGCGGCTGTTCCGTGGAGTTGGCGGCGGGGGAGGTGCCAAGGAGCAAGACAAGCAGCAGGAGGCGCGGACTCAGGTGCCGGCGTGGCCTCAGCGTGTGGACGAGGAGCAGCGGGCGCGGGCTGTCAAGGCGGCGGCGGAGGACGAGGAGGCGGAGCGCGCCGCGGCCGCCGCAGCGTCGGTGGAAGCGGAGGAAGAGGAGGAGTCGCGGACGCGGAGCGAGGCCGAGGCCCGGGACCAGGACCGGCGCCGCGATGGCGCAGCCGTCGAGCCGGCCGCGGCGGCTGCTGCTGCTTCGGCCCCCATTGCGACTCAGGAGCAGGCTGCGTCCCAGCCACAGCAACCTCAGGCGGACCAGCGGAGCGGGGCGCAGGTCCAGGCGCCAGCCGCGGCTCCCGTAGCCTCGGCCGCGGCCCCTGTCGCCTCGGCCGCGGCCCCTGTTGCGGACGCTGCAGCGCCTGCTGCGCCGGCAGCCCCTCCGGCCAAGCCGGTGGTGACGGTCTCGAAGGAGTCCATCCAACAGCTCAAAGCCACCTCGGCGGCCGCCGCGGACCGCGCGGCGGAGACGCTGGCTCGCATCCGAGCCATGCGCGCCGCCACGCAGTCCGGCACCGGCGGCGCCAGCCCACGCGGCGGAAGCAGCGGCGGCAATGGCGGCGGCGACGCGAATAATGGCCGCTCCGCCCCCGCCTCTGCTGCCAAGGGCAGGAGCGCGGATAGCGCCAACGGAACCGGAACCGGAGTCGTGAGTGGCAGGGCGCGCGCCGGCGGCGTGACGAGCGCAGGTAGCAAGGAGGCCGCGGCGGCCCCGGGCGAGGACGGCGCGCGGGCTGCGGAGATGGCCGCATCGCGCGCGTCCCACTCGGACACGACCACAGACGCGCCGGGCGCCCAGCGGGCGATGGAGGGCCTGCGCCAGGCGGAGGCGGGCGCGGAGGCGGGGGCGGCGTCGGGGGCGGAAGCTGAGCGGCGGGCGGCCAAGGTGCGGTAAGGCAGGAGTGAGTTGGTGGGGTTGTGGATGCGTGGAGCAGGTTGGGGTTGCTCTGCGTTGGCTGCTACGTCGGTGATGAGCCACCCACCGCCCCAAGGGGGTGGGAAGTTGAAGGAGAAAAAAATGGGGGTGGGAGGTGGGAGGTGTATGTCGCGCGCCTACTTAGAATCCACGGCGGAGCAGGAGGCGTGCTGGCAGGCGGGCGGGGGGGCACCGGGCAGGCCCCCACTTGTTGCGTCGCACCGCATCGCTTATTTGAGTTGGCCGTGTTGAGTAGGCCGTGTTGCGGATTGATGGCAAGCGGCGCCCCACGGGAAGCTGGTCGTAGGAGTCCCGCTCCTTGGGCAGCTGCGTGCGTATGGCCGGGCCTCGGGCGGACGGTGCGGTCAGGGCTGAGGGCCTGTCAGGGAGAACACCGGTGGGTGGTGCATCGAGTGCATGGAGGAGGAAGACACCGTCTCTTGAGCGAGGTGAGGTGAGATGAGGTGAGGCGTGCATGAAGATTTCTGTCCCTACCTCGGGGCCACTTTGTCGGGGGGGGGAGGAGGAGCCCGGTCGCTGCCGGGCAATACCCTGATGGCTGCCACCCTGCAGCTGTGCACACTTCGCGGGGCGTCCGAGTGCCGAGTACGAGTTTTGGCGTCCCAATACAAGGTGGGGCGGTGCGGGGCCGCAAGGTCCCCGTGCTGCGCGACTGTGAGGATGGGGCCCGTGGAGGGCCACAAAACCGCCGTGGTGCAGGCGGTGCATCGGGCCTTGTGAGAGAAGGGTGTGGGGGCGTAGGCAGGACTTGTGAGCAGCGGATGAAACGAACACGTATAGAGAGTTTTATTAATAGGAAAGACTTCGGACAACGTCCTTACCTCCGCCTGCTGAGCGGCCAAGACGCTGCGGGCATCGGCGAGCTTCCAAGTGCATGTGCCGTACGCTCCGGGCCCGAGTAGCGGTGAATCTCGCCAGAGGTGGCATCTTTCCGGGCTTGTACGGCTGATTGAATGTGGGTACTGCTCCGGGGTGAGACGTCGGGCGACGGACATGAAGAGGGTAATGCGCGTATCAACATGCATCAATGGCCGGCAGATTGGAGGCTATGTATGTGTCTGGACAGCGGCAGGTGGGGCGCGCCGTCGGCGTGGCCACGTATGGGTTGGGGCCCAGCTGTCGACCCCACAGTCGACTACGCTGCATTGGTCGGGTTGGAAGCGGAACCGAACTTGGCAAACGATATGTGCGGCAATGGTACCACAGTACCATATGCGTGTGCTGCACCGTCGGTTGTAACGCCGCCGACAGGTGATGACGTTCCGGCGTTCGGCGCGGACCAGCGTGGGCTTCCCATGCTAGGTCGCGGCACGGCCAGCGGCTTCGTAGTGCCATGCGCTGAGTCAACCGCCATCCTGACTGTAGGAGTCGCTGCCGCCGTCTCCCGCCGCACACACTGGCCAAGAATGCTCGAACTGCCGACCATCTTTCGGCAAGCGGGCAGCGTACTGGAGAGCGTTAGCGAAGCCCTGGGCGCGCAGGAGTCCTTCCAGCCGTGCAATAACCCGGTGGGACCCGACAAACACCCGCGATACGGTACACAAATGGCGCCCCCCACATCCCCCCGCCAAGTCGCTGTGTGGGCGCTTCTTGCCCCCTCACACCGAGCATGTTGCCTAGGTCCCACTGCCCATTGTACGCCAACCCGTCCACAACCATTCAGTACATCCCCTGCTGACAGTGTGGGGCATGTGGCGCACCCGCGTGTCTAGCCTTCAGAGGCCCCCCTCATACCGCACATAAGAAGACAAATCTGCGAAGAAAGAGGAAGCACGCCTCTTCGGTCATACACACCCAAAGGCGCGACGTTTCCAATAGGGCGCGCGAGAACCACGCAAGGCCGGTGACGTCCTCCCGCCCCCACACCAAGACCGGCGTCCCAGCTACACATGTTGGACTGCAACTGTCAAACATGTGAGGGCGTGGTGGCGCCATCCCACGCAGAGGTGCGCAGACCTTCCTTGCTTTACAGCGGAGGTGGCGTACTGGTGTGGAGCGTGTGTCCCTCCGCTTCGGGCCTCCAGGTCCTCACCACCGCAACGCTACGCTGGCTTAACCTTCGCATGCTCTGTCCCACAGCTGAGGCACACCGAACAAGGCCGAGGGGACGCAAACTTGAAACGGGGACGGGGCGCTGCGCGACCGCCCTCTGCCCCGGCACAGCCCCCTACCGCGCGGTGCCCGCCGCCTTTCTGCCAGCTGCCCTCCGCCCTGCCGGCAGCTTCACCGGCAGCAGCGGCGCCGAGGGCTTCCGGCCCGACAGCAACGACCGCATCAGCAGCTCCCGCCGACCCGGCACGGACCGGCCACTGCCCACGGCCGAGCCGCTCGGCCGCTTTCCGGGTACCTCGTCTCTGCCGCGACCCAGGACGGCCACCGCCGCAGCTGCTGCGGTGGCGGCAGTCGCGGCTGCTCCCACAGCGGCCCCATTCCATGACACTCCCGACCGCGACCCCTCCTCCTTTTCCTCCCCCTCCTCAGCTGTGGCTTGCCGCGCGTCTCTCTGAGTCCGCGGCCTCACACCGGCAGTAGCAGCCGGCGGCCGCCCGGGTCCTTGCGCCAGACCCAACTGACCCGCGGGTCGGCCGGCGCCTGGCTGCGCCGCCTTCAGCCTGGGGGTCGCGGGCGCAGCCGGCCCGCCCTCGGCCCACCGCCACTCCTCCTCCTCGTCCTCGGCATCTAACCGCAGCACCCGGGAAGAGGGTCCCGCGCCCCTACCGGTCGCCTCTGCAGCGGTCCCCACCTCCGCCTCCGCCTCCGCCGCCGGCGGCCTCGCGCCACCTCGCGCGGCCGACAGCGTCGCCTCTGCCGCCAACGAGCCCAGGCTGGGCCGCCGAGCATCCGTCCGCTCAGTGACTTGCGCCGACCCCTCGTCGCCACCCGCCCGGCGCAAGGCCCCTGCCTGCGGCCCGTCACTGCCGGCCTGTGCCTCCCACTCCGCAGCCGCGACGTCCTCTTGGTCCGCCGCGTCCCCTTCGCGGCTCCCGCGGCCCGCCAGCCCGGGGGCAGTAGACGCGGCGGACGGCCCCCTTCTTAGCCGGAGGCGCCCTGGGGCGCGCCGCCGCTGCCGCCCCTCCTGCTCCGCGGCGCTCTCCCGCTCTTTTACCTCCTCCTCCTCCTGTCCCTCGCCGCCCTCCTCGTCTTCCTCGCCGCCCTCCCGCCGCAGCTCCTCCGCGCGCTGCAGCGCCAAGGCCATCAAGTCGCGGCCCCCGGTGTCACCCTCGCCCGCGGCGGGGCTCTTCTTGGCCTGGGCGCGCAGGCGCTTCAGGTGCTCCCCGTAACGCTCCTTGTACCTGCGGCGGCGGGCATTATCACGGGCACTCCACTCGGTGCGGCGAGACACCGGCATTGTGCTGTACACGCCGCCGATCCTCCGCCGCACCGCAGTCCGCGCCCCAGCGCGGGACTTCTCTCCTCACCGTGGCCCTCCGCCCGCCCGCCCGTTCATCGCCACACCAGATCCCGCAACTAGCCACACGGGAGCCCGCACGCCCGCGCCGCACCTGAACCACACCCGCATGGGCACGCCCTGGAAGCCCATGGCCTCGCGGATCTGCGCGCTGAGGAAGTCGGCGAAGGAGGAGCCCAGGGGGGTGCTGCCCGCCACGAAGGCCGCGAACGTGGGCGGCCGGGACTTGACCTGCGGAGCGCCGGCGGGCAACAACGGGTCGAGCCACGAGGCAACCAGGAGCCGTGCGGGGTAGGAAGTGGGTGTTAGGCAGTGGCGGAGCACCCACCCCCACGTCCACCACAGGGTCCGTTCAACCTCTCGCTTAAGTCCCAACGTCCCGCGCTGCGGCGCGCATTCCCGCCTTCTTCACTGCCCCACCTCGCCCGCATTGTGCGGGGGGGAGGGGAGGGCGGGGCGGAGAGGTCACGCGCACTCACCTGCACCATGTACTTGATCCTCGCCAGCGCGGCGTCCGTGCCGCTGCCCGCCATGCGGAGGGACAGCTTGCGGATGAACCGGTTCAGGCGGCCCGTGGACACCCTGTGGGCAAGAGGGGCGCGGACAGGGGGCCGCGCGGGCGGGCAGGGGGTGAGCTCGGAGGTGTGCGCGAGGCGTGGGGTGGTGCCGTGTGGGGAGCGGAAGCAGGGCAGGACTGGGTACGGGTGGGAGGCGCCCCCGAGTGAGGTCGCAGGCCATGCCGAAGATGGTCCGGGATGCTTATCCGTTCGTCCACCGTCAACTGAGAGAAGTGCGAACTGGCTTGGGGAGAGAGCGGCCGTGCAGGGTGGGGCGTGCAGGGTGGGCCGTGCAGGGTGGGGCGTGCAGGGTGGGGCGGGGTCGCCGCTCGCCCGCACCCCAGTGCGCACCCACCTCCTGTTCCAGGCCTCGTAGGCCGCCGCCGCCACGGGCATGATCTGCTGCACGCCGTTGCCCTCCCGGGCCGATATGAGCAGCACCGGCAGCTGGCCCGCCTCCAGGAAGCGCTCGGACAGGTGCAGGCGGAGGGCCTGGGGGCGGGGTGGGGGAAGAGGGGGAGGAAAGGGGGATGCGGGGCGATGGGGAGAGGATGAGGTAACTTGGGCGGGGACGGCGGAGGGGGGGGGGTGAGGAAGCGCCGAGCGGTGCCCTTCAAGGCCGACGAGGACACGGTGCCATGGTGTGAGGGCCGACTGGCGGAGGGGAGAGCAAGTCACGTGTGTGGTGGGGAAGAGGTGCAGGGAAAAGGGGCACACGGTGCGTTGACCGGGGCGCAGGCGGCAGGCGGCTAGCGGCAGGTGGGGCGGAGCGAGTAGAGTGGGCTCCCCCTCACGGGCTGCGGAGGCTGGCATGGCAGGGGGGGATCGACAACGCGCGTGCGGGGCGCTGCGGCTGCCGATCAGAGCCGGCACAGCGGCCGTCCTAGCTGCAGCTCATAGGGCCTCCACCCCCACCCCCCCACTGTCGCATGCATGCTCTCGAGTCGACGCCAGAAACCACCTTCACGTCGTCCAGTCTTCGATGCGGATGGCTACAGCATGCGCCTCCGGCTTCTCTGCTGAGAACGCCGTCCGCCGTACTGGCCCCCCATGTCCCTAGACGTGCCCCCCCCCGCCGCTTACCGCCCCGCCTCGCCTCGCCCCGCCCCGCCCACCTTAACAAACTGCTTCCGCTCCTGCACGCTGAGCGCATCCGCCTTGTTGGCAACCACCACCAGCGCCTTCCCCTCGCGGAGGACGATGCCGGCCAGCGCCAGCTCCTTGCCCGTCAGCACCTGGAGCCCGACCGGGAGGGGTAGCGCGGTGGAGAGGCAGGTGATGGGGGGGGGACACGCCATAGTCGTCCACTGATCCCCAGACCGGATTCATGGGGCAGGGGGGCGCACGCCGGCAGGCATTCTCACTCCACTGGACTGCATGAGGGAACGGCTGCTGTCAGGGGAATCCTGCATCCGTTTGCTGGCCCCTCTCCTAACCCCGCAGCCACCAACAACGCAAGGCCCAACCCCCACCCGCCTGCCCGCCTGCCCCAGCTCCCTCCCGCCCCTCTGATTGCCCGTCCTCACTGCGAAATGGCAGCCTTGCATGCGTTCAGGCCCGTTCCCCTTCTCAAGTACGCCCTGGCTCCCCGCCCCTACGGCGGCGGCCGTGGCGGCGGCTCCCCATCCCCGGCCCCTCCGTCGCCGCCTCAGCCCACCCGCTCGTTCCGCATGGCCCGCTCCGCGTCCAGCACCAGAAGCACCACGTGCACACGGGCCAGCGCGCGGAGGGAGGCGCGCCGGGAGAGGGCCGCCACCTCGCCGCCCACGTCGTCGTAGCTTTGGGTGGGTGGGGCGGGTGCGAGGCGAGGTGAGCGAGTCTTACAGGTCAGAGAGCATCCTCGGAGGAAGGAAAGGGCGAGGCGGGCACGAGTCGGCCGGGGCCTGAAGACGGGTGGGTGTGCAGTGAGCACCTTGATTGGACAATGCCCATGTCCTTCAAATACCCCCCCCCCACCAGGCCAGCCCCCCTCCGCATCACGCGTTCCGGCCCGTCTCCCGCCTACCGGTATACTACCTCCACACCTCCCCTCCCCTCGGCTCCGCCCACCTGTCCAGGCTGCCCACCCCGATCCACCCCGCCGTGTCCACCAGCTCCACCGGCAGGCCGCCGAACGACCAGCTGGCGCGCACCGCGTCGCGCGTGAGGCCCGGCTCGGGGCCCGTCAGCGAGCGCTCCTCGCCCAGCAGGCTGTTGAGCAGCGTGGACTTGCCCTGCGGGTGGAGGGTGGGAGGGTGGAGTGTGTGTTGAAACGAAACGACGCATACGACGAGCGTACGCGCGAAAGTGTGTGTGGTTGGGGGGCATGTGCAAGGTGTGTGGGTGGAGTGTGGGTAGGCTGCGGGTAGGGTGCGGGTGCAAGGGGCTGACCGAGTGGGGATACCTAATGCGTGCCTGCCAGCTGCACGCGTGTGAGGGGCCGCCCTCAGGGCCCCGCAACCGGTAACCCCGACCTCAGGCCCCGCTGCTGTGCAGCCTCCACATTCCCCCCTCCCCTCCCCTCCGCCCTGCTCAGCTCAGCTCACCGCGTTGGGAAGACCCATGATGGCCAGCCGCAGGACGCCCAGAGCGGAGGGGGCCGAGCCACTGACCACCCCCTGCTCCTCCTCCTCACCCGCCCCTCGCGCCGATGCCTCCGCCGCGGCCGTGGGCGCCGCTCCGCGCCCGCGGAACAGCAGCCGCCGGCGCTTCGCCACGCGACCCATCTCAGCTGCTGCCTCGCCCTCCCGCCCCCCTCCGCCCTCCTCCTGTCGCTCTCCATTCCCCTCGTCCTCCTCCTCCTCCTCCCGCCTGGCGGCGGCTGCCGCGGCCGCTCTGGCGGCCTCCGCCTCCGCCAGCTGCCGGGCGATGCGGTCTAGGCGCGGCTGCAGCTCGGTGTAGAGGTCGCTGAGGCCCTCGCCGGTTGTGGCGGACAGCGCCACAGGCTCTCCGAAACCCAGCCGGTAGCAGTCATATACAGTCTGCGGCATCGCTGCCGTACGGGTGCCGTGCGGGTGTGTGTGCAGACAGAGGGTGTGGGAGCGGAGGCGGGGGACAGAGGGCAAGGCGGGGAGGGGTGCATAGGTGGAGGGATGGCAACGGTGGGAGGGGGGGAGGAGGCTGACGATGGGGCGCTGTTAGGCGGGGTGGGGCAGGGTGGGGAGCCCTGGTGCCGACTCCGCCGTCGGTCGCCCTTGTGCCTTTGATCACCCCACTGCTCTGTACTTCCCTCCCGCCCACGCCCACGCCCACGCCCACGCCCACGCCCACGCCCACGCCCACGCCCACGCCCACGCCCACGCCCGCCCACTAACCAACCCCTTAACCTCATGATTCCGCGGGGATCCGCCTTTCCCGCCCTCTGCACCGTCCCGCTCACCCTCCCTGGCCGCCGCCCCCTCCGCCTTGTTGGCCACCAGCACCACCCGCTCGGGGGGCACGAGGCGCCGCAGCCACTCCGCCAGCTCCTCGTCCGCAGGCAGCACGCCCGTCCTGCGGGGCGGGGCGGCGGAGCCGGCAGCGGACGCGGCAGGCTGGCGGTAATGCAGGTGGGGCCTGGGAATACAATGGTGTTGGCGCCTACACTGCAACACGCGGATGAGCCCCGCCCCGCCCCGCCCAGCACGGCACGGCACGGCACGGCCCCGACGACACCACGCTTGCACCAAACCCCGCCCCCAATCCCCACCCCGCAGAGGGCCAAGCCGTCCAAGGCTGGGTGCGCCGACTCCAGCCCCTCCAACCGCCCAGCTACTCCGCCCCCCCTCACGTTATGGCGTTCTCAGGCATGGCCCCTGGGGTGCCCCCCCGCTTGCCCCCCTCCCCCCGGGGGTTCTCACTTGGCGTCCACCACCATGAGGGTGAGGTGGCTCTGCTGCAGCAGCCGGGACGTCAGTGCGGTGGCGCGGGCCTGCGGGCGGCCGGGTAGGTGGGGCGGTTGTGCGGGGGATGAAAGGTCCGGTGGCAGGCAGCTGGGGCATGGGGCAGGCGGAAAGCCCGTACCCGGAACGCATCTGGCGGCGCGGTCTCCGGGACGGCGCTGGACAACGCGCGGCGGCCAGCACCCACGCATCCCACCTGCGCCCTGCTATGGCCCGAATGCAACCCACAGCCCGTTGACGTGAGCCTGCTGGTCGGAAACACTGTGCGCGGGAGTTATTTGCGGTGTACAGGACTACGCGTCAGGCACTACGTCCGCCCGGGTGCGCGAGGAAGGCGTGTGCGCACTGCCGAGGCGGTGGGCCATCCTCTTCATCCCTCACCCTTCATCCCTCCCCCTTCATCCCATCCCGGCCGTCGAGATAAAGGGTTGCGCCCACGGGCTTTCCAGCCAGAGTGCATCCCGAGTCCCACCCTCCCTCGTCCGTCACCTGGATGCTGGCTCGGTCCCCGCGCCGCGGCTCCAGCCCCGACGTGTCCGCCGCCCGGAACACCAGGTCGCCCAACCGCGCAACAGCCTCCTGGTAGTCCCGGGTCACGTGGCTGTCCGGCGTGTCGTACACCTGCCGTACATTGTACGGTCATCGCCGTAAGCGTGCGGCGGAGGAGGGGCGCGGCAGGGCGCGGAGGGGAGGGTGAGAGAGGGACTCGCGAGCGGCACCCGACGGCGCCGTCCGCCATCCGCATACAGCAAGGTGGAGCAGGCTGGCGGACCGGGGGAGGGGCAAGGGCCGCTCTGGGCCCCGCCTTTGCCCCCAGTCTACAATTCGCAGTGCCCGGGCCCAGCGCCCTTGAACTGGGTGCCTGCCCGTGCCACCCACCATCGCCGCCCTCCTACGGACCAGCCGGTTGAAGAGGGCCGACTTGCCCACATTGGGCCGGCCCACCAGCGCAAGCTAGGGATGGGGGGGACAGGGGCGCAGGGGCGGGGTGGGGCCGGGGTGGGGGCGGGGCGGTGAGCAGTAGGCCCAGGGCACCGCCGAGGTGGGGTCCGGCCAAAGGGCCTCCCATGACACCATCGAGCCCCGATGCCCATCCTCAACGCGGGACAGAGCGGCATGTGCTGGAACTGCCGGTAAGGCAAGCCGGGGAAGCAACGCCTTGCGCGGGATGGGGGCGGATGTGCGGCGGTCAGCGCGTGCCAGGCCGACCCGGCACGTGCTGAAGGGCCTAGGGCCCAGCACCGCCGCAGGGCTGGCTGCGCGACCCGCCCTATGCCGCCGCGTGTCTGACCTTTGGCAACAGTGCCTCGTCCACATCCTGCTGAACGGCACTCCGCCGGGCGGCTGCCGTACGCCTGAGGCCGCGCGCCCCCTGCAGTAGCACGCCGGGGCCCAGCGGGGGCCACGCGGGCAGGCAGCACGCGAGCACGCGGAGCGCCCCCTGCAGCTGCACGATCATGCCAAGCTCGGCCTAACCGGTTAGCCAGCCCTGAGCTGGACAACTGCCGACTGGCTCATCGAGCGGGATGGCGCCGTCAGCGCACTTAGCTTGCGGGTTTTGTAGTTGGCGGGGCTGTCAATGCAGATGACACAGCGGAACCACCAGCGGGGGAGCAGCGTTTATGCTACATAATTTTCAGCTTGTACGACAAGGCGGTGCCGATATCAGTGCGCATCGCTTATCCTGACTGCTTTGCACTGCTTCTCGCACGTCGACTGACAGGGGTGAATAGGAATCGGGGACGGGTTTGCTAGTCCGCGCCGATTAGATTCATCGCAATGGCCAGCAACGTGCAGGCGGCCTTCGCCACGATGCAGCCCAAGAAGCAGGAGGCTATGCCCGTGCCCAGCAGCCTCAGCGCGGCGTTGAACTCGGGCGTGCTTGGAAAGATGGTTGCCGCCTCGGCCGCTGAAGCGCCCAAGAGGAAGATTGAGCTTTACTCGAAGTGAGTCCATGTCGCAAGGGCATTGCGCTGTCATCGTCGTGGCGGTCAGGCGCGGCTGCGCACCAATCAAGCCCTTGCTTCCGGCATGCAGCGAGTACTATTACACGTGCGCGCTGGGCGGCGTTGCCAGCTGCGGTCTTACGCACATGGGCGTGACGCCGCTGGATGTGGTCAAGTGCAACATTCAGACGAACCCCGCCAAGTACAAGGGCATCTCGAACGGCTTCAGCGTCCTCGTCTCGGAGGCCGGTGTTGCTGGCCTCTTCAAGGGCTGGGTGCCCACGCTGCTGGGCTACTCTGCCCAGGGCGCATGCAAGTTCGGCCTCTACGAGTACTTCAAGAAGTAAGTCCATGATGGCGCCGTTGCTGCTGGCAATCGAGCCCTGTAACACCGCTGCGCGGTTCTGCAGGACCTACTCGGACATGGCTGGCCCTGAGCTGGCCAAGAAGTACCAGAGCGCGATTTACCTGGCGGGCTCGGCCAGCGCCGAGTTCTTCGCCGACATCGCGCTGTGCCCCTTCGAGGCCGTCAAGGTGCGTGCATATAACCTTTCACATTGGCAATCCTTTCAATTGTTCTGCGCAATGCGCGTTGGCCGCTTACTGTTGCGCCTACTAAACTTCTTGCCCGTCGTGCTGTGTGTGCCGTGCAGGTCAAGGTGCAGACTGTGCCCGGCTTCGCCCGCGGCATGGCGGACGGCTTCCCCAAGTTCGTTGCCCTTGAGGGTGCTGGCGGGTGAGTCCCCGCGTGTAAACTCATGCCGTTCGGCTTTTCATCCGTTTAAGGTGCATGCGCTTTGCTGCTGCCCGGCCTCCTTGCACTTCCCGTCGCAACTACATCTCGCCCCAGTCCCTCACCCCGTCCCTCCCACCCTTCTGTCCGTCGCGCCCCCATCCATCTACAGCCTGTTCAAGGGCCTGAAGCCCCTGTGGGGCCGCCAGATCCCCTACACCATGATGAAGTTCGGCGCCTTCGAGAACGTCGTGCAGCTGCTGTACAAGCACGTGGTGCCCAAGCCCAAGTCGGAGTGCAACAAGCAGGAGCAGCTGGCGGTGTCGTTTGCCGCCGGCTACATTGCCGGCGTCTTCTGCGCCGTCGTCTCCCACCCGGCCGACAACCTGGTGTCCAAGCTCAACGCCCAGAAGGGCGCCACCGCCGGCGACATCATCAAGGAGATGGGCTGGTACAACCTCTTCACGCGCGGCCTGGGCCTGCGCATCATCATGATCGGCACCCTGACCGGGCTACAGTGGGGCATCTACGACGCCTTCAAGGTACATTTCATGGCGCCGTCGCGGTGGAAGGTTGACCACGAGGGCCGCCGGCTGGGGCCGGGACCCCCGGGTTGGCCCTGGGTGGGCTAGTCCTGGGCGCTCGTGGCGCAGGGAGCAGCCAAGCTCCGGGCGCGTCCGCCTCGCTGGCGAGTCCGGCGGCACTGCGCGGTTTTTGGTCTGGAGGAGTCTCGCTGGCGAGCCCGGCGGCAGCATGCAGCTCGCCAGGGCGTTGCTTGCTGACGGTCTTTAACTGGTGCCGTCTGCACGGATGCGCTCGTTTCCCTTACGCAAGAGGCTATCTGTCTAGTAATTGCCCATCGATCGTGTTGTTTTCGTTGAATCTCGTCACGCTCGTTGAGCACTGAGCACCGTTGGCATGCCCTTCTTGTGGATCTTTTGGGGCAAACCTGTACACTGTCTTGTAGAACCGTTACCTCCATGTGGGCGCTGCGCCTGCGTGTACCTTACACGTACCTTTCATTACTCACCCTCCGTCTGTTTGTTGTTGTCGCCGCCTGCCGCCTGTGCAGGTGTCGTTCGGCCTGCCGACCACCGGCTCGGTGGAGGAGAAGAAGTAAGCGTGCAGGCCGTGGGCGACTGCTGCGCGCGCGTGCATCCCGCCGATGCACTGCGTCTGACGACGGCTTGACTCATGACAATAAGCGACGGGGGAGAGAGAGTGCCCTCCGGGGTCGAGGCAGGGTCTGAGGGCTGGCGGCGGCGCTCAGCCGCCAAGGCAAGCACTGTGCATGCTGCTGTATTCTTTGGTGTGTGCTTGCTACCTTCTTTCGGGCAACGATGCGGTTTGCTCGGTTTGGTTCTGGTTCTAATGGAGTGGTGTTTCTTCGGCTTAACAAACTGATACGTTATACGTGGTTCGAGGCCCCAGGGGATGAACCCCCATTCGCAATACGGGAGTTTGCGTCATTGCGCTTGGGCTGCTCGGAGCGGGGTGATGAAGCTGTCCCCGGTCGTCCGTACGACCTGGTGCGGCCAGCATGGTTGCCTGCATACCGGCTGACGGCCGCATGCAAGGCACTTGTAAGAGAGTTTTCCACCAGGTTGAGGACGGTTGTTTTGACTTTCAGCCGGGCACCTTACAGCGCGGTTCGCTGCCCAGTACAGCTATTCGAATGCCCACGCACGCGGACAGTTACCCGTGGCATGCTATGTTCACCGGTATGCACTCGCATAGCGCATGGTAGCTGCGAAAGAATCGTTCAGCCGAAGTATGCGCTCCCGAGGGAGCAATACATTCGCATGTCCAGCACCCGGACTGGATAGGCACGGCAGCCCCTCAGTTCGGAATGTATTGCTACGCAGTCCTACGCGCCGCACCCGGCCGACATAACCGCCGTGGCCGCCTCCAGCTCCTCTCCCCGACTGTTCACATCCACGGCATCGACCGCCGCCGCCCCGCCTGCCTCACTGGGCACTTGCCGCCACCCCGCTCCGTCCCACGCAAAGCAGGCGTCCGGAATGCTGCGCAGCCCCGCCACGTACACCTCGATGATGTACCTGAACGCCGCCCGTAAGTCGCCCACAAAGTTGGGCGGCTCGAAGTCTGGGCTGGTGCTGTTGTGGTGCAGGAATGGCCCATCCGGCAGCTCCAGCTGCAGCGCATAGTGCCGCAGCGCGTTGGGGTTCGGCGGCCGGCAGTGGAGGCCCGGCACGCGCAGCAGGCCGCTGGCAGTCTCCACAAGGCTTCGCAACGAGCCCAGGTCCAAGTCACGGCCTCCCACGCCACCGCCGCCGTTGTCGCCTCCGCTGTCGTCGCTGACGTCGTCGCTGTCGCGGCCGCTGGCGTTGACCCACGGGTCCGCCAGGTGGTCGTGTGCGAAGCGGCGCGGCAGCTCCGGCCCGCGGTCCGCAAAGCCTGCAGGGCTGGCCGACCACAGCTCCTCCCCTCCCTCCGCCGCGCCTGCCCCCAAGCGCTCGACGCTTCTCGCCCCCTCCCGCATGCCACTCCCACCACCCTCTTGTCCCCGGCCACCAGCGCCTACACCTCCCCCTCCCCATCCTCGGTCACAGCTAGCGCCCCCGGGCCCGCAGCGCAGCGCCAGGTGCAGGGCCCTGGGCCCGCCGCTGGCGCCGTCGGTGTTGACGGCGTCCACGCACGCCAGCCGCACGCGGAAGGGCAGCGCCGCGGCGTGCAGGAGCAAAAGCACGCGGAGCAGTGTAGAGGCGCTCTCGCCCGAGGCCTCGCTGAAGGAGCCCACCAGGAAGAGGTCGGGCGACTCCAGGTGGCGGGGCAACAGCAGGGCGATGCTGGCGTCGCGCCGCGCAAGGCTGCTGTTGTAGTGCGCGGCCCTGCGCAGGCGGCGACGAGGGCGATGGCGGGATTCGGGGGTGGGAGCGGTCCCACCTGGGGAGCTCTATGTGCGTGCCGTTCGCAAGGGATGCGAAAGAAAAAGTGCGGAGTGAAGCCACCTCTACCGTACGAACATACACACCACAAGGCGCGAGATTTCCATGGATGGGGCCAGGCGAGCGTGCTGGGCACGGGGCGCATTGGCGAGGGTGGCCGCTGGCTGGAGTATGTACATGCGACTGCAGGGCGGCGGGAGCGGGGTCCGTGGCTGCGGGTGTCGGACCGACCGGCGGGGCGGGCAACACGGGGCTAGACCAGGTCCAGATCCAGATCCAGATCCGGGTCCAGGTGCACCCACCAGGCCTTGCGCGTGACGCGGCATGCCGCCACGGCGATGAGGCACGTAGTGGCATCCATGCTGCCCACGTGCCACTCGTCACGGCTGAAGTCCACCAGGGCTTCCTCGCCCATGAGGGTGCAGACGGAGCGGCGGGACGCCGGCACGGGGGCTTCCCCAGCGCGAGCCAAGAAGGCCGCGTTCGCCCGCTGCACCTGGGGGTCTTCCAGCACTGCTCTCAGGAGGTTGCCATGCCCCTCCATCAGGGCCCCGCCTGAGAGCACCAGGACCATTCTTCACTTTCTGCGGGGTTGACGCGGGTTTGAGGACGAGGGGGGAGCGACGGCTTCAGGAAACCCCGCGCGCCATGATTGGCTCAACCGATGGCTTCGGTGCCTAAGCCAAGTGTATGCCGCAACGTGCTCAGTGTGCAACCCCCGAGCAACCGTACCCCCTCGGAGTGGTTGCCGCGTGCGGTCTCTTTACCTAGCCAAGAACTGCTTATGTATTACGGCGCGATACTAAGGTAGATTGAAACTTTGATGTGCCCAGACACAACAGTTGATTACCCAACCCACTACGACAGAATAAACCCCTTGCGCATTCACCCTCAGCTAATCCCGGCTAGGAAGGAGCAATGGAGAAATCAGAAGAGCACCGTTGGGGCAGCCTGAACAAAGACGTCTTGGAGGTGGGTAATTGCTGATACCTTTTATACGTGGCGTCTTTTCGTGACGGGCGACAGACCGTGCGCTTGGCTGCCATGAGAGACTTAGCTCAACTTGGGATGGGATGGGAAACCGAAAGTCAAGGTGCGGGTATGCGGTCCCTCGTACGGCGCGTGCGGGTTTTCTGACCGCCAACCCTGTGACCGCCCTCCGCGCCACTCCCTCCCACCCTTCCCTCTCAGCCGCACCTTCCACCCGTGCCCGGCCCTCTGCCCCTGCCCTCAGCGCGTTGGCCGGGAGCTGCCGCTGTTAGACCTCCTATCCGCCCGCGCCGTGTGCCGCCACTGGCGGCAGCACGTGTCGGCCGGGGTGTTGGTGCTCCCGCACCCGCACCAGCAGGCAGAGCCGGAGGCTGAGGCGGGGGGCCTGCTGCTGGAGCTGGATGCTCAGCCTCCTGCTGCGGAGGCCGCCTGGGCCTCCAGCCTGGCGAGCATTGCGGCATGCTTGCCCCGTCTCAGCGAGATTATGGGTGGGTACGTGGCTACCTTGCTGGCTGGCTGTTGGATGGCTAGGCTGGCTGGCTGAGCGGGTGAGGCGCTGGGTGGGAAGGAGAAATGGTGCCGTGTAAGTATGTGAGCGGCTGCCTGGCTGCGGGCGCGGGCCGGGGCGGCGTGGGAAGCGGGGCGGAGCGGAGGTGCCACATCTTGCAGCGGACCCCGCCATGCGCAACGCTGGCTGGACGCCCGAAAACTTCCTCCGCATCCCCTCCCCCGCACGTGCACCGCACCCCCTCCCCCAAGATCCTCACGCATGGCCTGCCATCCCCCGGCCTCCTCGCCTGTCAGCCTTAATGCGCCCAACCCCCGCCACCCACAGACTCTCACTACGGTCATTTGCATCCGCCACACCACGGCACGGCTCCCTTCCTCACCTCACTTTCCCCATCCCCCGTCCACCACCCCTCCATCCCCGCCATGCCAGTCTACGTCAGCAGCCGCGTGCCGCCCGACACGCTGGGCGCCCAGCTGCGCAGCCTGCCCTCCCACCTGCCCGGCCTGACCAAGCTGGAGCTGCGCTACGTGGTGCCCTCCTCCGCGCCCTGCCTGGGCAGCAGCCTGCAGCAGCTGCAGCCCGCGCTGACGCAGCTGACCGGCCTGGCGGCGCTGTACCTCATCATGGTGGGGTGGGGTGGGGCGGGGCGGGGCGGGGCGGGGCGGGGCGGGGCGGGGTGGGATGCGGACTGGCGATGCAGGGTGGCGGGTGGCGGGTGTAGCGGGAGGGTGCAGCGGGTGTGGAGGTAGTGTGTAAATGGCGGTGCAGGGTGGCGGGTGCCGAGGGAGGGTGAATGGCGCGCGCTGAGGGCTGGCGAGTGTCTGTGCGGGCGGCGGGAGTGCGAGGCAGGGGCGCTCGTGCGCGTGCCTGGCGGAAGGCCATCGCTCATCGGTTGTTGGGGCGGATCTGCTGCCCCATGCAGAGCAGTGTCTTGCTCTGCGGACCCCACACAGCTCTTCCCCTGCTGGCGCCTCCCCCTCCTCCCCTCCCGGCCCCTTGAACTCCGCGCCGCAGGGCTCCTCCCCCGAGCCCTCCGAGCTGTCCACTGTGCTGCCCCGCCTACCCGCCCTGCGCGACCTCAAGCTCCTCTCCGGCCTGCCCCAGTACGGCCTTACCGACGCCAAGCTGGCGGCGCTGGGGGCCGCCGGGGGGCACCTGCAGCGGCTGCAGCTGGAACTGTCGGGTCTGGGCCAGGCCACGGATGCGGGACTGGCGGCGCTGGGGCGGCTGGGGCGGCTGCGCGCCCTGGCGCTGGACGGGTTGGTGGCGCTGGGGCCGGAGCTGCGCGGTGCTCTGCAGCGGCTGACGGAGCTGCGGGTGTGTTGTGACAAGGTTGGGGGGCATGGGTTGGGCGTGGCGGGGCGGCGTTGGAGCGACGGCTTGAAGGCCGTGGGAGGCAATGTTGGGGCCACACAGGAAACGAGGAGGGGGCAAGAGCGGTGCGCCCCGCCCCTGCACTGCCGTCTGCTCTTAAGGTCGCTTCGACTGCGATGCGCCGCGGCGCGCTACTTGTTACTTACCACCGCACGATCCGCCGTCCCTTTCCCCCGGCCCCCTCACCCGCCCTGCAGGAGCTCACACTGGAGCTTGACAGCCCACAGCAACTGCCCGACCTCTTCGCTCTGCAGTCGCTCACCCATCTCAACCTCTCGTACGTTGGCGACGAGCTAGACGACGACGATGACGACGGCGGGGACGACAACCCCGCCGGTGCCGGTGGGCCCGGTGCCGGCGGCGCCGGCGGCGGTTGTAGCGACTGGGAGGCGCTGGAGGCGCTGGTCCGCTGCAACGCCCGCAGGCCAGTGCTCCGGGAACTGCGACTGCTGCGCTGCTGCTTTCCCGCCGACCCGCTCCCCCGTCTGGGGCTGCTCACCTCGCTCGCCGCCCTCGCAATACACGACTGCCGCTGGCGCGGCGTCTGGGCGCCACAGGCGCCCCCCGCTGCTTCCGCTGCAGCCGGCGGCATCGGCAGCGTCGCCGCAGGAGGCGCCGCCGCCGTTCCTGCACCTCCCTCGCCGGCGGCCGTCCCCACCCAGCAGGGCCAGTCGTGGCGGGCGCTGGCGTCTCTCACGCAGCTTCGGGCGTTCGGCCTGGCGCAGTGCGTGACTCCGCCCATCGGCGAGCCGCTGCTGGCCGAGCTGGCGGCCGCCTGGCCAGGCCTCACGTCGCTGCAGCTGCAGAGCCTGCAGCACCCCGCGGCGCTGTCCCCGCTTCCGCCGCACTGCCACCTGGATGCGCTGCTGCCGCGCTGGCGGCGCCTGGAGGCCCTCACCCTCAGCGGCTCCTGGTGCAACGACCCACGGGTCACCCTTGACGTGGCCTGCCTCCCCGCGTCCCTAACCAGCCTCGCCGTCAGCAGCATGACGCTGGTGCACACGGCAGAGGCGCTGCGCGGCGGAGGTGGCGGCGGCGGCGCCGCCGCCAGACCGCCGCCGCCGCCGGTTGCGCTGCCGGCGCTGGAGCACCTGGTGCTGGGTGAGGTGCGGCTGGGCCGCGGCGTGACGCTGGGCTCACTGCTGGCGGCGACGCCGGCGCTGCGCAGCCTGGAGATCTCCAACTTGCTTCCCAACCTCTCCGACGACGGCCTGGCAGGGCTGGCCGCCCTCACAGCCCTCACCGCGCTGCGCGTCTCGCAGGACCAGGAGTCGTCCTCCGACGGCGGCGGAGCCACCTCCGCCTCCGCCCCCCTGACGGGCATGGGCTTGACGGCGTTGACGGGCTTGCGCAGCCTGCGGCAGCTCGAGTGGCTGCCGTGGGGCTGCGAGCCTCTGGGCTTGGAGCACGTGGCGGCGCTGGCGCCGCTGCGGCGGCTGCACCTGGTGACGCTGCGCGGCGCGCGCGACGGGGCCATCACGGATGCGGCGCTGGAGGCGCTGCGGGAGGCGCTGCCGCTGTGCGACATCGACGACACCGAGTGGTCGGGGCTGGTGGACGTGTGACGCTGCGGCGCGCGATGCGCTGATACCTGTGACGGTGCTTGCGCGGCGGTGGTGTAAGGCGCTAAGAGGCGCCGCGGGTACTTGGCCATGTCCTGGAGTGAGAGTCCGCGGTGGAGAGGCTGTGCGAAACGCACGCCGGCGGGCGAGGAGGCTAGCTGAAGCGGTCTGTGTTCCTGCGAGGCCGGCGAATCTGCCATATTACGGATGGTGATGGTGGCGGTAGGGCTGTATGGTGTCGCCATGGCAGCGACGGCTCGTTGATTCGGGCGTGGGGTGTATTCTCGGGGCGTCGGGGGTAGCCTCGGCGGCGGGCGGCGTGTGCGAGCGAGGGGGGGTGGGGTAGTCTGCAAGTGCGCTGGTCGCATCGTTTGGAATGTGCAATGGAGCACTGCAATACGGGAGCCACAATGGAGCGTGCAGTTGCGTGTCAAAGTCCCACCAGCTGGTATGCTGCTCCCACTCGCAGCAGTCGCAAGCAGTAACTGGGTCCGTGGCTGGTTACGCACGAGACTGGTTTCCCGTCACATCTCGGATCTTCACGCTGTATTGCGAAACTAGTGAGGCGGATGCGTAACGATTTACAATCTTACACGTCCCTCCCTGCGTGACGCCGTCGTGTGCGCTTGGGAGAGTATGTTATACGTGGAGCGACGAGCTACGGGTCGCCGACAGCCCCAAGAGCGCCTCGTACATCTGAGCACCACATCGCCCATGGCGAGCCAGGCACAGCTTGATATAATACATAAAAGCTTGGCAAGCGATCATGGTACGAACTGCGACGATCCTTGTATGCGTTGAACGGTGTACCAGAGAGATATACCAGACAGATGTGCCAGTACCGGTTCACTAGAGTAGGACAAACCACCGCGGCCGAATCGCTTATACGCGGTCAATACTAGCGCTGCCCGCCGGGGTCTGGTTGACGCCACTGCGCCCGTGGTCCTCCCCCAATTAAGAGGCGCGCAGCGGTCTTCCGGACTTGCAAACCGACCAACAATTGAACACGCTACTTCACTCGCGCAAAGAATGAAGCACAAATAATGCCCACAGACATCCAATGCAGACACGGTAGGGTACATTTCTCCAAGAAGTACAGGCCAAGCTGGATTTGATTCTTCCCCAAGTGCTCTTCGCCCCATCCTCAGGCGGCACGCCATTATGCAAATCCGCCCTTCTACGGGCCTTCAAACACATTCAATTCGGTACCCGCGATCAGCGTCGCGCACACGCGTACGGCGCCCCAACGTCGAGATAACGACACACCTTTCCAATGCCCCGCTAGTACTACAGTACGTCTCGTGTCATGAGGCCCTAGCCCTGCTCAGCGGCCGCCTGTGCCGGCTTATCCGCCGGCTGCTGCAGCAGCAACTGCGTCATCTTCTGCCGGTTGCCAAGCACCTCCAGGTACTGGTTCTCCGCCTGCGGGACGGCGGGGGCGCGCACGGCACGGCGCGCGAGCGGCAGCGTCAGGATCAAGCGGCAAACAGCGCAGGTGGAGGTGGGAGTGCGACGCAGGAGTGCGCACGCAGGACGGCACGCGGGGCCAGTCCATACCCATCGTCCCCACTAATGGGTCTGACGACTGACGCCCGAGCCCACATCCGCATCTTCTAGTGCACTGCAAAGCGGAAAACACAGCGGGACGGGGCAGCCAGCCGCTGCCTGGGCGGGAGGGCAGCGACCGCACTGCAGCATGTGCTCGAGTGCCCCGCGGTGCACGTCCGGGCGTCAGCCGACCCAGCAGCCATGGCCCCGGGTGCCCCGCCACATCCGCGCCATGGCGATCAGCCAGTCCGCCGCCGGCCCTGCTAGCTCCCGACACCCGCCCGCTCGCCCGCCGGCTGCGCACCTCCTCGCCTGCAGGCGGCAGCGGCAGCAGCGGCACGTCAGAGCCACGCAACAAAAACTAGGATACTCTCGACTGACAAATCAGTAGGCGTGTATCATGAAGGTTGAAAGAGGGTGTACACGGGGAAGCAGGTTTGCCGGCACAGCGTTTGACCCAGGGAGTGTGCGCTGAAGAGGCACTCACTGTGGTACACGCACTCCACCTCCGGCTCGCTCTTGAGGTCGCCCACGTAGGCAAACGTGTTCATGCGCTGCTTGCACAGGTCCACGTCGTGCGGGGTCACCAGCTGCGGAGGGGAGGGGAGGACACCGGACAGGCCGCGGGTGAGGTGTCACCGGGTACGCGACGCCCGCATAGAGGAGCGCGCGTGGGAACGGTTGTCGCGCGTGCGTTCAATGCAGCCGCGCGCACCGCCTGCCCGCCCGCCCAGTCCGGCCGCCCACCTGTTCCCGCTCCAGCAGCCCCACGTTTGCCCTCCGCAGCACGCAGCCTCCCTTGACCTGGGGCTGCGAGATGTAGACGTTGAAGGGGTTGTAGGTGACGAACACGTTCATGCTGAGCACGGACGCGGAGTACCCGTTGGCCATGCAGATGTCGGCTGCGGGAGGCAGTAGTGGTGGGGGGGAAGAGAACGGAAGCCGCAGGGGCGGCGGTTGTTGGGGCACAGGTGGGGTACAAGATATACCAACGGATGGCAAGTGCTTTCAGGACATGGGTGCTCCATGGGAGCTGCCAGACTGTAGGGAGAAAGGGAGAGGCTCTAGCTACCAGTACAGCCTGTTTGCCGTTTCCATGCTACCGGGGTACCCATTGTGTCGTTCGCCTGCGGCGGTGGGCGTGCGACTCCACACCTCACTAACCCCGGATGACCGTAGGCCCATCCCAACCTTGGAGTATCGGGTCCCTGACGACTACCGACCCCAATTTCCGTCCTCAGCGCCCCAACACCCGTCCTACCGTTGGGCACAGCGCGGTCGATGATCTCCGTGCTGCTCACGTTGGCCGGCGTGAGCACCACCTGGCGAGGGGGAATGGCGGGCAGCAAAAGCAGCGTGAGCGGCCCCGCCACGCAGCGATGTTAACAAGTGCGGCTGCGGGTACACAGCAGCAGTTGAATCCTTCAACAGAACTCAGCAATACAACCAGAAACATACATTCTGCCAGAGCGCGGGTGCAGGAGACAGATTACGACGTGCAACGCGCTGGCAAGCCGGGTGCCGGCCAGGGATGCTTCGCAGTTGCACAGGTTGGCACTGCTGTGCGCGTGGTGGGGTCGGGTACTTCGGACGCACCTCGGAGTCAAACCACGTTCCGATGCCCAGGCCCATCACAAACGCAGCAGCCACGAGGGCCTGGGCAAAGCCGCCCAGGCCCGGCGACGAAGGGCCCGCTTGCGCAGGGCTGTTGCGGGGCGGACCGTTCGCCGGCTCCGTCACCGGGCTGTAAGGCGGCTGTGCCGGCCGGCCCTGCTGGGCAGAGACGTCATATTGATATGGATTTAAGGGCTCGTAGCCCGAAGGCGGTCGCGGTGGAGGGGGCGGAGTGAACCTCGAATTTGGTCGCGGGGTTTGCGATTGTTGTTGCTGCGCTTTCACTACCAGCTGATGCGAGCGAGCACTAGCAGGCTTCGTGCTTGCCCGCGGAACGCGCAGCATAACGCGGTAGGTCGTCCACCCCGACAGCGTCTATGCGAAAGGATGTGAAGTCGTCAGCAAAGCAAGCAACGCACCGCAGACAGCACAGGTAAGGGCTCTGGCGGGGCAGTCGGTTGAGACGACTTTCTTTGACGCGAAAAACGGTTGCCTTGCCGGACGACCGCTGATCAAAGCTCTCGCGCCACCCTGGCATCACTCCGACAGCAGGTGACCTAAGAAATGCAGTCCCTCAAAACGCAGGCCAGCAGGACAGGCAGCCAGGTGTGAACCGCGAGACACTGCCCGGAATCCAGGATTAGATGCAAATCAAAATATGACACGTAGCGGCGCCCACATATGCAGGCTGCTGGCCTTCGGGGCAGGCGGGCCGTCTGCGTCCGCGCGACCGCTGCCCCAGCTGCCCCGCCTGCTGTCGCGCCAGCAAAGCCGGAGAAAATCGTGAACGACATCACGGAGGTGATCGGCAACACGCCCATGGTCTTCCTCAACCGCGTGACCAAGGTACGCGGGACCCGCCCCCCACCCGAACACACACCTCACACTCCCAGCGTTCAGTCATTTGTGTCCCTGGCTCTCGGTCGGGGTTGCATGGGATGCGAGCGAGTTTACTTGCCTCCTTGTTTGCTTGCTTGCAACTCCCTTTTTGGGCACGCCGTTTGCTTCCTCGACATACACTCCGCACACGCCCAACATGGCCCACGGGGCGAACGCCCTTCCCATCTCAGGCCTCGTGGCGGGGTCCGTCAGGCAAGTCGACACAGAGGAGTGACCGGCTGGTGACTTCTCCCGCCCCTTTGGCCGCCTCTTTGCACAGGGCTGCGCGGCGCGGGTGGCGGCCAAGCTGGAGATCATGCAGCCCTGCAGCAGCGTCAAAGTACGAGGCGCAAATGCCTTCACAGGAAACCATAAGTTTCCTGCTGGGCGATTGATCGGCAGCTATGCACAAGCGTGGACAGCGGGCCCTGGAAGGCTGACAGATGGACACCAACAGGCTGGCAGGGCGGGTGCCCGTGTCTGTGCCCCGCTATAGCAGCTCCGTACTGTGGACCCTGCCCTTACGCCCAAATCTTCCCCTCGTCACACCACAGGACCGCATCGGACGCAACATGATTGAGGACGCTGAGGCGAAGGGCCACATCACGCCGGGGGTAACCACCTTGGTGGAGCCCACCAGGTGGGCTACGCGTGCCCCACGTGTCGTCCCCTCTCGCCCCATCAAACGTAACGCCTTTTCACATACGTGTGGGACGTCTCACGTCTGACTGGCGAGGCCTTTGTCCCCAATGTGCGAACTGCAGCGGCAACACCGGCATCGGGCTGGCCTTTGTGGCGGCTGCCCGCGGCTACAAGCTCATCCTCACCATGCCGGCGAGCATGAGCCTGGAGCGCCGCGTGCTGCTGCGGGCCTTCGGGGCGGAGCTGGTGCTCACGGGTAGGCCGCGTGGTGTGTGGGGTCGGGAAGGGCTTTTCGTAGGGTGGGCCCTGGTATGAAGTGGGATTGCGATTCGTCCGGATTCGTCCGGAGGGCAGCGCGGGTGCCACAGAGCGGGAGCAGAGTAGGGGAAGGGAGGGGAGGGGTGTGGTCTGCACGGAGTGCATTCTTCAGCGGACCGGAGATCGGCAGCGGCTGGGTACTGGCCAGGCGCTACGGCAGCAGCAGCCCTGGCGACCGCGGCACTCGCGCCAGTGGTCGTTTCCTGTGGTTAGGGGCTTTTGGGGTCGTCCGGCTGCTCCGCCTGTCGCGGGCGGGGCTCTGGGCAACTCGTGGCATACAGGCTCAGGCCGTTTCCAGCTTCGGCCATATGTCGGGCCCGACGTCGCTGACCTCCGCCCCACCCCACCCCGCAGACCCCGCCAAGGGCATGCGTGGCGCGGTCGAGAAGTGCAACGAGATTGCGGCCAAGACGCCCAACTCGTTCATTCTCCAACAGTTTGAGAACGCGGCCAACCCAGAGATCCACCGGAAGACCACCGGTGCGTGGTATTTGAAGCAGCATGAGGCACTCTAATGGGGCGCAGCCTTGTGGGAACTGGCAGGGCAGGCGGCGGCGGCGAACCATGTACGAAGCGTTTACGGCGCGTTACGGCGCCTTGCGATAATGTCAGGTTTTCAGCCCCTCAAATATCCATAACCACTCAACGATCCGCCCACCTGAGCAGCTGAGTGCCTTACCAAGCCCTGATTATATGAACCTGCCACCCTTTGCGTCAGCGGGCACAGCGTT
>LSYV01000002.1:3898564-3912329 GCA_001584585.1 Gonium pectorale
GCTCAGCCCGTGCCTTGCGGGTCCCAAGACGGCCCGCGCACCCCCTCAACCTGGTTCTTGTCGCCGTAGGTCCCGAGATCTGGCGTGACACGGCTGGCCAGGTGGACATCCTGGTGGCGGGTGTGGGCACGGGCGGCACCGTGACCGGCACGGGCGAGTTCCTCAAGTCCGTGAAACCCAGCGTGCAGGTGGTGGCGGTGGAGCCCGCGGAGAGCCCCGTGCTGTCGGGTGAGCGGGAGCCGCGCGCGGGACAGGGCCACGCCCACGCGAAGGGAGATGATTTGGGACCCGCTCGCGTGTTCGCTTACATGAGCTGCCGGTGCCCGTCATGTAGTGCGCCAGAGCCGCGTGCGGGAAAGATGGTTGGGAGATTGAGGTGGAGCTAACGCTGGGCTTGGCCATAACATGGAGGCGGGTGGGCGGCAGCGTAGAAGCGTTTCCTGCCTGGCAAACGGCCCCTCCGTTGCGCTGCTTTACCGTCGACGCGCCCGCTGGCTTTGAAACGCAAGCCGCACCCCAACCATGGCCCTCGCACCGCGGGCCCCACGCTCCATCCCACCAGGCGGCAAGCCCGGCCCGCACAAGATCCAGGGCATTGGCGCCGGCTTCGTTCCCGCCATCCTCAACACCGGCATCTACGACGAGGTCATCCAGGTGGGCGGACGGACCGGCGGGCGGACGGATCAGCGTTCCCTTTTGCGTTGAACGTCACCGGGTCAGTGCAGCGGGCAGCTTTGTCGCAAGCGCGCGGCCCCGCATCCTCAGTTCAGCTCAGCCGTCTGCCCCTGAGACTGCCATTGTGATGAGTAAGCAGACTCTCCTCACGCTGCCCCCTCTCCGTGCAATCCCAAGTTGGAGTAGGGCTCGTCTGCCTTCGGAAAGGACCCGGGGCATGCACAGTAAGGCCATGCACGTGATGTCACTCTGGCTCCAACCGCCGCAGGTCAAGAGCGACGACGCCGTTGCGATGGCCGCCCGGCTGGCCACCGAGGAGGGGCTCTTTTGCGGCATCAGCAGCGGGGCCGCCGTGCTAGCGGCTATCAAGGTGAGCTTGCGTGGTGCCGCCCTCCTCGCTGCGGACGTAGGCAGGGGGCCAATCCTATACCGCATGCAGCTTCCTCCGGACAGCGCCCGGGATCCATGTACCCTCCCGCCTGGCGCGCGTCTTCCTACCAGTGAGGTCCGTTGCTTAGGCTGCGCCTGTCCATTGATGGCCTTGAGCTCAGACGCCGATGCTTATTGTCGCCGCTGCGGCCGCTGGGGCTTACGCAGGTGGCCAGCCGGCCGGAGAACGCGGGCAAGCTGGTGGCGGTTGTGCTGCCTTCCTTTGGCGAGAGGTGAGCAGTGCAGCGCACACTGCCGGCACTGATCCAACCTCCCGCCATCATGATCACCAACGGTCTTGGCTGCGGCCTGGACAGGCGGCAGCTGCCGGAGCATGCCGAGCGCAGCCGCGTCCATTCTGTGTCTATGGTCGCAAGCGTAGCCCGCAGTAGTGCGGCCGGAGACATGCAAGTTCTCCTTCCCCCTTTGCAAGGCGGAAAAGTAGCGGGGTCATGGTCTTGCGCAGGGTGAGCCCGGGTGCGTCGGACGACACCATGTACCCGGCTCGGCGTGTTGCCTCCCTGTTATGTTCCTAACCGGACGGTGCCTTGTCGCCTACGCGCCACCTGGCAGGTACCTCTCGTCCGTCCTCTTCAACGACCTTCGAGTCGAGTGCGAGGCGCTCAAGCAGGACGAGCGGGCAAAGATCCGCGATTCGGCGGGCCGCGAGTTCTACGTGCCATAAAGGCTGGGGCGCGACGGAGGCATGCCAGGCGGTGCCGGAGGTGACTCCGCCAGACAGGGTCACGGAAAGGGGGAATGTGGCGGCGCAAAGGTGGTAAAATGCGGTTTTTAACCCGGTGACGCATGGCGCTGTGCATAGCGGGGTGACGGTCAGAGCTGGGTGACGGCTCGGGGTGATCGGGCTTTGCATGGCGAAAGCGCCAGATCTGACAATACCGCGATTTCGGGACAGCCAATATTGCCCGAGGGACAGGCGTTGTGCACGCCCGATCCATCGTCCAATTTTGCCTTGATTCGAATGTGCGCTCAACTGCTTATTGTTTGTTTGCGTGCGGCGTTTGGATGGTGCTTGGTCACAGTGAGTCCTCGCCGGAATGACGACGCCAGATCCCGGCTGTACTTCGCGCGTCGGAGCCTTTTAGACGCTTAAGTGCTTCGCCCCTCAAAGCTCAAACTCTCTCTTGTGATTGCTCTCGTTAATCAGTGAACTCCCGTCTCCGGCGCCCGATTGCTCACACACCGACACGAGCCTTGTCAGCTGCGCCTCGGCGGGTCGTTATATTTCGTATCGCGCACTATCAAGGCCCACTTTTGACTCTTTCATACCTCTCAGACCGCGATCTGTGATAGCGCCCGCTGGGTCAGCGGCTGCCGCCAGCCCCTTTTTCCCAAGGCGCCGCCTGACTTTGCCAGAAAGACCCTCGTTGGGCGTGTCGCAGCGCGTGTGATCCTCGGCGCCATCAGCACAGCCCGGTAGCTCCGGCATCGGGCGGTTTGGGCGCGAAACAGCCCGCGCAAAAGATCATGGACGTTTCGGACGCGCCGCGGTTCGCCCTGCCCGAGGCAACTGAGCCCGAGCATTACAAACCCCGCGATGTCAAGAGCAGCTCCCAGGATGCGCTCGCCGAGAGCATCAGCCTTCGGCCGTCCTGGAGCCGGGCCGTGAGCCGGCCCGGCGCCGCGCCGACAACCCCGACGCAACAGCAGCGCGTCATGCAGCGGCTGTCTACTGATGGCGCAGACCAACAGCAGCAGCAGCAACCGCAGCACCTTGATTCCGGCTTCCTCAGTCGCCGCTCAACCGACTCCTCGGACGGCCGCGCCGCCTCCGACATGCAGGTTGGCGCGAGCGGCACGCCCAGCCCCGTCGCACCCGCCTCGGGCGGCGCGGCTGCCCTGCCGCGCCCCGCCTCCCAGTCCTTTGCCATCCCGGCGAACGCCTCAGCCCTGAGCTCTGGGAGCGGACTCGGCGGCAGCGGCGTGGGCCAGCAGCTGTTCGGCTCCACCTGCCTTATGCCCCAGTTCCGCGGCGTCAGCGGCCGCAGCAGCTTCGGAACCGACGGCGGCGCCGCGCCCCTAGCAAACCGCGCCGGAGCCGGCGCCATCAGCCTGCAGCCTGGCTCGCCCTTGGGCAGCGGCCGTGCCAGCCCTACCCACGGCGGCGCTTTCGGCGTGACCGTCGGTGGCGGCGGCGCCAGCGATGGCGACGGCAACGCATCGTACATGTCTGCATCCTCCGATGGCTCCCCAACCGCCGTCATCCCCTCCGTGCGGTCGCCCTTCCGGGCCTCCGTCGGCGCAGCTCCGACGGATGCCGCTGCGGCGGCCGCTGCCGCGGCGGCGGCGCTCATGCCGCCGCCGCAGCCGAGGCAGCCGGGTGCCTCCGCCGGCGGCGGCGCCGCTGCCGGAGCCAGCGGCGGCGGCGGTGGACCGACGGGTCTGGGCAATGGTGTGTACCTAGTGGTGGACCCCAACACTCTGCGGGTGGTGGGCACCGCACACGCGACAGGTGAGGTTGGGTTGGGGCGTACGTAGCGAATTGGGTCGGGCGGATGTGGTCCTGTGCAGGGCTGCTGGCATTACGTTTGGGGGCGCTGGGGAACTTGTGAGCACCTTCACATGCTATGCGCTTCCCTGACATTATTGCTCTGGTCTCTTCATTCGTGACCCCGCGTCAGAAGTGACCCATGGGTCACAATCGTCGATTACGTCTCAATACCACCTTTACAGCACGATAGACAGCACGATCGATTCCGCTACATACGCGCACATGCTCGATGCCGCCTCGCGCCCTGCCTGCCCTCACCGGCCACTGCTGCAGGCACTAACACTCCGGGATCGATAGCACCCAGCACCCCTGGCGGCATCGCGTTCGCAACACCCAGCGGCTGTGGCGGTGGCCATACGCCCATCACCGGCAGCGCCCGCAGCAGCATGGACATGCCGACCTCTCCCCTGGCCGCAAGCGGCGCCTCGTGCCCTGCCGACATCACGCGCGCCGCCCTGTCGTTCCTGGGCGGCGGCGCCGGTGGCGGCGCTGGCGGCGGCGGCAGCGCGCCGCCGTCAGTGGTCAACGCCGCCACAGCCGCCGCGGTGAGTCACCAGAATGCCATGGCGCTGGCGAGCCTGTCCGCCGCCGCTGCCGCCGCCGAGTCGGCCTCCGCCGCCGGCGGCGGCGCTACGCAGCCGACGCTGGACGAGCTGCTGATGCTGCTGGCGGCCAGCGGTGGCGCCGGCGCGGGCGGCCCTGGGCCTGGCGGCGGCATGGCCACCGCCGGAACGTCCCCCGCTGCCGCGCTGGCCAGCAGTCTGGATCCCGCAACCGCGGCGATGCTCCTCAACGTAAGTGCGGGGAGGAGTATCAACGTGAGGCCTTGCAACAGCTGCAGTCTGCTGCCTCGTAGCTTTTGTGACTGATTTCTTGTCTGGGAAAGCAATTGATCGCGCATGAGGTTGCAGGTTACCTTGTCGTGAGCCCCTTTTGTCACTGATGTCCTCACTCTCCATGCAGCTATCGTATGATTATCAGTCATCAGTCGGTTCCAACGGCTCCAACTATCGTACCTCCCGATATCCACAGGAGGGCCTCACCGCCGGCGGCCTATCCGACGACGTCGCACTGGCGCTGGCGCGCGCCGCCGGAGTCTTCGACGGCAACGGCAGCGGCGTCGGCGGCGGCGCCGCCGGCGCAGCGCCGGCGCTGGACGCTACCGCCGCCAACGCAGCCCTGACCGCCGGCCTGCAGCTCCCCCTGCCCATCCCGGTTCCCGTCCCCGTCGGCGCTCCACCGGCAGCGACGGGCGCCGTGCGGCCGTCGCCGCCACCCGGCTTTGGCGGCTCCATGCTGCCGACGCCGATGAGCCCGGGCATCTTCTCCACCTCGGCCGCCACGTCCGGCCGCGGCCTCCCGAGCTTCGCCAGCACGGGGCCGCTTGGCGGCGCCGGCGGCCTGGGCGGACTCGGCAGCCCCGGGCCGATGCGCGGCTCTGAGGCGCCCTCCTGGCGCACCGCAAACGGCCTGGGCGGGCTGAGCCTGGCAGGCAGCCCCGGTGCCGCCGCCGCTGCGCTTGGCGCGCGCACGACCCAGGCGGCAGCCGCGCTGGCGCCGCAGGGGCTGCTGGCGGGGCTGGCGAGCCCGCCGGGTCCGCGCGGCACTGGCCCCAAGCACAACACGCTCTACAAGGTGCGCAGACCTAGGTGGGGGGGCTGTTTGTCTGCTCACGCTGATGCGCTTGGTGAGTGGTTCCTAATTGCTCGTCGTGCGACATTGGCTACGCGTGTGCGACATTGCCGGCGCTCGCCACCTTGCTCAAGTACATTAGCTCCGTTACCGGCGTTACAAGTTCCTGTTTGCACTTCCATCTCGTTGAGGGACGAGCAACACGAGACGTGCGCCCCTCCCTCCTGCTGTGCGGCCTTGCAGACTGAGATGTGCCGCTCCTGGACGGAGACCGGAAGCTGCCGCTACGGAAGCAAGTGCCAGGTGCGGTGTTTGGTGTGGGGTAGTCGGGGTCTGCGATGGTGAGGCTTCTGGCGATATCCCCGGTATCTTGCTTGTTTGGACTCGTGAAGCCGCAAGCAGCTAGTTGACAGGTGGCAGGGCGATGTCCCTTGCTTAGGGAGCCCTCGGATTGCGATGCCATGTATAAAAGCTTGCGCGGTAATGAATGGTCCTTTGCATCTTACTGCATCTCCCACGTTGGTCCCAGTCCTGTCCTGCGATGCCCCTTGCCCTACACCTGCGCGTGCCGGCCCATGTTGCAGTTTGCGCACGGCACCGAGGAGCTGCGCCCCATCATCCGCCACCCCAAGTACAAGACCGAGGTGCGTGCGGGGCGTACAGCTTCCCTTCACATGCGCCATGTGATTCCATGCCGTTGCCGGCGCATGCTGGCCTTGTGGCGCTAGGGGTGGGCTTGGGTACCACCAAGAACAACCACAGTACATGCCACAGTGCATTGCGCTGAGGTGCATGCCAGCGTACTGAACTGCATTGGCAGCTATCATGCATGCTGCGAGACGTAAAGGCATGGGTCGTTACTCATCCTGCACATTCGCCCCGCTGCCGTTGCTCCTCCTCCTGCTGCTCCGCAGCACTGCCGTACATACGCGGCCACCGGCGCCTGCCAGTACGGCAACCGCTGCCGCTTCATCCACGCCGCGCCGCCGGGCGCCGCCTTCGGCACGCCACGCCCCGGCGGTCCCGGCGTCGGGGGCGAGGGCGGGCTGGGCGGGCTGGCCGCTCTGGAGGAGCACGGCGGCGGCGAGGGCCTGGGCGCCGGGCTGTGGGCGCGCGCCGGCGAGCCGGGCGGCATCCAGGTGCGACCCGTGGGTCTGCGCGGTCGGGTGGCTGGCGGGCTGGTACCAGAAGGGTTTGACTGGCAGAGGTGTGACTACTATCTGTCATATCTTGGACGTGTGGAGCTCGAGAAGAGGCATGCTGCGCGTAGCGCTACCGTGCGTGCCATGAGCTGGTCTATGCCGCGTGTATGCTGTACCGATACGTGTGCATACGGATGCGAAAGCTGTCGTGTTGGCGTGTACCGTTCTGGTGAGGCGGCGATCAGATTCTGACGCCCTCTTGATTGATCCGCAACCGCAGGGCCTGCCCGCCGCTGCGGCGTCGCTGCTGTCGCCGACCCGCCTCTCCCTCTTCTCGCCCACTGGCCGCGGTGGCGCTCGCCACAGCGCATTGCTCACCTCGCCGCCCTACAAGATGGCTCGCAACGGCCTGGCGTCCGCCGCCGCAGCCGGCGGCGGCGGCGCTAGCGGCAGCGGCAGCGACCCCAACAGTGACCCTCTGCCGGCGCCGCTGCCCATGCCGCCAAGTCTGGGGCTGGACCAGCCCGGCGGCGGCGGCGGCGCGACCCGCACTGCCAGCGGCGTGGGCTCGGGCCTGGCGCTGCTGGAGGGCGCTGGCGGAGCCGGCAGCGGCGGCGGCAGCAGCGGCGTTGACGCCGCCCTGCAGCTCTTCAGCGCCTTTGGCGCGTTCAAGCCCAACGGTAACGGCAACGGTGTAGCGCCGGTGCTCAAGCGCGGGCGGGAGGAGTCCGGTGCGCAGGTGCTGCGCCGGGAGGAGGCGCAGCTGCAGCCGCAGCCCAAGCTCCAGCAGGCCCAGCAGCAGCACGACACTGACGCTGTGATGGAGGAGCGGGCGACGGCCACGGCGTGATTGTGTGCGGTGGTCGCTCTGCTGCCGGACAGTGAGGGGGCCGCGTTGGACCGGAGGGTACGAACCCCTGAACAAGGACGGGGGCACCAGAGTCTGTGGAAATGGGCAGTCTCGTAGCTGGATGCGGCTAGGGTGCATAGGGGTAGCTTTGCAGGAATAGAAGCATGTAAACGCAGTATTCTGTGTGCTCAGTCTGTAGAGTCATTATGTTGCAAGGCTGCACTGTTGCGAACAAGGAGAAGAGTCGGGCGCTATATTGCCATGGGTTGCTGTGGCTGTGGCGTGGGCTGTTATAAGGGTATGGGTGCCAAGGAGCTGCGTGTGCTGTTATAAGGGTATGGGTGCCAAGGAGCTGCCTCTGTGTTGCGTGTGCCCACCGCACACTTTGCAGTGCGGATGACAACCGTGGCTTCTGTCTGTCCCCAAAATCATTGTTTCCAGAAGCATTGTTTCCAAAGACGTGCCGCGGCGGCGCTGCCGCGATCCCTTCGCGGCCTGCCGAAGGCTTGTCTGTATTCTGTCCGCTACTGCATGGATTGCACCCTGCGGGTATTTGCTTCTGCCTGTGCGAAGTTACAATCACCTATCCATATAAGCGGCGCATATCTTGCCACATATTGGCGGCCCGCAGCGGAGCAGTCCTGCGCGGTTGTATCTGCTGTCGGCTGTCGGCCAGTTTGAACAGAGGTTAGACTACATGGGAGGGCCACACATCGCCTCGACGCAGCGAGTGTGGCCTGGGGCTGCGTATAAACGCCACGCAATGCAAGTGGGTTTCGGCTGTGCGGCCGTTAAACCATTTCCCGGATGTTTCGGAGGTGTTAATAATGGTTTTGCTGTCCGCGCAAGCGGCGGCCATACCAAGGGCAGGACCTTACCCTCCTGCTAAAGAGGGAGGGGCGTACGTATTGAAGCCGATGCCCTCGGGTGCGCATGAGAGAGCAGGTGACCATTTGACACGGATTGCAGCAAACGCTGGAAACGACGATTGAATCTGCTCTCGGCTGGTCTGTCGTACATGGAGAGGTATGCATGCGGGTGGCCGCTTTCGAGGTCTAGTAACCCGAGGTATCGAGACACACGACAGACGTGGGCGCGGAGTTGATGGGTGGGTAGGATGGGGACAGCAACGTCTGTCGTGCGCGCATGTGGTTGTGCGAACGCGCACGTACCGCCGCCGCCGTGCGCGCGTAACCGATTGTTTTGCGATCGGTGCCCTCTACGACCCACGGGTCGGCATGGTCTTTCTTATCCGTATTGCATCGTTAGGTATTGATCTTGCGATGCTCCTTGAATTCTTCGTTGTTGGCAACAAAGATAGCCTGAGGCGTAGCAAGGGTAATGAGTGCGGCGTAATATCATTGTTGGAGGGCTGTGAAACCAGTTGGCTTTGAAGTTTGCGGTGTGTGGTCAGTTTACACACTCTTGTAACCCATCATATCGGTATGTCAGTTGCCTATTGTAGAGTAGTAGGCAACGTGCACAACGCTGTCAGAAATACGATGTCTGTATCTTTTTGTCAGGCAACAGCGACACAACACAGCAGCCTTACCAATATGAGCACGACGTTCCACCTGCATGGACACTGTTGCTGGAAAACCAATCATGAGAGGGCAAGAACTTGGTACGGCGCTAAAGACCTGCTGGCCTATACGCATTGTGGTGCGGTCAGCACTCCGTTGCAGTGCACAAACAGCATTCGCTCAAACACTTCAGTTACACATTCTTGATACCCCCAAACCTCCGGCTCATGCCCCATGGCACGACGCCCTGACATCCCTCGCACGGTGCACTTCAGCACACGCCACGGCCGGGATCAATGCGCGACGAGTACGTTTTTATTGCAATCCGCCAAGGGGAGCACTGCCTCACGCCATGACACATGCAGTTACTCACGGCGCCGCCACCTGCATCTCCTGCAGCCGCGCACTAAGCTGCTCCACGGCGCCCCACACTCGCCCGTAGCGCTGGAGCAGCGGCTTCGGCAGCCCGGCGGCTCCAGCCCCACCTTCGCCTCCCTTGGCCACGCCGGCCCGCGCAGACTCGCCCACGGCCAGTCCGCCGGCAGCCGCCCCCTCGGCATCAGCCCTCTCCTTCGCCGGACCAGCGCCCGAGCCGGGCGCGGCGGATCCCTGCTGGCCCTCAGAGCCCGCCTCCATACCAGCGTCTCCCTCCGCATCGGCCACCAGACCGCAGGCGCGGGCGAACGGGGCGACCTCCGGCCGCAGCAGAGCCTGCCGCGCCTCCTGCAGCAGCTGCCCCACCTCGTGGGCTGCGCCGACGGGCGCAGGGCCCTGCCCCGCGCCTTGCCGCCGGTGGTCGGCCGCCGCCAGACCGGTTGCCGGGCCCCCCTCAGGCTCACCTTGCCCGCGCCGCTCCGCTGCCGCCTGATCCTGCCCATCTTGCTGCTCCTGCGGTGGGCGTTCCGCCCCCGCCCCCGCCGCAGCCGTCTGCTCCTCCTCCTGCATGGCCAGCCGCACATCCGCCACCTTACACAGGCTGGTAGCGAGGTCGCACGCGTCCTGCGTAGCCTCTTCCAGCGCCTCCGCCTCCGCCTCCGCCGCTCCCACTCCCGCCGCTCCGCCGCGCCCGGCCCCGCCCACTTGTCCGCCAGCGCCACCCCTAGCGGCCGCAGCGGCCACGGCCCCCCGCCTAATCTCCAGCGCCTGCTCGTACTGCTCCCGCGCCTCAGCCAGGCGGCCCGCCATCAGCAGCAGGTCGCCCAGCTTGTTGTGGGTGACGCCCAGGGCGCTGTCAGCCTCGCGGCTGCGGCCCCGCCAGGGCGCCAAGCAGGCGGCGCTGGCGGCGTATAGGCGGTGGGCCGCCGCCGCGTCGCCCAGCCGCCGGTGGCAGTCTCCCTGGGAGCCCAGCACCGCACCAAGGCGGGAGGCGGTGTCGGGGTCGCACCGCGCCGCCGCCAGCCGCCTGGAGAGGTCCGCGTCGGCGCCGGCACCGGCACCGGCGGCGTCGGCGTCGACGGCGTCAGCGGTAAGGGGGAGGGAACAGGCGCGGGCTGAGGTGACGGCGGCGGGAGCGACGTCGCCGGCGCGCCGGTTGCCGGCTGGTTGCGCCGCGGTGCTGGCGCCGACGACACTGGCGGCGTCAGGCGCTGCGCTGGCGCTGGCGCCGGCGCCAGCGTCCCGTGTCCCGGCGGCGGCCTCCGCTGAGCTACAGAGCGCGTCGGCGCACATCTCCAGCCGGGCGATGGCCGCTTCGGGGTTGCCACCCGCCAAGGACTCCAGCGCCAGCTGCAGAAGCAGTGACGGCAGGTCTGGCGCCGCGCCGCCGCCGGCAACACCGCTGAGGGCGGAAGCAGGTGACAGCGGCGCAGCTGGTCCCGCCAAGGGCGCTACAGGACAGGCCGCCGCGCCCGAGGGCGGCGAGGGACGCGCCGCGGCGGGGCAGACCGACCGGCTCAGCAGCTTGACGTGACCCAGCAACAGCTTGCGGATGCTCCCCGCGAGATCTTCTTTGGGCTTTGTGCTGTTTATGTCGGCCCCGCAGGTGGGGCAGTCGCGGAAGCGGCGTATGCAGAACGCGCAGAAGACATGCCGGCACCCGTCTGTCTCCACGGGCTCGTGAAGGAGGCCACGACAGAGTTGGCAGTGGTAGGGCGTGAGCTCTGCCCCGGCACCGGGGCCACCGAAGCCCAGCGGGCAGGCAGCCATATTCAATGAATGCACGCAAGCAGCAAGGTCGCTAACAGCGCGATATATAGACAACAGATGGCATTACCCACTGCGAGGCAGGGGATTGCTTGAGGTCCATCAAAAGGGAGGTTATTCGTAATGCACGACGCCAAAAGGCGGTCGCCCATTGTTTGGCATTCATTCCGCACTCTCTCTTCACCGAATATACCTACAATATAAAGAATGGCTGAGCAGATGGAGACCGGAACAGCGCCTGCCCCCAGTGGCCAGGTGCGCTGCTTGCAACGCGCCCATCGGCATGCCAGGGCACCGTGTCAACGCATAGAAAGACACCACTATGTTTCGCGTCTGACATCTGCGCGGCGTGGCGCGTCTCGATCTCCCCTCCTGCCGACAGGCGGAGTTGACCTCGGCCAACTACTACTTCGACAGCTACTCGCACTTCGGTGAGAGCTTTTTTATGCCGTTACGGGCCTGTCGTCAGGGCAGCCGCCAATGGCTGGGCGCGAGCCGCCGCACCCGATGCCGGAAGTGGTTTCTCGAGCTGCAATGTACCCTTTGCACCCAACATGTTGAGGGGAATGTCCAGCGCTGCCAGGGGTTAAGCCGGGTGGCTGTTACCCCAGCTCAACTCCAACCTCCAGCCGACCCATCGAAACCTGTAGCAAGAGCGCCCCTCGCGGTGCCAGCCGGGTCACCGGACCCCGTACGCGGCTCAGTGCGCTGGCGCTCAAACCACCTGGCGGCTCTCCGCTGCAGCTGCCTGCCCCCGAACCGCTCCAGTGCAGATTCCTGTCACGAACACCCGTCCCCGTTGCCACCCATAACACACCCCGCTTTCGAAAGGCGCCCCAGTTCGACATGGGCGCCCCAACCGAACCCCTTCCCATCCCAGCCTTCCCGCCTTTTCCTTTCCCCACCCCCTATCCGCCCCTTCGCGCCCGCCCTTCGCGCACCTCGCAGGCATCCATGAGGAGATGCTCAAGGACAGCGTGCGCACTCGCACCTACATGAACGCCATCATGAACAACGCCTTTCTGTTCAAGGACAAGATCGTGCTGGACATCGGCTGCGGCACCGGCATCCTCTCGCTCTTCAGCGCAAAGGTGCGCTCGCCCGGTATCGGGCTCGGCCCCTCGCGTGCTTGGGCCCTCGCCGCTGCTTGCGGGCTGCTTGCGCCTTTGAGGGGCCATCACCCATCAGCGCCGAGGGAATGCAGATGGGCTGATGTGGTATGCTGTCCCGCCGGCTTCGCGACAGTGCCGAATGAGATTGGCCGTGCCGGCCAGGAGGCGGCGTGCAGTCGCTGCCGTCCCGGGCGCGGGTGCCGCCGCCGTGTCGGCCTAATGCGGGCCCTCTGGCGAGACGTTGCTGCAATGAACCGAAAGGCATGGGTGCAAGACCTCTGGAAGTCTGGATGCTTCCTGATCCCTCAGCCCGCCGGGGCATAAGAATTGCCCGGGGAGTTAAGATGGTGAAAATGGGGCGACCCATTCTTGTTGGTCCGCCTGAAGCGGAGCGCGCTCTGGGAACGGTGTGACGCCCTGGCTTAGGCGACGGTGCGGGGCCTTCGTGGCGGCGGGAGCCGTCTGGGGGCATGGCCGAGCACGGGCAGCGGCCGTGCGGTAGGCCGGCGGCGCAGCTCCCGGTGCCCCGCCAGCGGGGAACACTGCGCGGTAGACAGCCGCCAGCGGGGAACACTGCGCAGTAGACAGCCGCCAGCGGGGAACACTGCGCAGTACACAGCCGCCAGCGGGGAACACTGCGCAGTAGACAGCCGCCAGCGGGACCCGCACCAACGGTGGGGGGTTCCCTTCCCGCGCCTTGAGATGCGCGGCACGGGTCTCAGGCTTGATCGTGACGTCCTAATCGCGCACCGCGCTGGGCGGGGCCGGGCCGTGCACGGGGTTGCCCGCCTGCCCCTCTTCCCGCCCCCTGACGGGGTCTGCGCGGAAGACGTCTTTCCGCTACACGACCCCGGGCTCCCGCCCCGCGAGTGTGTGGAGGGATGGCCTCCCTGGGGCTTCCCAGGTGGCCCGGCGTCCCCGGCTCGATGCCACCAAAGCTCCGCCCCGCGGAGCCGCGATGCATTTCGCTGTCCCGATGCTTCACCACCGCCACCAGCAGCATGCGCGGCCTCTCTGCCCCGCCCCCGGCGCTCCGCCTCTCCGTGCGCCCCGCGTCTTTTTCCTGCCCCCAGCCCTCACCTCCGCGGTCCCCCCATCCCCGCCCTTCCCCAGGCCGGCGCCAAGCACGTGTACGGCATCGAGTGCAGTACGATTGCGGACCAGGCCAAGCAGATTGTCAAGGACAACGGCTTCGAGGACCGGGTCACCATCATCAAGGGGAAGGTGGAGGAGGTGCGTGGTGGGAGGGCTTGGGTGGAGGGTTGGGGTGGAGCGAGGACGGGATGGTCTGTCTGGCCTAGGTTGGGGCAATGCAGCACCCAAGCCGCCGCACCGCCATCGCGCGGGGTGCGCAAGTGCGAGAGCATGGCAATCAGTTTCAACTCCCCACAAGTGCGTTGCCGTACGGTCATATACGGTACCCGGCCCATGCGAGCGTTGTGTCCCCCCTTCCCCGCCCATATCACCCTGACCGTTGCCCCCCCTCCCCCTCGTCCCCTCGCACCTCCCCAGGTGGTGCTCCCCGTGGAGCACGTGGACATCATTGTGAGCGAGTGGATGGGCTACTTCCTGTTTTACGAGTCCATGCTGGACACGGTGCTGTACGCGCGCGACAAGTGGCTGGTGCCGGGCGGCATCATCATGCCCGACAAGGCCACGCTCAGCCTGTGTGCCATTGAGGACGGGGACTACAAGGTGCGGGGGGGGGGGCGGGCGCGGGGCGGGGCAGTGGCCGGGGGCTTCGGTAG
>LSYV01000002.1:3916441-3935794 GCA_001584585.1 Gonium pectorale
CCTCCGCCCGAACGCTCAATTGGCCGGCACGCCCTCCACCGCCGCCGCGCGCTCCGCCCGCCGCGGCACCTCCGCCGCCGCCGCCACGTCCACCGCCTCCACCTCGGCTGCCGCCAACGCCTGCCCCTGGGCCGCCTGCGCCTGGGCCGTCAGCGCCGCCGCCTGCGCGCGCTGCGCCGCCAGCGCCGGCTCGGCGGCGGCCGATACGCTGGCTGCGGCAGACGCGGAGGCGGCCGCGATGTCCCTTGCGATGCCGCTGTTCTGGCAGGCCACCATGGTCTTGACGTGCTCCAGCTCGTCGTCCCGGATGTTGGTGAACACGTCCAGGAGCGACTCGCAGCGCGGCCGCCGGGGCGGGGCGGAGCGGGAGGCCGTCTGGAACCTGGTAGCGGCGATCAGGGGCGGGAGGGGAAGCGGGATGCGCTATTGGGGGTGGGGCGGAGCTCGGGTCTGTGGGAGAGGCGGGGCCTGGAGGCGGGACGCGGGGCTGGCCACGGCGGGGGCCGTGGCCGGGACCGCGGCGTTCACCGGCGACATGCACGATGCGGAAGCGCGAAGTGGGGGGAGGGGAAGTGAGTGGGTGCGGGTCGCTTCGGAGGGACCCAGCGCCGTGGCAGTGGGCGCGCCTGGTCCACGGCGTGGCATGGCAAGGCGTACAGATCCGCCCCGCCCGGGTCTCACGGGCTTCTTCGCGGGTTAAGGAGCGTCGAATGCGAACGGACATTGGCGGACGCCGGGAATTTCCCCCCACTCGGCCTTCGACGATTCGTTGCGAATCGGAATGACGTGCGCCCCAGGCTTCTCTACTGAGGACGCCTTCCAAGCTTCAGAAACCCCCGGCCTCGCAAGCGCCGGAGCGCAGTGCACCCAGGGGGCTGCCTCCAGGTGCACCGCGTGCCTCCCGCCCGCCGGTGCTCTTCCCCGCCCTCATCCAACCCTCTTGCCCCCACCCCCACCCCCACCCCCACCCCCACGCCCACCCCGCTCTCGCTCACTCGTCGAACAGGTACAGGTCCTCGCTGCAGTAGTACTGGAGGGCCACCAGCGGCGGGGGAATGGAGGACAGCAGCTCTGCGTTGCGTTCCAGGAAGGCGGCTGCGGGCGGACGGGCGGGGAGCGGAGGGGAGGCAACGGAAGCGGTGGGTGACCACTGTGGCTTGTCCTGAGCCGTGGCTTCACTCACAGGCAAACCACCCACAAGAGCGCCGCCCTCTGACTGCCACACTGCCTCACCCCTCCGCAGCTGCTCCATGCTGCGCCGCCATGCCACCTGCCACCGTTGGCCCCTTGCTGACGCAGCCTACCAGGCTGCGGGACATCCCCACACGCAACCAGCCACATGTAGCCTCCACCCCACCTCAACGCACGCTCCCCTCCCCCTCCAGGCCTCCGCACACCCCACCCCACCCCCGTCCCCTTACTGTATGTGTCCGCGGCGTGCAGCTCCACGCGCTGCATGAAGTTGTAGGCCATGCGGGGCGACACCAGGTAGAAGCCGATCAGGACCTGGAGGCGGGGGGAGCGGGGCGGAAGCGGAGGGGAGTCTGAGGAAAAGGGTTGTGTGAGGGGCGACTGCGATCCCGCAGCATGCTCCCGTCGGGGTGGGCAGTGGGCGATGGAGTTGAGTGCGAGTTGGGCATGTGGGGGATGGTGCGGAGGGGGAGGGGCGGCGGAGGCAGCTGTCGGGCCGGTGCAGGGCGGGCGGCGTGGGGGTGGGTGCCCGGGTGGGCGGCCAAAGCAGTCGGGCCCCTGCGGCCGGGCCTCGCGGAGCGGCATGTAGGCCGGCACGCCCAGACCCAACGCACCCAGTAGTACAGGACCGCCGCGTGCTCGGCGATGAATCGGTCGACCCAGGCGCGGTCGCCGCCCAGGCTCTCCATGATCTGCAGGTGGTGCATCTCTGCGCCAGGGCGGAACGGGGGAGGGGTCGGCAGGCGGGGCAGGAGCGGGGGAGGGGGGCGCGTTCAGGGCGAGGGTTCACTAACAGCGGGTGGCTGAGGCCAGTCAGCTGCGGGGCAATGGGCTTCTTCAAGGGCACCACGGCGATGCGGCCCCCATGTGCGGCACGCGACGGATGATCAGACAGCAGCAAGCACCAAACTCCGCCAGCGGTAGCAAGCTAGCGCAAAGGGCACCGCCGTGGCCAGCCTCCCCCAATTCGCGATCGTGCCGCCTTAGGCAGCATTGACGACCGCCCGGGTCTCAGACGCCCCGCCCCGCGCCGCTCCGCTCACCGTTCCACTCCTCCGCAAAGTGGATCTTGCGCAGCTCGGCGCCCGCGCGCCAGAAGCCCAGCGACTCGTACAGGTGCAGGATGGAGATGTAGGCAAAGTAGGGGATGCGCGCCACCGTCTCGAGCACCCAGAACTTCTGCAGGGTTGGGGGGAGAGGCACGGGAAGGAGCGTGAGCCCGGAGCGGGCAGCCCAGAGCTGGAAGGCGGGCTGACTCCGCACACCACACTGTCGATAATGCGACGGTGCGGCGAAACGGGGGCGCTTGGAGGAAGCGCTTCGCCTCACCCGACTGCCCTCCCAGCCTGCCCGTCCCACTGGCGAGCAGGTGCCGTACCTCGATGGGCTTGCTGTCGTACATGACGTCCAGCACCCAGCACAGGGCGTAGAAGGGCGCCCGCACCCACAGCGGGCTGGACATGTCGCCGCCCTGCGCCGCGATGCGCCGGCGCTCCACGGCCACAACGTCGGCCACGTCCAGCTCCAGGCGATCAAGCTTGGCGCGGATCTGCGGGGTGGAGGGGGGGAGGCGGGTTGGCGAAGTGGCGGTACGGCGGGATGGCGAAGGGAGTGCTCAGTTGGGGGCGGGGCCGCGGGCGCGGACGGTGAGCATTGCGCAGCCAAAGGGTGGCGGCGAGGGCGGCAGCCATGGAGGTAACGACGGTCTGCGCCTCCCACGCACCGCCGTTCTACCACCCCGCCTTGCCTCGCCAGCCCTGCCCTACGCACCCCACCTTGACCCTTTTCCCCCGGGTAAGGGCAGGCATTCCACGCTCTTAGCGGGTGTCTCTAGCAAGCCTTCCACTCCCCTACCCTATGGTCTGTAAGCTCGCCTGTGGCCCGCCAACTTTGTGCCCGCCCCTCAGGACCCCGTACCCCGCCACCCTGCACCGCAACGCTGCCCAACGCCTCCCCGCCCACGACCCACCCCGCACCGCCATGCTGCCCGATACCCCCTCTCCCCCTCTGCTCTAACCCCGCCCACCTGCTTGAATTCCTGCGTCTCCAGGGCGCCCATGGTGGGGGGCGGCTCCAGCGGCCGCAGCACCCCTGCACCCTCCAGAGCGCGGTCCAGCGACGCCAGGCCGCCCGCCACTGCGGTGCCTGCGGCGCTGACAGCCTGGGGATGCAGAGCGGGGGGCCGCGAGGCGGGGAGCTTTGGTTCTGAGGGAGCTAGGGCCTACCCCCGGCACTCCGAGGCCCGGCCTGTGTGGCCTCCTCGGCAGCAAAATGGACTCATTTGCACGTACGCGCCTTCAGTTCCACAGCATGACGGCGACAGCCCACACCATGTGCTCCATTTACACCCTCCACGTTGAGCGGTCCCGCTCGCGTCCTCGGGCCCCGCCACACTACGGGTATCTCATGGCCCCGCCCGTGTGGCCCGGATCGTGGCGCCCCTGACGATCAACGATGCGGTCCAGAGTCCCCGGCTCACCCGCGCCACCGGGTTGGAGGGCTGCTTGACGTCCGAGGGCGGGAAGCGCACCGAGCGGCGCAGCTGCGTCAGCTCGTGCCGGTAATTGTCCTTGGCCTGGCGGGCGGGGCGGGTGGGCGGGGTGTGGCAGGGAGTAAAGGTGCTGCCGGGCTTCGGAGCGGCGCGGGGGCCGTGGCAGGGGAAGGAGGGAGCCAGGGGCTGGGCGGTGGTGGGCAGCAAGACACGATGCGATGCAGCCTGGGGGCCAAGCCGCGCGCTCGCTGGCACGGGCGCGCCTCTGGCCGGACAGATGAACGGGCCGGTGCGGGGCTTGATCACAGCCCGCAACGAGGGAACATGGGCCGCATTGGAGACCACGCCAGCCAGACACGCGTGGTCCCGGCTTGCTCCGCCGTAGCGCCATCAGCCGTTGAAGCCCCGTTGCTGCTGCTGCTGCCACCCGCAGCCAACGGCGGCCCCACAAACCGCGGGCGCTATAGGACTGAAGCTACTTAAATCTCCCAGACCCACCAGCTGCCACACGTCGCTGGGCACCTCCCCGTAGCTCTCCTGGTACAGCCGTCCCGACCCGGAGCGGAAGCCGTAGTCGGCACACATGGCGGGAATGACTTTGCCCTTGCTGTCCACGTAAATGGGGCATTCGCCCTTGCCGCTGCGTGTGTTGACAGGGTCGCAGTGACGTGTGGGGTGGGAGGGGCGGCGCTTGGGGGCAGAGAGAGGGTGCTAGGAGGGGCACGACAGACGGGAAAAGGGGTTCGACCTACGACGGCGCCAAATTCGCCATCAGGCTGGAGTCGTGGTGCGGCGTCAGTCGAGCGCGGCAACTTGCCAACCGCTAGGTGAGCCTCGAGCGGCAAAGGTGCTCGAGTGGCCAACCAGTGCACTTTGGACTCACTGGATAACCGGTGCCGCCACAGCTTGGACCTTCAGTGTCCTCCTACATGCAGGCGAGCGTCGGAAGACGTCCGATGCCCAACGACAAACAGGCGACGATATAGTTCAGAGGCAATCACAGACAGTGTACTTGAGAGCAGCACGCACTCTATACTCCAAGCATAATTCTCACCGCTTAGCGGCGCGAAGGGGAGCTGCGCGCGGGAGAGGTGCAGGATGCAGCATGGCCATTGGACTAACCAATAAGACTCGATAAACCAAATGTGTGTGCCAACGTGTTCCGTTATGGGGCGTCTGAATGCATGCTAAGGTAGCTCATCGGCTCCGAAACAAGTACGTACGGCGTATCTTGTATGGGCGTGCCGCCGGGAAATGGCACCTTGTATGGGCGTGCCGCCGCCATCACATGGCACCACACAAACAACTTCGGTTACAAGGTCAGTGCAAGGAGGGTCGACGGGTAAGGGGATGGGTAGGAGGGGGTGGCTTGGAATGGATAGGCGCATAGGCTGGCTGGCGGCAGAGCGGGTGTACATGGAAGACGTTTGGACTTGGAGTGGAGAGCCTTTACTATTTTTGAGTGGGACCATGGCCGTTAGTCATTAAGAGCGGGCTGTTGTGCCCGTGTGTGGGCCGTTGTGGGCCGGTCTGTGTTGGGCGTTAAGGAGCAAGCGTGTGGCCGCGATCAGACCGAATGCCCAGGAGGCTGGCACACGAGAAGATGTGAAGCGGCCAGCGGAGCTAACCGGCAGTCAGCGCTTAGGTATGGGCGGAGGCAACGGCAGCAGCGACGGCTCTAATACTGGTGCTACCGGCGTGCAGGGCGCGGTGGACACCGTAAGCCATGTGCTGTTGTCTCTGGCACATGAGCTTCCAGGGGCTGCAGTAGGACCTCGGGCGCGGTCCGTTCAGTGAGGACGCTGGGGCGCATACGCGCATTGCTCCTCGGTGGCTGCTGTTGCCTGACCCCGCTGGCTGCTGCCCTTGGCAGCCCTGCACATGCTCTACAAGCGCACATACTGCAACAATGAAATCACATCACCGCAGATTGCCTCGGATGGGCAAATGTACACAGTTTACAAAACATGCTGAGACCGCAGCGTTGAGTGTGCGGCCCGCCCGCAGGTGCACCTGTCCCCCGGGCTGTGAAGCAGCCCTCAACTATGACGCCCTGTGGCTTCAACAGCATTGGGGCGACCGGGCACAAGCCTGAGCGCGCGGGGCTCGCCCTCGTTCCCCTACCCCGCCGTCAAGCCGTCGAATGCGTGCCTTGCCTTCGCAATCGCACCTCTCGCCATACCACATGGAGACCTGGGTATGCCTCGTCCTTGTCACCCTGCCGTGCTCCTGTCTACCCAACCATCTTCATGGTCGCAGTGACCTGTCGCTCAAGACAAAGGCAGGACGTACAGTCTGCAGCCGGGCGCCACATTTGGGGAGTGCACAACGTGAAGCTCCTACGTGCACTGGCCCCGGCGCGTGTGATGCCGGGTGGGCACCTGGTGGGCCGGTGGCTGTAACATGGCCAATGGGTCAGGCGCCGGCAGAAGACCCCAGCGGCGAGAGAGGCTGCGAGTGTGCGGCAGAGCTCATACTGGCTGGCCGGAAGGCCATGGCAGCAGCAAGCCGGCCTGCAGGTCTGTAGGGCTCAGACCCTTCACTGATCGGCGCCCCCCTGTCGTGCAACCGTGCGGCTGGGCAAAGACCGAAGGGATAAATGGGCAGGGCTGGGCCAGGAGTCGCAGCGACGATTCCTGAGACGCGGCGTCGGCCCGGCAATGGCCGCAGGGTCCGCAGTAGCGCGCTGCTGCCGGAGGGGCGTAGTCTGCAGCGAGGTCACACGCGGGCGGCTGGGGTGGTTGCCTGCACTCCATGCTCAGTGGAGGGACCCGACGCACAGGGACCACGGGACCCGACGTTGTACTGTGACCAGCTATACCGTTGTGCGACAGTGCATGAGGATGCCAGGGCCCTGAGATAGCCCGTGCCAAAACCCATCACCCTACGCCAACGACTCTCCTTGTTCCGGCATGGCCGGGAAAGGTATGCTTGCGTCCGCATGTCGACCTGTCTCTATACCAGCAACCTTTGCCTGCAACGACGGTTGCCGACTCTGGAACTTTGACATCCCTACTTCCAGGTCTGCTCCTGAACGTTCCGGCGTTCCGGGTGGGCGGGTCGGGCGCACGCGGGTCTGGTAACCGCTGGTCGCCGATGGAACCGTAGCACAGTCGGCAATGCCGCGGAGCACGCCCACAACAGGTCGAGCGAGGTAGTGACGAAGCGCCGGCGACCTATCCCGTCAGGGCCGGGGGAAGAGGGCGCGCCTGCTCGTTTGCCTCGCTCGCCCCCCTCGTCTTGCACCAACCCGCCGGCTCGCCCTACTGGAAACGTCAAACTCTGGGGGGGGGCGTTTAGCCGTAGAAAGGTGGCTCCCTCTTTGCAGCGTTTCATCTCTTGCCATTTGAACAACGCCACGATCCGTCTGCTTACCGAAGACACGGCATCTGCCCCATGTTAGCGCACGCTGCCGTCCAGGCGATGGCATGCTGCCAGCGGCCACCAGCATCCAGCATCATGTCCACTAGGAAAACGAGGAGCCAAAATGCCTCTAGATTGCTGGTACTCACGCACGGCATTGCACCGCGGAGCGTGTTTCCGAGAACCCCACACGTACGTGCCTACGCCCTCGGCCGTGAGTATGTGGTACCGGTGGTCACGGTGGCGCCTGCGAGGACACCCGGACTTGTGCAGGCATGTGGGCGGGTACAACAAGGCGTGGCTTGCCGAAGGCGCCCTTAGGTCCTGCGGCAAACTCAGCGTGGGGCACAGGTACTTCCACGATAACACTCACAACGATTAGCCCGCAAGAACGACGCATTCCCGCGGCCTTGTCAAGCATTTGTGATTTCCATCCACCCAATCCGGGAAACCCAGGAATCTGGGCGGCCAGCGCCGCAGCTCTGGGCAGGATCTTGGGCGGCATATCAGGCGGGCAGCCTGCGCGCATGAGGTGCTGGAGAATATATCAGGAGAAGCATGCGATGAACGAGCGCTGAGCAACACAAGTACGATACAAGCTGAGCGTATGGTGCGTGTGTGGTGGTGGACCGTGTGTGTATTGTAACTAAGTACGAACGTACGGCCTTCCCCCTGTCTCTTCGGCTTCTCGCCTGCCAATCCCGATTTGCGAAGCTTTCAGATTATAGCCAATAATCCACTGCATTTAAGTCGTAACTACAGCGTAACCGAAGTGCACTTCAACCGAGCGACGACGGCACCGAATTGCATGTGACATCTGCAATAATATTTTGAGATTCCCTAGCAAATGTGGGAGAGGGAAGCGGAGTACAGGGAGGACTTGGAGTTGGTAATTCAGAAAGCAGCGGCTACTCGGCTCGAGCGACTTGCAACTTTGGCCGTGGAGGATGAGCGAACGGTGGGCCAGTATAGCTGGAGCGACTTGCAGACGCAGATGGACTGTGGCCTGTGCCCTCACCGCTTTCGACGTCGCCACGAGCGGCCACGGACGTGACTTTGGACCGTGTTCCCTACGCCTCCCTGTGCACAGTGTTACAAGCACGTTGTCGTGCTGCTGGAGAAGCAATATCGCAAATGCGGGCCCAATGCGCGCGGCAAGCTCCACCTGCTGTACTGCGTATCATCGCTGCTGCGGCTGTCCCGAAAGCAGCAGGGGCTGCGTGACCGCTACGGTAAGCGCTCACTCGGCGTGCTCCCGCCGCGTGGGTTGCACGGCTGCTAACCGACGTGCCGCCCCTGCCCCGCACTCCCGTGCAGCGGAGCGCCTCAAACCCCTCGTAGCAGCTCTGGTCGCCGACCTCCGGCTGGAGTTTGGGGTGAGCACAAAATACGGGACACGGGCACGTGGGAGCAACCACCTGACTCTATCAGCCCACCTGACTCACGCAGCCAGCCTCCCACCTACTGTCGCGCCTCAAGCGTGCAAACCCCGCGCTCCACCGCTGCGCTTTTCTACCTGACAGGCTCAGGTCGATAAGCTGCTGAGGTTATGGCGCATGGAGGGGGTGTTCAGCCCCGAGCAGCTTGCGGACGTGGAGTCGGGCCGGGCGGCGCAGGCGCTGCGGGCGCCAGGGCTGCAGTCCAAATCGCCCAGCGGCTCACTCACCGAGGCAAGCGCGCAGGTGGGGAACCCATACCACTCATGACTAGTGAGGCGCTCTTGGGTGCAGCAAGTGGCCTAGCTGAGCTGGTGCTGTTGGCGACAGGTGGCAGTTCGGGGTTGCTGCATTGAGGGGCCCTAGACTGTGTATCGGCCCCGCGTACGCTCGAGCCGCACGGCTGGGAGCTTGGGAGGCAACGGCCCGCCCTGGAACCTTACGCAGGACCCCCACGTCGCTATCGGCGATGCATCAGGCAGCGGCCGCTCCAGCGCAATCCACTCGCACTCGCGATTCCCGGGCGGGCGAGCGCAGCCAGCGGCTACTGGCGCCATGCCGCCGTACCAGCAGGCGCCTCCCGCGGAGGGGCAGGACCCCTACAGCGCAGACTCGAACCCCAACGGCAGCAGACCGGGCGGTCCACCGGGACCGCCGCCAGGCCCCCCTCCCGGGCCGCCACCGATGCCGCCGCCTCCACCGCCACCACCACTCATCCCGCCCGGTCTGCTGGGGCCAGTCGGCCCGGGCGGCTTGCTGCCCACAAGCCCCGTCGCGGCCGCCGCGGCAGCTGCGGGGCTTGCCGCCGCAGCGGGGCTCTTTCCTCAGGGCGGCTTCCTGGGGCCCTCACCGGCGGCCCTGATGCAGCCCCTGCAGCCCCAGGCGTTCATGGGCGCCATGGGCCCCTTCGGAGGTGGCATGGGAGGCGGCATAGGAGGCGGCATGGGAGGCGGTATGGGCAATGGCATGGGCGGCGGCATGGGCAACGGTATGGGAGGCGGCATGGGCCCAGGCGGCATGGGCCCCAACGGCATGGGGCCTGGTGCCATGGGAGCGGGCATGAATGGCGGCATGGGCCCAGGCGGCATGGGGGGCGCGATGGGCGCCGGCATGGGCAACATGCTGGGTGCTGGCATGGGCGGACCCCTGAACGGCGGCATGGGCTTCCAGGGGCCTGGCGCGCACATGCCCGGCGGCATGGGAATGCAGCGGCCACAGCTCTTTGGCCAGCAGAACATGTTTGGCGGCCCGGGGCAGGGCCCGGGCCCGCGCGGCATGCACTTCAACCGCTTCAACAACCCGCATGGCCGGGGGCAGGGGCAAGGAGGCCAGGGATGGCAGGGGCGGTTTGGGGGGCACGACAGGGGCCAAGAGCAGGGAGGGCAAGCGCAGGGCCTGCAGAAGCCGCCACCGCCGCCGGGGTCGCCGCCACGTGCGGGCGGCGGCGGTGGTACCAGTGTCGGTGCCGACGGCAGCGGCGGCCCAGGAGCTGGCGCCTCGACGGCTGCGAATGGAACCGCAGCTGGGACTGCTGCTGGGGCGCGGCCAGGCGGGCGGCGTAGCCGCTGGGAGCTGGAGCGGGACGCCGGGGACGCCAACGCGCCCAATGCCCACGTAGCGGCCGTCACGGGGACAGCAACCGCGACGGAGGGGCCACCACAGCCGAAACGGCCGGCGGTGGCAGGGCCGTCCATCAGCCTGCCCGCAGACGCGCCGCCCCAGGTGCCCGGAGCTGCGGCGCCGCCTCCGCCGCCCCCGACAACGCCCACCCCGGTAGCGTCACCCTCGGGCCTAGGAGCTGCGCCCGGGGCAGTGCGGCAGCCGCCGGGGTTGGAGCTTACAGAAGCGGAGGCAAGCTTGGGCGGGCTCCATCGACGACATCCGCCCGGCCTGGGGCCTGAAGAAACTCCTGCGACAGTAACCGCGACATCCGCAATAGCCATTGCGGCTCATGCAACGGCGACAGCGGCTCCTGCGGCACCAACAGCGGGGCCTGCTGCCGACGGCGGCGCAGGCGCGCGCCAGGCGCCGGGGCTGGAGGCCCCAGCAGCCGGTGCTGATGGGCCGTCTGCTGCGGAGGAGGTGCCGCCGCCGGGCACTGGCATGCGGTTCACTGTGGCTGTCGCGTCGGAGAGCGGCGCGGACAGCGAGCTGCGGACGGAGCCGGAGCCAGGCCAGGGGCGTGCGCCGTCACCCGTCTCGCGGCGGCTGTCTCCGTCACCCTGTCCCGACGCTGGCGGCACAGCCAATGGCGAGGCCATTCCCGCCGCGAGCTCCGCTGTGGACGGCGTATCGGCTCCAACGGCGGATGCTGGGGAGGCGGACCAGGCTGCGGGCGCGGCGCCAGCTGCGTCCTCAGCGCCCGCCGGTGAGAGGGAGGCCGCCGACGCGGAGCCGGCACTGCTGGCGAGCATGGAGGCGACGTCCCCAGGTAACGCCCAGCCGGAGGCAGATGCAATTGCGGTGGCCGCGCCCGCGGCTGATGAAGCGGCAAAGGGTACGCCTGCGGCGCCGACCGGGGAGTCTATGGAATTGGACGATGGCGGCAGCAGCAGCGCAGAAGCGGCCTGGCCGTTGAGGCCGCAGTGCCGCAGCCTGGCACCCGCGTCGCCCGGCCGCTACGGCGCTCCTGCGGCGGCAGCGGACAGCGGCTCTAGGGGTGGCGCTGATGCGGAAGCGGGTGCGGGTGGTGACATGGAGGTGGAAAGGGCGGAGGAGGCCGCAGAGGATGTCTGTATGGCCCGGGGGCCCGGGGGGGAGGGCGGGGAGCTGGTCGCGCAGCAGCAGGAGGATCCGGGGCAGTCCGGCGACGCGGGCGTGCACCGCAGTGCGCATGACGGGGCCACGGCTGACGAGGCCGCTGACGCGGCCGATGAGGTGTCGGAACCGATGGAAGCAGAAGCAGCGGCCCCTGGCCAGGCGCCGGGAGGTGCGCAGCCGGAGCCGGAGCCGGTCGATACTGCCGCCCGCGCCCTGCTGCCCTTGCGGTCTAACCTCAGCGCCCAGCCCGCCATGAGCGCAGTCACGGAAGAGGCCGGAGCGGCGCCGGCAGGGGGCCAGGAGGCCACCACGGCGCCGGCGGAGGCCTCCAGCCCAGTCGCTGCCGCTGTGCAGCCGACTGCTGGGGAGGATGGTGGGGAGGTGGCCGTGACGCGCGGCGATGCCGGGGCCAGCAACGGGCCGGCAGCCGCGACTCCTGCCACGATACCTCCTGCGAAAGAGCCTCCTGCGGAAGAGCCTCCTGCGAAGGAGCTGCCCGCCCGGCCGCCTGCAGATGGAGAGCAGGCGCATGTAAGGGCAGCGTCAGAACAGCAGCCGGAGGAGCGCGCTGCCGCACCGGCGGGCGCCGATGTCGATGCGGAAGAAGCCCCGGCCGGCAATGTCGCCGTTGTGCAGGAAGCGGTGGAGCCGCCGGCAGAGGACTCTGGTGCGACAGCTCCGAAAGAGGAACAGGCACAGACACAGCACCAACAGGAGCAGCCGTTGCAGCAGGAGCAGCCGCAGGAACAGCCGCAGGAACAGCGGGTAGAAGCGAAGCAGCAGCAAGAACCGCAGCAGCCGACGCCGGCGCCTGCCGAGTCGCAGCAGGTGGCGCCGCTGGCGGGGAGCAGCATACTGCTGTACGACGACTCGCGCGTGCCACTGCAGCTTGAGGAGCTCGAGCTGGGCGAGCTGGATGTGGACTGGCTGTAGGGGGCTGGGGCGAGCGTCACTGGGCGGGGATGTGGGGAATGGCGCTTGGAAGGCGGCGGCAGCGACGAAGGACAGCCACTGCGTCGGCAAGCTCGCGGCGGTGACGGTGGCGGGGATGGGTGGGGATTACAAGGGAGCAGCGGATAGGGGCACGAGGTGGCAGATCGCGAGAGCTGGCTCCGGGAAGGTGGCGGTGGGGCTTGCGTACCCTGCAGCAGTTGCCGCATCAGGTGCCGAAAATACTCCTCCTTTGTGAGAGCCCGTCATGGGCCTGCTACTAACGGCATGTATCAAGGATTCTTAGCAGGTGGGATTTCTGTTGTCTGGCGCGCTGTGCTGCGGCGAGGCAAGTTATTCGCGGCCGATGAGGGCGAGCATGAGCCGACGAACTCAGCGAGACGGAACTCGAGACGTCTTGACCGGACCATGGCAGACCACTTTCATGTTGTTGAGTGCTTCGTGCTGATTTACGCTTCGTATGCCTGAACAACATGTGGCCGCGTGCGGCTGCCTACGTGTGTGTGTGTGTGTGCGCGCTTGTGCTGTTTCGTTCAGGGCGGGTTAGCAAGCCTGTTGCGACGGAAGAGGTCATGTGCGTTTTGCAGTTGCGAGTGGAGCTCGAGGCATGCAGGTATAGGGCTGCATGCCTAGGGTGTCGGGGTTTAGGGGTTTTGGAGGGAGATGCATGCTGGGGCAGTACGTACCCGTACAAACCTGCTACATGACGGATGCACGAGCTGCGGCTGTCCCAGTCCTCCATCATTGGCATTGTTGGTGCTGTCCGTAGTACTGGATGAACTAAAATAAGCTTGTCTGTGAGGGGCCAAAGTGAGAAGACCAAAATGATGAATGTACGTTTCCTTCCCTTTCGCTTGTTTTGTCATGTAAGAATTACGTCAATGTTCGCATGTAGGCGGCGGAGCTGCAGCGAAAATGTATCCAACTCGAGGAGGAACTCCGCGACAAGGAGAGCGAGCTCATCACTCTGCGGGAGTTGACCCAGGACCTGTCACAAGATGTACAGGCAGCAAAGATTATCGAGCTGTCCAAGAAGGTTCGATGAGGCATGGCCCAAGCCGCGGGTAAACTGCCACGCCTGACCCGCAGTGACCGCTCTGCAGAATCGGGCGCTCACTCTGGCGGTGGAGCGGGAGAAGCAGCGGGCGGCGAAGTTGCAGGCTGACCTTGCCTCGGGTACAAGCAGCAGCGGGCGCCCCGCGTCCAGCACCGGCGCACCGCCCCCAGAGGTAGGGCGGAGGGCGCGGCCATTCCACTCCGTTACAAGGCCCAATGCCGACGGTCGAACGCAGCAGGCTCGGTCACCGCTGGCCGCCCCTACGCTACCTAGGCGTGGTCGTAGTGGGATGGCGGGTCGTGGTGTACCCTCTGGGCCTGCCGGCTGCCATGCCAACGCACGCATCGCGCCCACCAGGCAATTGAGGAAATCGCAAGAACAATGGTGGAGCAGGCTGCCGAAGCAGCGGAGGCGGCGCAGCGGGAAGCGGCGGCGTGGAAGGACAAGCTCTCGCAGACGACAAACCGGATAGCGCAGCTCGAACAGAGAGTGAGTCGGCATTGTGAACTCCCTTACCTCCTCGTGCTCGGGAGTCGGGGCGCATCCGGATGGCTCCCGCACGGAGTCTTGCTGGTCGCCCCCGTCCGACCCAGGTGCACACACTGCGCCAGGGCAGCGGGCGCCCCGTAGCGGGGTCGTGTAGCGGGTACTATGCGCAATGGGTTGTTGGGCTGCCGGCTAGAATGCCAGACTGCTCGACTGCTCGACTGTTTGCATTGCCTCGCTCGTCTGTTTGCAGCCTGTTGGCAGCCTGTCCACACGCACACACTGTCGCATGACGTAACGCACTGCGCCATCACGGCCGCATGCCCACCGTCTGCTCTCGTGTATGCATCGCGCCTCGCGCCAGACCAACCTTCACATCCCTGATTCCCCATGACTGCCTTATCTGTCACACACCCCGCGCGTACCATCTTCCCCCGGGCGGCCCTCGCGGCCCCAGGTGTTTGCTCTCGAGTCCGAGAACAAGAAGCTCACGCGGGCGCTGGTGCGGGAGGTGGGCGAGGACGTGCCGCTCTCAAAGGTGCTCGACGAGAGCGGAGCCGGCGAGTGGAAGGGCCGCCGGGAGCAGATCATCGCCCTCCGAGACCAGGTGGGTCCACAGAGAACGGGGCCGCAGTCCGGAGCCGGGCCAGCGGTGTGCGCACGCGGGGCAGGCGGGTGCAGGCAGGCTGTCTCCCGGCGTGTTGCTGGGCTCCTCGATGGACACTACGGTAACGGGCCCAGGGCTCTGATTTGCCAGGGGCTTGATCGGTCCGAAACGTGAGCCTGAGGGCTGCGGCCGTGACTGATGACGACCCGGATGTCCGTAACGCCGCCGGGTGGTGAATGTGTGGGAAAAGCCCATGGGCCCGGCGCGCTGACGTCCAGCGCCTGCCCGAGCAGCGGCTTGCCAGCGCGTTCGCCTCAGCATGCATGCCGGCTGTGAGCTCCCTCCCCACCTCGCATCCTCCCTGTGCAAACCCCTCAGGTGAAGCAGCTCAAGGTGGCCGCCGGCCAGGCGCCCGCCGAGACCAAGCAGGAGGCGGCCGCTAAGGGCGTCATCAACAAGATCAGCAAGGAGCGCAACCAGGTGGAGAACCCTGGGCCCCCTGATTTGGCGAGGTGAAATAGTCATGTTTGACGGAAACGATTCCGGCAGGCGGCGGCGTGTTACAGATCCGTGTTGCTGACTCCCCTCCTCCGGTCCCCATGTAACCATCGCATTATGTCGAAGCCGTTCGCGGCCTGCCACCTGCCCACCCCACGTTCAGGAGATGGAGCGCGTCTCCACGGAGCTGTCGGCGACACGCGCGGAGCTGGAGGCTCTCAGACAGAAATACGAGGGGGCCATGTCCCGGAGAAAGATCCTTGAGGTCAGGCCTTTGTATATCTCATTCGGAGCGCCTCCGCGGGTGAATTCAGCCGGGCTGCGCTTGATGCACAGCGGCATCACGCACAGCCATTCTTTGCTACGCACCCGGCGCCGCCCGCCTGCTACAACAGCGTCTCCACCTTCTGGAAATACACCCGAGAGCCTGGTCTTGCAAGTTTGCAACCGGGCTGTTGAAGCAAAGCCCGACGGATGGGCGCGCGTGCGTGGGCGCGCAACGGGATAACGGACAGCGCACTCGGCAAGGCCCGGCCATTGCGCTGGCCGGGCTGGCCGGGCCTCGCTCTGCGTCCACCATCCTCCGCCTAGTGGACCGACCCGCTCCCTGTGGGGCGGCGCTGGGGGCGCACCACCACGCCCCACCGGGCAGATGCTGGCAGTCACCCGAAAGCGCGGCGTCGTAACGGCGAGGTCCGTGCATGTGCGTCCGCAGGGCGAGCTGTCCGGCCTGAAGGCCAAGGTGTCGGTGGTGCTGGAGAAGGCCAACATGGACGACAAGCTCATAGCGGCGCTCAGGGCGGAGCTGGCGGCGCTGCGGAAAGGACAGGCGCCCACGGCGGGAGGGCTGCCGTCGCGGCCGGGAGGGTATGAGGCCGGCTTGGGTGCAGATTCTACAGCACGGGGGCTGTCTGGGCTTGTCAAGGATGGATCCAACTGCAGCATTGTTTTACACTAGCGCCTGTTTGCTGCCACCCTCCGTTGCACTGTTGTCCCGCCGCCACCGCCCTCCCTCCTCCGCCATCGCCACACCCGCAGGGCGGCAGCTCGCGCGGGCTCCGGCTCCAATTCCACCCCGGCTGACGAGGAGGATCTGTGGCGGGAGCTGGGGTCGCTGCGGCGGAAGGTGGCGGAGCAGGAGGAGCAGATAGACCGGCAGGAGGCCATCATACACGCGCTGCAGCAGCGGACGTCCGCGTCGAGCACGCCGTCTGGGCGGCCAGGGAGCAACGGGAGGCCGGCCAGCGGAGGGCGGGGCAGCGCTTGGGACGGCGCGGCGGAGCAGCAGATACGGCTGCTGGAGGTGAGGCACGAGCGGGATGGAGGAGGGAGGGTGGAGAGGGAGGGCGGCACAGGGACAGTGTGGAGGTGAGAGCAGGTTCGCTTTCTGTGGAAAGGTTTAGCGGAGAGGTGGGCATCTAGGTGCCCGTTCTCTTCACGTGGCATGGCAGTGCTGACGCACCTGCACTCTCCACGGCTCGGTGCGCTGCCAATACTTGAATGCCCCTACTGCGGCGTTTTTCGCTATGCCCTCCCCTGTAGGTTGAAAACATCCGTCTGGGGGAGCTCGTGTCGTTGCTGCAAAGGAAGCTCGAAACCTATGAGGACGCACGCTGAGCGCAGTGTCCCATTCGTGGGGGGAAGGGGGGCAATCCAGTCAACGTGGACGAAGCTGAGGGGGTGACATTGCTCGTCAGTGTGTTGGATGTGCTGTGCGGGGTGGCGACGGTGGGGTGGCGTGTGTGTATTGCCGTAACGCGCGCTCCTGAAAGATCTATGCAAACAACCAAATGCGATCAAACCCAAATCGTTTGCTGCTTCTTCCTATCACATTTTCTATCTTCTTTACTGTCATCATTGCATAGCCTTTGGTCGATTGGGGTCGAAAAAATGCAGGTCCAACGCTGCGCAGGACTGCACGCCGGGCGTGCACCGGTACCTTTCCAATCTAGGACTCGTTTTGCTTCCATGAAGCCGTTCCGGCAACAACAGCAGCGTGTCGCTTGCTCCGCGGCGGCTGGGGACGACCCATACAAGGCAAGACAGCGCTGTTTAGCCTTTTCTTTATACTCGTTGTAATTCGCTCCAATTGGGCTCGCTGGCCACAGCTGTTGGGCATCGAGCGCGGAGTAGACAGCCAGGAGATAAGCAGGGCATACCGGGTCAAGAAGTATGAGTTCAGGTTCAACAAGGAGATGCTCGACAAGGTCGAGCAGGCGCACAGCACGATTATGCTCTCGCAGTTCAACGCGCGGTTGAAGGTGCGCAGCGCGATGCGGACCGACGCCCCACAGCCCCAGTTGCTCAACCGCTGCCCGCACATGCGTTGCTGCAGGGGAAAGGCGTCAGCAAGGATGTGGCCTATGCGGATCGGGAGCCCCTCTTCCCGTGGCGGCCAAAGTGGGTCCCCTTAGGGGCGGGGCCCAAGGGTCGGCTGCGAGCCAGCAACATGCCACACAACTCTCCTCCCTTTCGCGGCTCATAGTCAGCAGCCCATGCTCCATGAAGTCGACCACGCACTGGCTCGGGGGCTTCACCGCCCCGCGCGCTCTCTCGCAAGCAGGCACACCGGCCCCTCACCCTTTTCACACAGTGTGTTGCGTCGCCGCGCACGTTTTGCCGTACAAGCAGGCGCTGGGACGCCACCCCCAAGGTCATCATGGTCATCGGAGCCATGCAGCTGGGCATGGTGGCGTACGGCTTCCAGCAGCCCGCCCTCAGCAAGACCATCTTCTGTGAGTCGCACGCGGGGCACGCGGGCCGGCGGGAGCTAAGCAGCCCGCCACCGGGGCAGTGCGCTGCATTCCTGGGGTGGGGTTTGTGCGACGAGGGCAGGCGCGGGTCTTGCAAGCCCGTGTGGGATTTTGGGCGGTTTTTTGGGCGGCTGGGCGGCGGTATGCTTTGCAGCGTGAGGGCCGCGGGCCGTGTGGGCATGTGGCGCCGGACGGGCATGTGAGGCAATCTGGGTCACTGCATTCGTCCCAGCGCCCCCGCGGCGCAGCGGCCCCCCCCCGCACCTGCTGCAGCCGCCTCAAAGGGCTGTCGCCCACGCGTCGCCACACGCGTCGGCGGTACACCCCCTGCCACGCAGACCCTCCTGCGGCTCCAGAGGCCCGCGAGCCCTGCTCCCGCCTCACATGTGCCCCTCTACCCGTGCCTGCTGCCTCAAGTCCCGCCCAGCGCCCAGAACTGTCGCCCCACCCGTTACACACATTCATGCTGCTGTTGCCGTCGCTGTCCCGCTCCCCACCCAGGCGGCCTGATCGGCATCGCCGCCAACGTGATGAAGCAGAACGCCATCCTGCCGCCCCCCAAGGACCCTGACATGGCCACTGAGGAGGAGGCGGGGCGCGGTGAGGAGCCCGGGATAGGGGCCTGTATGAGGGGCAGGGACAGAACTGGAGTGGGATGCGGGTGTGGGGCCAGGGAACGCCGTGGCTGCCAGGGCTGCGGAAGCGGCCAATCCACGAGGGCCTGCGGGGTTGGGGGTCGGGGAACGGGGAGGAGGGCATAGGGGGGTTGGCAGAGTGCAATGGCGCAGGACTTCGGGCGCGCTGGCCCGTGAGGGGCGGTCACTTGCTCCGCGAGGACTGGCAGCATGGGTGGGGGGGGGGGGCGGCGGGGCGGGGGCGCTGTGGGTCGGCGAGCGACACGTGGCCGGGGCCGTAGGGCTTGACTGCAGCCAGTACGGGTAAAAGCGTCATAGAAGCTTGGAAAAGGAGGGAGCCCCGTACAGTGAGGGCCGGCAATGCGTCCACCACCCCTGCCGGCGCGTACCGGTAGTTCTCTTTTGCATCGCGCGCTCGCCCGCCTGCCGTCTCCTCCAAGCGCTCCCCCCAAGGCCGGCTCCTATCTCGCACAACCTCTCGCTTCGCCCCGCCCTGCCCCTCACCCCTTCTCCTTCCTTTCTACCCCCACCCTGCCCCTGCCCCCCCTCCGCATCCCAGCGAGCCGCAACTTCGTCCGCGGCTTCCTGCTGGGCGTGCTGGCCACCTTCGCCGGCACGCTGGTGTTCAGCCTGCCCGAGGTGGCGGTGCAGCAGTTCAAGCTCACGCTGCCCACCATCCCCGGCATGCCCAACATCATCGTGAGTGCCGCTCGCCCCCCGGGACGGCGCGGGGAGGAGGGGGAGGGGGCGCTGACGGGCTGACGAGCTAGTCGGAGCTCCCCGCTGCAGCGGGGGAATCGGGGGGAGGCCGAGTAACCGATGGGCGTTGGTAGAGAGGTGGTGGGGAGGCACTGGCACGGCCAGCCCCAGAGTACACCACGTAGGCAGTGGTTGGAGGCGTCAGCTTCGTAACAAGGTTTCCCATTGGTGATCCGACCCGTCAGGCTCCAGCGGTGCCCGTCATTCGTGTGTATCCCATCCGTTGTGTATGTGCCAGTATGCCAGTATGCGCTCATGCATGTGAGCTGCACTACGACCCTGGGGGGGGGGGGCGGGCGCGCCACCCCACCCCGCCCGCCCGCCGTCCGTCCGTCCGTCCGTCCGTCCGTCGTCGTCGTCGTCCGT
>LSYV01000002.1:3936249-3952540 GCA_001584585.1 Gonium pectorale
CCCCGCCCCCGTGTCTACGTCCCCGTGTCCGCTCGTTGCCGGCTCCGTCGGTGCAAGTGTACGCCCCCGTCGTTGCCAAAACCACGCCGCTCCGAGCCTCCCCCCATCCCCACGTCTGTTTCCCCAACCCCCATCTGCCCGAACACGTGGGGCTGTGCCGCGACCGCCCCGTGCCCGCCGCTGCGTGTCCGTTCCGGCCGCCTTGCAGGTCTCTATGAAGATCCTGGGCGCTGCGCTCTTCAACTGGGTCATGACCTCGTTCTACTACTAAACATCCAACGTGAGGAGCATCTGAGCACCTGGCGCCGGGCAGCCCTGAGGAGCATCTGAGCACCTGCCGCCGGGCAGCCCAGCCACACACAGAGGGCATGGGTGCAGGCGCTGAGCATGGAGCGCCACCCCCCTCCCCCGGGGCGTGGTGTCTTGCCGCTGGAGCGGCCGTGGCGGAGTCGGAGTCGGGAAGGTGCAGGACGGGCAGACCTCTGCCCGAGTCACAGCGCGCGACCCGCCGTGACGCACCTCGGTCCGCCACCGGGTTTCAGTGGCGGGCCGATTACTGTTATGTGGGCTCCATGTGCCAAGGCTGCGCTGAAGGCATAGGCAGCGCTGGGATTGCGGCTGTGTCTGGCGGGTACCTGGTCGCTGGTCCTGGGGTCTCACTTCGGCCCGCAACGCGGGGCTGGGCCCCAGTCCTACCTAATATCAGCTATACCCAGGATCCTAACGCTGGCGGACAGGCACTCATTTTTGCTTCGAGTGACGTAGGGGAATGGCCGCATGCCACCGGACGGCGTGTCGCGCGTCCGTGTTCGATCACCTCCTTGCGGGCCCGTGTATGGCAGGGGCGGTGACGTGGCGGTTGTGGGCAGGGAGGGAAGGGGCTTCGGAGGTGCGGAGGGTGTTGAAGACCCACCATCACCTGCCTTCCCGCTCCCGGCTAGGCCGGCAGGGCTGACGCCCTCCGTCGGGCATCTTATGCAAGGAATATGCGGCAGTTGGGGTTCAATGACGATGGTTCCTGAGCTCTTCGAGTCCGGGCTTGCGGTCTTGAACAGGTCCCCGTGGGACAAGGTCGGGTCAGCGTGGCACAGAGAGGAAGAAAGGCACGCGGTCGTCAATGCGGGGCGATGCGCGAGCCTTTTGGAGCTATGACCCTGCGGGTGGGGGCGTGGGATGGGGGCCATGTAAGCATGCGTGCTGCGGGATACCAGCTGCCTGCAAGCTGCGCGCAAATGCTTGTTACGTGTCAGTAGATGTGACGTCGTAGGCTGAAGGGCCTCGCACGGGGTTCGCATTACGAGCCAGTACAGGCTGCTGTCTGACCGACCCACGGGACGGCAGTCTACGACACGAAGACCTTGGGAGCGAACACAAATCCCCAACCCAGCCCCGCGTACCACATAGACGTCCTCGGAACAAGATGCTGAATTTGCAAGGCTATTGCCGTAGCACCCGTCCTAAGAGCAAGCAACTCGGCCTTCGCATGCGCGCCCTGACGCCCGAGGCGCGACCCGGCTGAGGGCACCACTGACCACTCTTCCCGCCAGCTAGCCTCTAACACAACATTGGCGACCGACCGATTACGCTTTTGCTACGAGAGGGAATCTGCGGAAGGCCCCCGCGCGCGGTGTGCTCCATGGGCCATGTTCGCGCCCGCTTGAGGCTGCCAGCCACGCTCGCGCTGGCGCTGTGTATGCTTCTCCTGGCCGGGTGCGAAGGGCAGCACAGTCAGTGCCTTTAGAAGCACGGATACGGCCGCGCGATTTGGGTGCATGCTGTGGGACTGCCGCACGCCCCCTTGCGTCGCTGGTGCCCCCGACGTTGGCTGCGCAGCAACCGGCAGCGACCCGTAGTCTCAACAGGGCTGGCTCCTGTCTCTCACCGTCCCCTACACCTGCCCCACACCTTTGCAGCGGAGGCCACGCCGCAGCTCGGACTCCCGAGCCGCCAGTGCCCGGCGCGATTAGGGCCAACGTCAGCGGCGCCGCTGGCAGCGCGCCCCGCCGCCTCGCCCCCTCGCCGCCGGCGCGCTCAGCCGACGTCACGATAGCGCCGCGGCTGGCCGGGGGCCGCGACTGGGAGGGCGGCGGCCAGCCGCGAGCCCGGGCGTGCGTGCTGCTGTTCGAGGTGGTTGCCAACATGTCCAACTTCTTCGTGGGCGGCGGTTGGTACGATCCCGTACAGGTGGCCATACGAGCCGCGAACGGCACGCAGACCATACCCGCCACCGGAAAGATACCGGTCGTGCTGTACAACGGTGCGGGCGGGGGAGGCCCTGGGGCGGGGGGGAGCGAGGGGCGAGCCGGGCGACGGGCGGGGCAGCGCTGAGTCGGGTTGCGGCGAGCGCTTCGCGGCGCCAGATATGAGGCGGGCCGCAAACTTGATGTCACACCCGGCGACCCGATGAGCTGGGCAGGGCCGGTGGCTTGCACCTGGCCAGTGGACAGGCCAATGTGCGGTGGGAGCTAGGACACAGGGGGATGGGTTCTGGGCTGTGGTAGGCGGTCACCGCGAAAGGACATCCGCCAATTACCGAACAGCGCACCCGCGCCGGGGAGCGTTGTGGCGCAACCCGCTGGTCGCGACCCAGCCGGCGGGTGCAACATGACGGGCCTCTACGGCGGCCCCTCCGCACACCCACGGCCAAAGTCTTGACGCGCCTGCGCCAACCCCCTTCCGCTCCCCACCCCTTCCCCGCCCCTGCGCGACCTGCCGCGCCGCAGAGACGGGGCAGGGCTGCCCCAACACCACCGCCGCAGTCATGCGCGCGGTGGCACGCGGCGAGGCGGGCTTCGCGACCGCCGACATCTCCGGCGACCCCGCCGCGGAGCGCCAGGCCCGGGGTCCCGGCAACTCCACCGTGCCGCTGCTCCACGTCCAGGAGGCGCTGCCCGGCGCCAGCGACGGCAATCGGACGCGCTACCTGGTGGTGGCGGACCGCCGCCGCAACGGCACGGCCGCGGCCAAGGAGTTCGTGCCCGTGGGCGCGGGCGCCGACTTGGACGGCGACGTGGACGACCTGCCCGACGTGTACGCGATCACCACCGAGCAGGGCAAGCTGGCGGTGGTGGGCGTGGCGGCAGGCCCGGGCGGCGGCGTGGTGGGCGTGGCAAACGTGACGGACTTCCGGGTGAGGGGTGAGGGTGGAGGGCGATGTGGAGGTGGGGGCCGCAGGGGAGTCGGTACGGGGCGGGGTACGGGGCGGGGTACGGCAGGGAGGCTGCTCTGCGGGGGTCCGCGGCTGGATGGAGGGGCCGGCGACAGACAGGCGGGGCTAAGAGGCGCGGTGAAAGCCGAATGGCGCAGGGGCATGGTTTGCTGTTGGCACAATTCGGTAACATCCCTGGACCGCTCCCCGTTTCCATCCTGGCTGTGCTGCCTGGTTGTTTTCTCGCCCCCCGCTCTGCACCCTCCCTCCCCGTCGCCCCCCCCCGGACCCCCAGATGTTCCTCTACTCCCCCGTCCCCTGGCCGGCCTCCCTGGGCACCAGCGGACGCGCGGACGCGGTCGCCACCAACCTCACCCTGCTGCGCGGCAGCGTGTCAGTCAGCAGCCAGCTGGTGGCCCTGGCAGCCGCGGACCTGCGGGGGGTGTCCTACCCGGGCTTCCCCTCGCTGGCGCTATCGCAGGACCAGGTGGAATGGGGTGGGGGGTGGGCGGAGGGGCGCCCGCGGATGCGCCGCCGGCATCGTCCGCTACGCATGTACCCGGGACACCGTGTCCCCGGGTATTTCGCGCAGTGACGGAAACTTGCCCTGCCGTGTGCAACTCCCACGTTGCGCCAGCGCTGGGCAGGCGTACCGAGGGCCCTACCCTCCGGTACCGCCCGGCGAACCCAAGCAACTGCTGCCGCTGCTCTGCTGCCTGGCCCGCCCGCGGACGTGACCGGTTCACCCACCCACCGCTGGGCCGTGTCGCCGCGCCGCCGCGCCGCCGCTCCGGCTGCCCGCTGCCGCCGCTGCCCCACCGTGCCGCAGGTGGACCAGGTGCTGACGCTGCGCATCACGAACCTGACCTTCCGCTACACCATGAGCCCCGAATCCACCCCCATCGACTTCACCGCAGCCGACCTGTACATCACCGGCAACGTGACCGCGCAGGTGCGCCCGCGCCGCGGCCGCCGTCCCACGGCGTGCCGTCTGCGTACGTTGCGCGCCTTGGGTGGCCAGGCGCGGCTGGGCCATGCATCGCGCTGTTCCTCCGCCCCGCTATCAGCGCACTGATGCATCAGCCGTTTCGCCCCGGTGCGGCCGCTGATCGTGGCCCACGGCCAGGCCTCTTACCTGCGCCTACCGGTACTCCGCATGATGTGCCTGCCGCGTCTGCGGCTGCTCTCCCCACCTCCCCACCTCCCCACCGCCCAACCCGCGTGTCCCAACCCCATTGCCCTTTGCTCCTCCCTGCCTCCCTCCACCGCCCCCACCCAATCCCCCCCCCCGCAGGCCCGCCTCCCGGCCGACCTGCAGGTGCTGCCCAAGGCCTCCCTGGCCTACCCAAACATCACGCCCTCGCTCAGCGTCACCATGCTGCCCGAGATGGCGCTGGAGGCCGGCCAGGGCAGCGCAAGCCACGCAGTGCCGGCTGGCGGGCTGGGCGCCGTCACGATGCCCGGCATGGGGCAGCCCAAGGCGCCCGCCGGCGGCGGTGGCACTGGCTCGGCGGCGGCGGCGGCGCAGGACGACGACGCAGCTGACGGGGGAGGCCTCCAGCGAATCGTTGTGCCGCTGGCGGGGCCGGACGGCCGCGGCGGCGGTCCGGGGCAGCAGCCGGCAGCGACCAACAGAAGCGGCCAGCTGAATGCCACGGCGCCGGGGCCGGGCCCTGGCGTCAACGGGAATGCAAGTGCGGCCTACAGGAACGGTAGTGGCGGCGGAGCTGCCTACACGAATGGAGCCGGCGGCAGTGCAGGCTCGCAACGAGCAGGATCCACGGGGCAGCCCCCGCCCGCAAGCGCGCCGGTGGCGCCGAGCCCAAAGCCGCAGCCGCCTCTGCCGTCACCGACACCGACGACTGCGCCGACGCCGTCGCCGCAGCCGTCCGCTGCGCCAGCACAGGTGGGACGGTGCGTTGCGCAGTGATGTGCAAGTCCGCGTTGCACAACTTGGAGCAAATTGTAGCTGCTTGGCAAGAAAGGTATGACTTTTGAGGGTTCATGGAAGGATGACTGACTCAATACTCTCTCATCATGGTCCTTTGTTGTTTCCAAGGTCCTAGTAAAGTAAACAGTCAACATCGCAACGACCCCAGGCAACGCTGCCCGTTCACACCTTCGGTGTACAGGTCGTACAAGGGCCGACATCCACCGTACGACCCCCAACCGCCGGATCAAGCCAGCCTGGCAGCGGCGGTGCAGGACAGCACTCGCCTGCTGTCCTTTTATCGGCTTGCGCCGTAGCGGCGCTAGCCGTCATGCTCTTGCACCGCTAGCGAAGGCCATCGGACCCAATGAACGGGACTAAATCAGCATATATGTTGTTACTTGACATTGACTCTTTAAACTGAGCACTGTATGTAAGTTAGAGGGTTGAGCAACCTGGGTGGGGGTCTGGGGTTCGGTTTCGGGGCTGTACCGCTGACGTGGCGGCAGTTCCATAGGTGATGCCTTAACGCATTTGAGCATGTTTGTATTAATACCTGATTACTAACAAAGCGATATAGATGAGGGACGCGACGCTGGTGTCGCTGGCAAGCGTTGAAAGCTCGTGGGCGCGTCTCTCGCAGAGCCCAGACTACCAGCGAAATGTCGCTACATTCTTTAAGGGCCACAATTTTTGTGTGGGCCGGGACGGCCTGTACGCCGGTGGGTGTAAGGACCAGGCGCGAACGGTTCCAGGCATTGGCAATGACAAACAACATTGCAGGTACGGACAAACTCAGCGGCCGACGACAGCTCTACTGCGACTCCGCGTGCATTGAGCGGCTGGCGCATGAGCTGGCGGGGCTGCTCGGCGCGGGGAAAGGCGGGCCGCCGGCAGGAACGGAAGGAGACGACCCAGACGATGTCCAGCCTATGACATTCCAAAGTACGCACCACAGCTGTGCACACCTGCTGGCGCTCGGGCCTCCCGGCCCCTTCCCTAACGAGCTCCGCCCTGCCAAGCTCCACATAGCCGCTGCTGCTCAGCACCCCTCCCGCACAGACGGACGCTATGCGCCTCTCCACAGCAGCCCGCACAGCCGCGACGCACTAAAGCATGAGCCGTACACATTGTCACGAGTGTACGCCCTCCCGCCTCCCTGCACTCCAGCATGGCCCCAACTAGGGCTCGCTTCAACCCCGCGTATTCGCAGACCCTGACGACGTGAAGGTGTTCTACAAGGAGCTCAAACGAGCTGCTCGCCAGGCCCGGCAAAGCCGGCAGCTGACGGCGGCGCAGCTCCTGCTCCTCAACGCGCGCCGCTGGACGACGCCCTTCCGCTTTGCGCCGGCGTTGGCGCCGACGGCGGCTTCCCATGGCTGTGTAGCGACGGCAGTGGCAACGGCGGCGGTGGAGCGACCGCAGACGGAAGTTGCCGTGACGGAAGCGGTGGCGGCGTCGGCAGGGCCGGTCTTCAGCGGCATGACCGCGGCGGCGGCTGTGTGCTGCGGCAGTGAACGGGGCTGCGCGGCCGCGGGGTTCGCTGGCGCCGACACGAGGGCTCTGCTCGCATCGCACCCTGTGGCGGAGGCGTGTGCTGAGGCCTGGGCAGACGCTGACGCCTGTGCCGCCGAACCGAGCGCGCTCGCAGCCGCAGCGCCAGCTGGAGCGCACCTAAACGCCGTTGCAACAGCCGTCGCAACAGCCACTGTTACCGCCGCAGCGACTCCCCACGCATCGACACTACCGGAGGGCGCCGTGACAACATGTGCGGCTGGCGCCAAAGCCGCCGCGCCGGCTCTGCGCGTGCTGCATTGCCGGACGTCCGCTGCGGCCGACGCAGCGGCCTCTCCCGAGGCTTGCTCGCCACGCCTGCCCGCAGCCGCCGACGCGGCGGAGGGGGCGTGCGGTAGCGGGCTGACCTCCCTCGCGGATAGCGGCGCCCCAACGCCGGCCTGGCCCGCAGCCACTCCTCGCTTCGCCACAACGCCGTGGCGTGCTGGGGAGTCCTCCTGCGACGAGTGGGACTGCGACGCGGGGGGCGACAGCTCCGCCAAACGTCACGCCGCCGCGGCGCTGGACACACTTGAGGAGGCGGGACCGATGGGCCGCGACGTTGTCGACGGCGGCCCCGACCCGGCCGGTGTGCTGGTGGTCTGCTGCTGCGTGGACCTGGAGTGGTGGGAGCGCGATGCCTCCCGGGTGACCGAGATCGGCTGGACTATGTGGGACAACCTCACGCAGCGGCTGGAGTCCAGGTGCGCGGGCGGGGGCGGGGGCGATGTGTGGTCGAGGGCGGAGGACGAGTACATAAGGCCCCGGCACAGCACCGAGGCAGTGGAAGGCTGGTGCCGACATGCGAGACTGCGCGCCGCTGCACGACATCGTACAGCACGACATTCGACGTCTTCGGATTTCCGTGCTCGCCCCCATGATTGGCCCAAACCGCCATAACCACGACTGCCACCTCCTCCCTGCTCGCTGTCGCCGCCCCAGTCCCATCGTCGCCACTTCTCCCCCCTCTCAACCCCTACTTCCCATTCTTCCACGCTCCCCCGCCCCCGCGCGCCAGGCACCATATCGTTGCGGAGAATGAGGCACTCGTCAACCGCATCCACGTGCCCGACCACAAGCACAGCTTCCTGTTCGGCGGCAGCGTCACCGGCCCGCTGGCGGAGGGCGCGGCGGCGCTGCAGGAGGACCTGCGCAGCTACGGCCAGCGCGTGTGGGCGCAGTGGTGCAGCGACCAGCAGCGGCAGCAGCAGGGGCGGGGCGAGGAGCATGGGACTGGAGACGCCGCGCAGCCGGCGGCCCCACCGCCGGAGGGGCAGGAGCCGGCGGCTGCGGCCGGTGGGCTGCCCCCCGCGCCGCCCGTCCAGCTGGTGCTCGTGGGCCACGGGTGCGTGCGGGCTGGAGCCCATGTGGCGGCGGCAATAGGAGTGTTGGGGGTCGGATGGCATGGCCGCCTGGGCTGGGCTGGGCTGCCTGGGCTGTCCCTTGCCCCCGCGCTCACGCGCTTACGGGCCATGCACAAAGCTCCAACCTGGCATGCCGCCTCGCGGCTGAGTCGCTGTCGGAATGGCGCCAACCCCTTCCGCCGGTAACCCCCTTCCGCCGGCCCAGGATGTCCGGTGACCTAAAGGCGCTGTCTTCGCTGCTGGGGGTGGTGCTGCCCCCCGGCGCGGCGCTCGTGGATACGGCCGACCTCGCGTGGGCGGCGCTGGGGGGTGGCGGCGCGGGGCAGGAGAAGATGGCGGTGAGGGCAGGGCGCGGGGGAGGGATGGAAAGGGGGGATGTTGTGACCCGCATTGCTGCGCGGCAGTGGGAGGGGAGTGAGGAGGAGCTGGAGAGGGCGGCGGGGCAGCCGGCGGTGGACGAACGGTCACCCGCGAGTGCGGGGCTGGCCGGCGGTTCAGGACGGAGGGAGTTCGGAGATGGGTCTATAAGGATTGTACCGTGCAGGTACACGAGTGTACCAGTGTATGCCCGTAGGTAGGGTCTGCCTGTTACCTCGGGTAGCAGCGGAGCCGAGCACGGGCCTGACGTGACGGAATGCTACCCCGCCCGCCCCTGTGGATTCCCCGCGCCTTCCTCACAAGGCGCAGATCAGCCTGCGGCTCTTGCTCAAGACACTGGGCATCCCCGCCACCAAGCTGCACAACGGTGGCAACGACGCGCGGTACACAATGGAGGCGATGCTGGCGCTGGTGGCCCTCGAGGGCGCCGCAGCGGAGTAGTGTGAAATGCAGTTTGTGCACCTCATCCTTCCCTTCGCATGGCCGCGAGCGTTTGACGTCTGTCGTAAAAGGAAATGTTAGGGTGAAGATACCTGTATTTCGGTGATTAGGATTGTGAGGCAACATGGGACGGGGTGACCAGATGAGAGGGAGGGGATGTGGGTTTTGACATGACAGTACGGATCGAGGCGCATTGCTTGCAGCGTTCTGAACGCTATGCGCGTAATTTGCTATGTATTCAACGCCACTGCTAGTAACGGGCAGTGGTGTTGCAGAGATGGACTTGTCGACTTGCGCGTCTCATCGTAGACGCTAGTAATTACAGATATGCTGCCTGGCAGGACGCAGCTCTGCGGCCCTCTCTCCTACTCGCTATTAGCAGTGCTCGGTTTGATTCTGCTACTGCTCTACAATCGAACACCCATCCGCGCTCAGCACGTCGCTGTGATTGATTGCGGGAGCTCTGGAACGCGGATGTAAGGGTCTAGGCTGCTTGTATCCTGAATCGATTCGGCTCGCATGCCTCATTCCGAGGGCTTGCCCTTGCGCACACAGATATGTGTTCACGTGGAAATATGTCCGCTCGGGGGGAGGCATGCCGGAGCTGGAGCTCATCCCACCGTCCGCTGCAGCGGAGCTGGTCCCCAAGAAGAGCGGCACCAGTGAGAGGCGCAGCTGCGCTGGGGCTCTTGCGTATCACAGCATGGCAATCCATGGCAGATCACGCGGAGCGTCGGTTGCAACCGGCGCTGCGTGGGGCGGACACCGGCACATGCCCTGGCGTCAAGGGTTTCACAACCTGTACCCGGACATGTGATCGCTGTGACCCCCGAACTGGCCCTGCGCACGCCGCAGCCAAGCCCATGTGCTCGGCGGCCCACTCCCTCCGCGTGTCTGCGCCCTGCAGGCTCATACAACCGGGTTGAGACATTGCCCGGCCTGGACGCCTTTGCGGACCGGCCCGATGAGCAGCTGGAGGAGCTGTCTCTGGGGCCGCTGCTGAAGTGGGCCCGGGCCGTCATACCGCAGCACCAGTTGCCCGCGGTACCCATCTTTTTGTTCGCGACCGCAGGTAGGCGGGCGGCTTGCTCGCCGCGTGGTCTGTGCACCTCCCGCAGAGTACGGCTGGCCACCAGCCTGCCGTGCGTCGTCTGCATGTTCCTGGGGTCTCGTCCGGTCCAGGCTCGTTACGGATGATGGCACGCGTTCGGGTCCTCAAACCTCGCCGTCGGTGCCTTGGGTCACGAATTTTACCGACCCGCCTCTCCCGCTTTCTTGCCACTGCCACGCTGCGCCAGGCGTGCGGCGGATGCCCGACGACAAGCAGCACGCGCTCATGAACCGGGCGCGGGCCGTGCTCAGCGCCTCAGGCTTCAGGTGAATGTGTGTGTGTGTTTGGTTAGGCGGCATGGTGAACGGCCTGTGTCGGTGCGTTGCAACTCGCACGGCCGCTGTACCAATCGCCATACCAAAGCCCACTGGTGCCCTGGTACTCGTGCGCAGTAGCACAGCTTTCTTGCAACTGTCACAAGACCGCCCCAACAACATAACCTAGCGTTCATTCGCCCACATTCTGCCAGGTTTGAGCCGTCATGGGCGCGGATCATTAGCGGTACGGACGAGGGCGTGTACGGCTGGATCGCGATCAATTTCCTGCGTGGATTCCTGGACGGGCGGTCCAGCGCTGCGGCGGCGGCCGCAGTTGATGCAGTGCGGCGCAGTGTTGCGGCGGACGCCGGCGGCGCTGCCGGCGCCGCGGCGGAGGTGCTGGGGCGCCGCGGCGCGGTTGGGACGACTCTGAGTGTCCAAGGCGCGGACGCGGCGGCGGAGTCAACTGCCCTCGCGGCGTCGACTACCAACACCGTTGGGTCGTTGGATTTGGGAGGCTCGTCTCTCGAGGTGGGGGGAGGGTCCAGCAGCAAGAGAAGGCGAAACACATGACGTGCTTGATGCAGGACGAAGCTTTGGTTGACAGGAGGAGCAACTTGTTGAGCTATTGTTATTGCAACCCGCGAGCGCTCATCCCTCTCGTCTTTCCTTCTCTTGAGGATTCGCACCTTCGCCCACACCTCGCTGCTCTCGTGCCACCTCCTCATCCTGGGCTCTTGTGCGTCCCGCCCCGTTCAATCCTTCCTCAACCCAGATGGTGTTTTGTGCGGAGGCGCTGCCGCGGGAGCAGTGGCAGAAGGGGCGTGCGGCGAGGTCTGCGGGCCGCACGCAGGTCCAATCGGGCCGTCAGCAGATGCTGCAGGGCGGCTCTGCGGGGATCGCCGGCACACACGCCCAGGGGCGACGGCTGCAGCGGCTGCTGCCTCACCGTGGCGAGGAGCAGCAGCTGCAGCAGGGCCACGGCGACGAGCAGAGGGCCCACCAGCTCGGGGGCGCAGCGGGGACCGCCGGGGTGCAGCTGGAGACTCGGGCGTACCGCGGTCAGGTGCAGGGGGCGGACGGGGAGGGGCGGCAGCGGCAGCAGCACTCGGCGGGGGCGTTGCAGGCTGGCGCGGGGGCCGGCTCGGGGCTGGGCTCAGGCTCGGCCCCCGCGTCCCTGCCCTCGCGGGAGGTCCTGCTGGGTCCTCGTGCCTACACCCTCCGCACGCACACCTTCCAGCGGTACGGCCTCAACGATGCGTTTGACCGCTCCGTCAGCCTGCTGCTACTGGTGAGGCGGGAGAGGGATGTTGGGATTCCCGTGACGATGGTTAGAGGGGTTTTAATGGGCTCCTCTCCTCCGCTCGCGTGCAAGTGCTGATGCCCATGCACCCGCAGCGGGTGTGCGCACCGCCTCCCTGACCTGTGCGCCCCTGCGATCCATTCCTTGCTGCAGGACACGCTACAGCCGCCTCCGCCGCAGCCTGCGCTGCCCGCGGCGCCCCAACCGCCAATGCCCGCGGCGTCTGCGGGCACGTCCGGGAGCCAGGCTGGGCACGCAGGCAGCGACGGGGTGCGGGACCAGGCGCAGGGGCGTGGGAAGGAGGACATGACCGCAGCGCGCCCGCAGCGGCCGGCGCTCGTGCAGCAGGCGGAGCATCCGCCACCCGCGGTGCCGTCGCCCTCGTCGACCGCTGGAGCGGTGACGAGGGACCAGGGCTCTGGCGCGTTGGACGCTTCCGGCGGCAGTGCAGGGCAAAGAGGCGCGGCGCAGTCCCAGGCAGGTGGCCGGGGCCAAGCAGGCAATGGCACGAGCGGTGCGCTTGGCAGCACGGCTGGGGCAGGCGCAGCGGGCGTGGCTGGCAAGGGGGAACGGTTGGCGTCCTCTTCTGCCACCAATGCGACCTTGCAGGCGGCTAGGGCAAGGGAAGGGGCTGCTGGCGCGGCTGCAGTCGCGGCGTCGGGCTCGCAGCAGCAGGCGCAGCGGCAACAACAGCCGCTGATGGGGCAATCCCGGGATGCGGGAGCGGCGGCTGCATCCACGGCAACGCAAACCACTTTGACCGGTGGGACCAGGGCGGCATCTGTGATGGGGGCAGCCAACACCACGGAACGGCAGCTGACACAGTCCAGTGGCACCGCCACGACGGCAGAGAAGTTGCTGACGACCGGCTCAGGCGCCGCCGCCGCCCCCCTCAACGCAACCGTGGGGGCGAATACCACTGCCGCCGCCGGGACTGTGGTCAATGCCGCCGCGGGAGGGGCTGCTGCTGCTGGCGATGCCTCAGTCGCCGGGAACAGGGCAGCTGCTAAGCTGCGCAACCAGGCGGCTGAGCTGGAGCAACAGAAACGCGACTCGGAGCGGATCATCCAGCTTGTCAAGGAGCAGCTGTCGGCGGCGCAGGTGCACACCGGCGCCGCCACGGCCGGTGGAAGCCAGGGCACGGGGACGAGCAGTGGAACAACTGCCGCCAGCGGCAGTAACAGTGGCGCCGCGGCTGCGGGTTCAACTGGCGCTGGGGCTGCTGCCGGTGCCACTGGGGGTGCCACGGGGGGTGCCTCGTATGCCGCTGCCGCCGTCGACGCTGCGGCGGCTGCGGCGGCTGCAGCGGCGGCCGTGGCAAGGGTCCACGAGAGCAAAGGCGGCGCCGACGGCGGGTCCCAGTCCGTTGGCATCACTGTCCGCGACAGCGTCAGTGCCGTCGCCACGACCGCCGCTGCGGTGACGGCCGGAGCGGCCAAGGGGGAGACGGCTGGGGACGTGACGGTCGGCGCAACGGCCGGGCAGAGGGCCGGGACAGGCGCCGAGGCTGGTGGGGCGACGGCCGTGACTGGCGCTGCGGCGGGGGCTCGCCGGCGGCTCTCCACCGCCGCAGCCGCTGCCGTCGGCGCGGCGGTGGGGTTGGAGGCGGCGGTGGGCCTCAGGGCTGCTGCGGAAGTAGCAGCTGGAGCCAACGCTGACCGGGGAGCGGGTGGCAATGCCGGTACCGCCGCCGGGGCGTCCTCGGATGAGGGCCTGGCGGTGGCTGCGGGCCTGGCTGCGGCGGCCGCGGCACGAGCCGCGGTCATAAAGGCGGAGGTGGCGGCGCATGGTGGCAGCGGCAGCGGCGTGGTGGTGGTGGGGAGGGACGATGCGGACGTGCGCGGCGGGAGCGGCCCCCGCCACCTGGTCGTCCGCCACCCCTGCATGCACCAAGGCAGGGCACGCTGGGGCAGGGGGCGGGGTGGGTCTGGCGTCGTCGCCTGGGAGCAGGGCGGCATTGCACTGAGGCTGGGGCCTAGCGCGTACGATACAGAAGTACCAACACGGTCAACAATGCAACGCTGATGCCGCTGCGCTGTAGGCTTCTCGCGGGCGTACGTCCGCAAGTACCCACACGGCGTGCTGCCCGAGGTGCCCGCGCTGCAGCTGGTGGGCAGCCCCGACTGGGCCGCCTGCCTGGCGCTGGTGGGCCGCGCGGTCAACGCCAGCGCGCACTGCGCCGGCCGCCACTGCGTGCTGGGATCGGCGCAGCCGGCGCTGCAGGTGCGCTGGCCTCACCGTGCCTCTCTGCTCCACCTCTCCTAGCACCAAGTTGCGCCAAGTTCTGCCGCGTCCTGCTTTTTGCTTTAGCCGGGCTCCTCCTAGACTACCGTTGTATGCCAGGCCGTGGCCCGGCCTACAGATAGTGCTCCTCTGCCTGCTTCCTATATTCGCAGCCACACTCCTTCCGAGCTTTAGTTTACCAGACCCCACCTACCGGCCGGCGCCGGCGCAGGGCCCCTTCGTGGCGCTGGCGGGCTTCTACGTGGTATGGACGTTCTTCGGCCTGGGGCCCTCCGCCACGCCCGGCGCGGTGCTGAGCGCGGCGCAGGCGCACTGTGGGCTGCCGTGGCAGGAGGTGGAGTCCCGGCTGGGCCACCACATCAACGTGGAGAAGTACTGCCTGTGGGGGCCCTACGTGGCGCACCTGCTCACGGCGGGGCTGGGTCTAGCCCCCGGGCAGTTCATCGTTGGTAAGCAAGCGGCGCGTCATTGAAGTCGGTCGCACTGATGCCGAGAGGCGGTGAAGTGCAGACCTGTCGATGGACAGTAAAGCCTCGACTTCCCTGTGCACGAACGTGCGTCGCATGCCACACAAAGGCTTACACCCGGTCCAGCAGCCGGGCGCCTCGCATGGTCATAAACGCGGCGTTCTTCTGCACCCGCAGGCTCTGGCGACGTTGGCTGGCCCATCGGCGCAGCGCTGGCGGAGGCGCTGCGCCTGCCCGGAATGGGCCCCGAGCTGCCGCTGCTGCGCCGAGTCGCGGCGACGCTGCTTCCGGCTTCGTGGGTGCCCAGTCGCTTGGAGACGGAGGGAGATACCGCAGATGAGGATGAAGAATCCACGTCGGCGGACGGGTCGTCCGGGGGTTCTCGTCGGGGAACCTCGGGCCGCGGCGCAGCTGCGCCGGCGGACGATGATGATGGGTGGCCCAGTGGGCTGGGCCTGGGCTTCAGCCTGACCATGCTGTGGGGCGGATTCCTGCTGGTCTTCGCGGCCTGGTGTTGCCTGTATGCCGCGGCTCGCAGCTGGATAGGCAGGTCAGTGGGCGTCAGCGGGCTGGGCGTCGCAGGGATGGGAGGGCGCGGCGGCAGCAGCGGGCAGCTGCCGCTGTCGGCGAGGGTCCGGACACCGCAGCGCCGTGTATGGTGGGCGTAGGCGCCGCCCAGATTTCGGGGCGTGCACGATGTATTTGGTGTTTTCGAAACGCTTTGCGCAGTGGCGGTGTCTCCGGGGCTGTCCGTTGCGCAGCCTGCGGTGCCTGCCATGCACTGCGAAGAGACGAGCGCAGGAATAGGGTGCCCAGAAAGTGTCCTCGTGACAAGGCTCATGCGGGCGTGTGTAACGCACTTAACCTTGATCTTCGCATGAACGGCCATCTGGGTGCACAGGCCTGCTGCCGCCCTGCCTGCCGATGCGTATTGCATGCATGCATTTCGCATCGGTATCTCCATGTCCGGTGTTCACGCACCACCACACATGCGCCACTGAGGTAATACCTGCTGCGCGCTACTGCATCGCCGCAGCTCGCCCAAACCTACCACGCAACCGTCAGACCTAAGCCCAGGCTCTTGAGGACATTGCTCCGCGAGCATGCATCTCTGCACATTTGGGGACACACGGCCGCCCGGCACGTCTACGGCCCCACACCCTTGAGGCACACCGGCAGCGGCCTACGGTACAGTCACCCGCGCACCAGCGTGGAATTTACGGGAACGTCTCATCTTTGCGATTGTGACGCTCTCGACAGCAAGCCCCGTACTAATGTACGGCACGGCCGCCCGCCATCTCCCCTAGCGCGCCGGCACTCGTTGCAGCCGCGCACCTGCACACGCTAACGCTCCACTCCCCTACGCGCAGCCTACGGCGCTCGGTATCAATGCAACCCGTGCTGCAGCGAAGCCGCAGCTGCGGAGCCGCGCCAGCGCTCTGCCCACCCGTGCGCGCCGCGCACTGCACTGTTAGCCGCCGAGCACAGCCCCATCTACCAACCTCAAAATGGTCTACAAAAGCTTCCATCACCCACGCCCAATCGGTGCATCCGCAGCATCCCCAACCGTCCTCATGACACCCGCGCCTTGATGAAACCTCCTTTCTGCACCGCGGCGTTGCACTTGAAGCACTTGGGGTAGGCCGCCACCACGCTATCCTCGGTGGGGCAGCACTCCTCGCAGGGGCCCATGTGGCGGCAGCTCACCATCGCCCAGGAGCTGGTGCGCGCTTCGCACAGCGGGCAGGTCAACTTGGTGGGCCGCGGCGCAGCGTCGCCGTCAGGAGGCTGCGGCGACGGGCCGGCAGCGGGCGGCTGCGGCGACGGCCCTGCCGGCCTCGGCATCTGTATCGGCATGCCAGCAGCGTTGATGTACGGCAGCCCGCCGTTTGCTGGCGGCGCTGCCGTTGCCGGCGCTGCTGCCGGCGCCGCTGCCATGACAGTGTAGCCTGGAACCGGCGACGGCCCTCCGGGGGCCGCCACGAGCGGCCGTACGAGGGGCTGGACGCCGGGGGCCGCCACCAGAGGCCGCACCTGCAGCGGCGCACCGGGGCCGCCCACCAGCGGTCGGATTCCGGGCTCCCATCCCGGGCG
>LSYV01000002.1:3954947-3965127 GCA_001584585.1 Gonium pectorale
GCAGCCGCCGCCGCTAGCACCCGCGCCCCGTGCGCCCCAGCCAGGATGAGCTGGTTTAGCCCCGTCGGTGGAACGCGCGCAGGCGTGTAAGCGGGCAGCCCAGCCAGCGCGGCGTTCGCGGCGACCGGCGCGGCGGCCGCGGGGGCAGCTGCTGCCGAGGCCATGGTGCCTGGCGGCACGGCCTGGATAAGCGAGATCACCGGCGCGGGGCTGGTAGAGGCCGGCAGCGCCGCGGCCGCAGGCGCGGCCGGGGCCGCAGCACCGGGGACTGCAGCGCTCGTTGTCGGCTGCTCTTCCCGCAGCTGCGTCTCCTGGGGGGCCCGCGCAGCCGGCGCCTGTTCAGCCGCTGCGCCGCCACCGGACGCACCGGTCTCGGCAGCCTGCTCCACCTGCTCGCGCACAGCAGCGCCCCCTGCCGGTCCTGTGCCAGCCTCCGCCTCTGCCCCTGCCTCCGTCACCGGTGCCTCCGCCTCCGCAGCTGGCTCAGCGATGGCACTCGAAGCCTCCGCAGCGGCTTCAGCCGGGGACTCAGCTATGCACGGCGTGGCCCCGTCAGCTGCCTCGGGGGCGGCTCCCGCGGGGTGCGGGTCCGGCGCCGGTGGCGGCAAGTTGGCCTCGTCCGCTTGGATCCTGCAAGTTCAGGGCGCAAAGGTACCATGCCATCATCAGCACCCGGACGTCCTCCAGCAACTTGACACCACCAGGCTCAGAACCAGGCTTACCCTGCGCTGTCCTCGGTGCTGGGGCCCGGGGCAGGTGCGCCAGAGGACGCCTCCGCGGAACCATTGGAAATCGCGATCGCACTTCCGCCGGTTCCGCCAGCCTCCTCCGCCGCCTGCGCTGGCGCCGCTGTCTCGTCCTTCCGCTCCGGCCCAGCCTCCGCCGCCGCAGTCGGTAGGAGCGCTTCAGCTGCCGAAGCAAACGAGCCATCCGCTGGAGTCTCCAGCGGCGGTGCTGTTGTCGCGGAGGCCACCCCGGCGGCATACTCGGGTCTGCCTGCATCCGGCCCCGCTTTAGGCGCCCCCGCTGCACCTGCACCCTCGCCGCCCGCCGCGCGCTCCGGGCCCGCATCGGGCGCCGTTCCGGCCGATGTTGCTTCCATCGGCGGCACCTCCGCCGACGCCGCGTCCGCCGTCGCCACCTCCGCCGACGCCGACGCCGCCTCCACCGACGCCGTCTTCGTCGACGCCGCCTCCGCAGGCGCTGTCTCCGCCTGCGCTGCCGCAGGCGCTGCCGTGTCGGCTGCCCTGGCCTCGGTGAGGTCATCGGGGGTGAGCGAGCGGGAGTCGGGCTGCGAGCCGATGCTGCCGGTGGCCGAGTTGCGGCGCGCGGGCGGCACGAACTCGCGGGCCGTGGCGTTCAGGTGCGGCGCCTGCTCAGCGCGGCGGGCGGCAGGGTGGGGTTGCTCAGTCCGTGGCTGGGTGGGTAGGAGGAGGGGCATGGCGGCATTGGGTGGCGGTGGCAGCCGGTGGGAGGGGGCGGTTCTTCCTGCAACCTGTCCATCGGTCCTTCAGGACGACGGCTAACAATGGGCAGGGTTCACGCGGACCGTCACCGCGCCCGTCATTCGAATCTAAAGGTCTGTGCTCATCAAAAGAGGGCAATCACACGTGGGGGTGAACTGTCTGCCTGCCTGCCTGTCCGCCTGCCTGCCTGCCGGCGGAGGTGCCTGCCGGCGGGGATGCCTGTGTGCGCCCCGACCCTGCAGTTGCCACGGCAGCCCCTCCACCTGCCCGCACTCCCGCCCAGCGCCGAGCCACGGTGTATGTGTGTGCGACGTGTGCGTGACACGGCCTACATACGCGGGCGCCCCACCATGGCTGCGACGACATCCTCCCCCGTGGTGGGGTCCTTGATCACCAGGATCTTCTTGGCCACCGGCGGCAGCGGCGGGGGCGGCGCCGGCGGCACCGCCGTTCCGTCCGCGAGCAGCTGCATTCCCGGCGGCTGGACGGGCAAGCCGCGGAACACCATCGGGTGCGGCGGGGGTGGCCGCGGCAGCATCGCCGCTGCGGCGGAGAGCGCCGCCGCCGTGGCCGCCGCCGCAGCGCTGAGGTCCTCCTCACCCCAGGCGCCAGGCCGCCGGTGCGGGTCGGCGTCGTCCTCAGTGTACTCCTGCAGATCGTCAGCCAGGTACCTGCCACAGAGCCGCCAGCACCGGGGATGGAATGACTTGATGAGACACCGGATGCTCAAAGCTGGAGAAGCATGTGCCTAGCCCTCATCGAGTGGCCGCCGGGCCCAGCGGTGGAAGCTGCGCTTATCGCAAGCCCCTGGAGGTAGCGGAGCCATGGAGCACTGGCGGGCGAACAATGGTGTCGTTGTGATCGGGGCTCGGGGTGGGCAGTACCATGGCCATCCGAAGGCGCACGCTTCGAGGGACAAACTGACGGGCGCCGGGCACCTTGCACGGAGTGCTGCTGAACCCACACTTCCCAGCCTGGCCCTGCGGCTCCCTCACAGTAATATGCGCACCCAAGCCGCCCGCCACCATAGCAACAGCACGCATAATCTCCTCAAACACATCCAGATGCGTCCGCTCGAGAGCCACCGGCCCCCGTGTCCCACTCAGGCACGCGCAACGCGGTGTGGCTGCGGCCCGCCCTGGACAGCTCACTTACTCGGCGAGGACGATGTCAGTGGGGAAGTCCTTCAGGAACGACACGATGAGCTTCTTGCGCCCCACGGTCTTGTTGGTGGCGCGCAGGTGCACGTGGGCAGCCGCTTCCGCCTGGGTAGGGAGGGGGCAAGTGGATGTGAAGCGGCAAGGGAGCGGCAAGGATTCCGGGCCGACAAGTCGCAATACGTCGCGCCATGCGAGCAATGCGGTGTGCTCCCTCAGCGTTTGTACTGGTGCCGCAGAGCATGGGGCGCCTCCCAGGTAACATGAAGGTCGCAGGTCCCGTCCACCTACCCGCCTTCCCAACCCAGCCAAGCGAACGCCCAAGCCAAAGCCGCGGCACCAAGCCCGCGGCCCCAGCCCCAGCCCCGCACCTCACACCCTACGCCTCGCAAAAGGCAAGCTTTCACGTGTAAGTCGCTCAACTACCTACCCCACCCGGTTGCAACAACCGTAAGCCACACGGCAACCCACCTGCGTGGCGCCCTCTGATCAGCCTCTAGGCATGTTCGCCCCCACGCTGCCCTCTCCATCCCCACCCCCAAGGCCACACCAGCCCTTGCCCCAAGGCCCCCTCCCCGCCCCTGCCCCCATCGCCTCTCCCCGCCCCTCTCCCCGGGCCCCCTCCCCTCTCCCTGCCCACCCCCCCACCTCATCCCCTCCCCCCTCCCTACCCTACACCCACCCGGTCCATCTCCACAGCCATCGCCTGCTGGTCGCGAAACTCCTGGCAGCGCAGCACCAGGCCGCCCTCGCGCAGCAGCTCGCGCGTGAAGTACGACCGCGGCTGCTCGCCCTGCTCGTCCAGCCAGCGGTAGTCGACGCACTCGAGGAGCAGGAAGGGCGTGAAGCCCCCCGCGTTCACGGCTGCGGTAGGCGGGGCGGAAGAGGCCGGGCGGGAAGCAGTGAAGCTGGGAAACGCGCGTGACGCAGCAAGCGCAACGGGTGGTGAGCGGGGGAGGGATCGGCAACGCGGACGGGGACGGGGCCGGGCCCGCAACATCAGTAATGCGGGGCGAAAGGAAGGGTGCGTGGTCCAGGGGCTCCTGGGGCGCAGTAGAGCCGCGGAGGCTCTTTCAGGGTGTCGGACAGCCCAACGGGAGGCGCCACCGACTCGAGAGGCCAGGGAGGCCAGGGAGGAAGTCTCCGCTGGGCCTTGGCATGCGTGTGGAGGGTGCACCAGGCGTAAGGCTGATTGCAGCGCCCGCTTTCACCCCGCTGCGTCTCGCTCAGGAGTCGTGTTCCTCCCTGCAGACCCGGGCCGTAATACAACATCTGACTCTCTGGTTCGGACAAAGCCAGGAGGTCCGTAGCTACGGCACTCACACAGCTTGAGGGCGGCCAGCGCCTCCGCCACGTAGTCGCGAGGAGCCTCCTCGGCCGCCTCGCCTCGCCGACTGAGCTCCACCGCCAGGTCCAGGGTGGGGAAGTCCGCAATGCGCGGAGCCCGAGGCGGCGGCGGTGGCGGCGCCGCCGCCATCGCCGCGTCAGCAGCGGCGTCGGCGGCGCCGGTGATCGCGGCATTGGCGGCGGCGACCGCGCCGCTACTGCCGCCGGGGCCCGCGGCCTGAAAGATGTCCAGGTGCACCTTGACGCCCTTCTTCTTCTTCTTGGCCCCGGCGCCTGTCACCAGGGGCGCCGCGGCGGGCAAGGCGCCCTCCGCCTCTGCCAGCGCAGCGGAGGCTGCGTCGGGTGCGGCAGCCTCGCCCGTGGCTGCAGCAGCACCCGCATCCACCTGCGCGTACGTCCATAGACGCCAGGGCAAGCGGCGAGGTCGCATGCTTGATCCACGGACCCACGGGACACATCAGGTAGGGCCGACGATAACACCTCTCCGCCGGTCCTTTCACCCTTTCACACGTGCCAGGAGTTGGCCAGTAAGGCTGCCGCTGCCATGACAGCGACGACATCTCCCGGGAGAGGGGCTGGACGTTAACGACGGCCAGACGGCAGCTTTGCACGCGTGCAGACGCCCGAAACCCAAACCAGATTGAACACCCGCCAAGGACCAGGGTCGCGGGGAAACCATTTTGGTCAACTTCATGGCAGCAGGCCACCTGCATGACAGGCATAGGGAAGCCGCTCGCCGCGCCCATCACCTCCGCCGCCACCCCGGACGCCGCATGTGCCATGGCCGGCGATGCAGGGGCCTCCTCCACGGCCCGCCGCAGCGGCCGAAGCATCGAGTCGTCAGGCAGCGGCCGCTGGGGCGGCGATGAGTCGGTCGGGGGAGTCGTGCCGAGCTCCACGCCTGAGGTTCACCGCCGCAGGAGGGTAATACCTACTGGAGGCATGACCAGCCACAATCAACAGTTCTCCCAGGCAAGTTAGGAAACGCTTGCGTAGGCTATAGAGCTCCCCGCCGTACCTTTGTGGAAGAGAGGGGCGGTGGAACGGATGACGATGTTGATGCCGCGGGACGGAGCGGGCTTCGCGGCCTCTGCATCCGCCGCCTGGCCGGTGGATGCCGCCTCTGCCGCCGCCTTCCCCGCCTCCGCCGCCTCCTCCGCCTTGCGCTTTTCCGCAGGTTCGGCGCCTGCACCCTTGCCGCGGCCACCCGCCTTGCCGCCGGCCTTGTCTCCGGCCTTGTCGCCAGCAGGGACGCCGGCGGCGGCGGCAGACTTGGCGCTGGCTGCGGCGCCCTTCTTGGACTTCTTGGAGGCATTCTGGCCGATGCCAGCAGCGGCTGCCTGCAAGCAGCCCACACGCGGGAGGAAAAAAGGCGGCCTCTAACACTCTCGCGACGAAGCGTCTTTACAGCGCATGAATGCCTCAGTGGCCGTACACTGTGTGAGGAAGCTGGGTGTGAAACGATGGGGACGGGCGCTGAGGAGGGTCAACAGCGGCGTGACAAGGGGGATCAAACTTTGGGTACAGCCAGACAGTTGCACGCGAGCCACGAAAAGGAGCTGGATGCCGGCGATTGGTTGGAGCTCCCCTTGGCATGCCCGCGCCTGGACATCGCACCTTGTCCTCTGCCTCCTGACCCGCGGGTCGCTTGCGCCGCCGCGACGCCTCCAGCGCCGCCACCGTCTGGCGAACGGCGGGGTCCATGTTGTACATATCGTAGTGATAGAGCACCTTGCCGCCCGGCAGGCCGCCCCCGTTCGGGTCCGACCCCTGGTGAATGTACACCCGGCAGATGTGGCCGCTGCAGCTGTCCGTCAGGCAGCGGTGCAGCTTGGGCTTGCCCTGCGGGGAACAAGGCAGGAAGAGGCGGCCCTTGGCTTGTCACACTTGGCAAGGCGGTTGCGAGTCTTATGGGGAGGCGCGGCAGGCGCCGTTGCCTAACATTACGCACTGCGTTTCCGCAAGTCCCAGCGGCGGCGCATTTGCATGACAGTACAGCGCCGTTGACAGCGCACGGCCAGCGTGCGGCCATCTACGCACGCTTTGCTGGTCGCGGGCCAGACACATGACGCTGCAACGATGTGCTCAATGCAGCGTTCCGTGTCTGGCCCGCGACCAGCAAAGCGTGAGCCTGCTGGCGTTTTTTTTTCTGTGGAAAGGTTACAGGCGGAGAGGCGAGAAAGGCGTGATGTGTACGAGCAGTACGACCAATCATCAGCATCATACCTAGCTGGCCGCGTGACCAAGACAAAGCTGGGCGGTGGTGCAGCCCAACATGATGCCCGGCATGCGCGCAAGGGGCTTCTGCCACAATGGGTTTCCCTCCTCCGCTCATAATCGCATTGCCTGTCAAACGGCCTCCCAACAGGCCTTCCCCGAGGCAGAGATCCCAAACGCCAGATCCCCCGCCGGCCTTCCCCCCGCGCTGCTGTGTCCACTTCTCCTGCCTGAGTCTAATTTGCAGCAGAAACACCCTCACAAGTCTGCGCCCACCCGTTCGTGTTGCGCCCAGTCCTGGGACGCGGACCGATGCCTGGCGAGCCCAGGGCTGCCCGCCGGTCACCAGGCAACAGGCGTTCTCTCTCACCCGCCCCCGACCCGCCCAACGCCCAGTTGTCTGGAAACCCGTCCGCACCTCCTTGGTCTGGGCCTTGAAGCCCCGGTCGAACTCGTCCCCTCGCAGCTGCACCATGCTGTCCGCGAAGGGCCGCCAGCAGCGGTCGTGGAACACCATGGAGCAGCCGCGCGTGCACCACAGCAGGTAGCGCTTCTGGCCCTCTGCGGGGGTGGCGGTAGTCGCAGGAGTTGCGAGAGCGCAGAGTTATGTCGGCGGCCGGCTAGTCGCTGTTGCAGCTGTGGACACGCTGCGCGGCTGCGCGGCAGTGTACCGTACTTGGGCGGTGCATGGCGTCCAGCGCGCCGCGCGTTTGGGGCGTGTTCGTTGATGATACACCCGCAAGCACCCTAACGCCAGGCCAACACGCATATGAGCGCAGAGACCTCACACATCTGTGATTTCTGCGGCGCAACAAGCACACGCGACCGGAGCTGGTTCCCCACCACACGATCACGTGTTATTCCCAAGCGATGGTGGTCTACCCAACGATGGTAACCTCTTTTCCTCCGGCCTCTACATCGCAGATAACCCAATGCAATGTCCCCACGCCGCCCCAAAGACGTCCCAGGGGGACAGACGCACCTCGCACTCTGAAGCCCGGCTCATCGCACACGTGGTCGGTGTCGTTGCCGGGCCGCAGACAGCAGTAGCCCACGCAGTGCTCGTCCGTGACGCTGCTCTCTGCCTCCACCAGCCCGCGCTCGCGCCGCAGTCGCTCGCGCTCCTCCCGCTCCCTGCGGCCGCACCGCGCCGCGCCGCGAGGGAAGAAGGCAGGCAGCGTTGGGTGGCCCCAGCTAACCCATGGAAAGTAGCGCCGCACCTTGCGCTTCGGCGAAGCTGTTCGGCACACGCCCAACGACACGATAGACCCTCGTACACCCACACCTCACCCCTCCTGCGCTCCACACTGACCCACCCGTATGGCCGTGCCGCAGCCCAGACCACCCCTCGCCATGGCCAGCCTTCCCCACCCCGACCAGGCCGGACCCACCGACCCACGGGTCGCCCCAACCCACATGGCCACGTGCTGCTGCCACGCCTCATCATTGGCGAAGTCGGCTCGCGTCATGACCACCTCGGGGCCTGTGGGCTCGCTGCGCGCCTCGCTGCGGACCTTGGTCTTCTTCTGCTTCTTGGGCCGCTCGGGCTGGCGCTCCTCCGCGTGCGGGCGTTCGGCTGCCTGCTAGCGGGGCGCCGCGAGTAGAGGCGTGATCCGAGAGGCAGGGTCATCCCTTGCAATGCGACGAGCAACAGAGGCACATTATGACCGTGCTTTTTGGCCGGTGCTTGGGGTGCGGCGGGCGCAGCAAGGGCGTGGCGCGCATATGGTGCCAGGACGCGGTAGTGCGCAGCCCGCGTAGGAATGCAGACACGGTGATGTGGAGATGGTGGCAACTCTGGGGTGGCATCAGGAGTCCCGAAGAAACGGTCCCAAGCGCTTCCCGCCGCTTCCCCGCACCAGCCGCGCGACAATCCAAACGCCCAGGCAATCGCCGTCAGCCGCCCATAACCACCGCTAGCAACTCGCACCCCCGCACAAGCCGCATCCCCCGGCTTGCCTTCCTGGGTTTGAGTGGCGCTTGCGGGAACGGCTCCGGCCCGGCGCCGTCGGCCTCCTCATCGCTCTGCTCTAGCAGCTCCGGCATCTCTCCGTAATAGTTTGGCGGCGGCGGGGTCGCCGGGGCGGCGGCGGCGGGAGGCGGGGCGGCGGCGGCGGGAGGCGGGCGGAGGTCCTCCTTCATGCCTGTATGCGCCGGACATGCATGTTGTAGTGGGGAGGTGGGTTACTGGCAGGGGTTGGACGGGGGTGGCGGGTGATAGATAACGTGGGAAACGGGTTGCAACGCGTGGCGCAACACCGCAGTGAGGAGCGAGGGGCGGAGCTTGGTCGGGTTGAGAACAATGCCTTGCTGGGTACTCGGCACCGACTCCCCTGCCCGGACGCCAGGCGGTCCCTGCTGGGCTGCAATGCTGACCCGTAACCCCATCACGCACCCACCCATACACACGCCGCACACTGCTGTGCATAGATCTTGTAGATCATACAGAACACACACCGCACCTGGCGCGCTCGAGTAGGGCTGCTCCTCACGAGGCCGAGGCGCGGGCGCCGGTGGCCGCACCACCTCGCGCCTGCCCGTGCCCGCGTTGCGGTACTCGGTGCCGGAGGGCTTGGCCGCCGCCTTGGATCCTTGGTTGAGGAAGCCTGCGGGCGACACGGCACGCGGGGAAGCGCGAATGGGCACGTCTAGTGGGGCAAAGGTCGAGGTCTGCCGCGAACGCGGGTTTAAGGGATGCCCGCTGCACAGGTGCGCTCCCGGCCGACACACCCAAGTGTACGCCCTTATTCAGGGCCGCCCCGCCCACCCTATTTTTCCCCTCTCCCGCCAAACACACAGAAACACACAATCCGACTTTACTTTGCTGGGTCCATGGACTGCCGGCTAGACTGCTTCTGCTCCTGCTTTCTGTCCGATAGCAGCACATTATTACCATCAGCCGCATTGATCATATAGAACACACAATCGGACGCCAGGCCCTGCCTCCACAACCCCACGACACCGCTAGCCCAATTTCTTCTTGCCTTTTGACAGGCCTCCAATGCCGCTGCCACGGCTCGGTTGCTGTTGCTGCTGCTGCTGGCCCTGCCTCGAGGGGCGCGGCAGGTCGTCCTCCTCATCGTCGTCGCTGAGCAGCCCGGGCATGTCGTCGGTGCCGCCGCCGCCCGCCTGGCCGCCGCTGCGGCCCCCAGCCCTCGGCGGCGGCGGCATCCCGGCCGGTAGCTCGTCATCGTCGTCATCCGACACCTCGTCGACCACCGCCTTGGCCCCGCCGCCATGGCGCTGCCTGCCCTGTCCATCCTTCCCACAGCTCTCATACCCGTCGCTGTCCTCATCGCTGTACTCATAGTCGCTGCTGCCTTCACTTTCGCCCTGCTCCGAGTAGCTCGATTCCTCACGGTCCGAAAGCCCCTGGGCGGCCGCGGCACGGCCGCCCTTGCTGGCACCACCGCCCCCGGCAGTGGCAGCGGCAGCGGCGGCCTTGCTACCGCCGCCGCCCACATGGCCCTCATCGGCCAGAGGCAACAGCGCCGGCATATCGTCGCCATCATCGTCCCCTTCCTCCTCCTCCTCCTCTGAAGACGAGGCTGAGTCGTCGGACAGCAAGGGCGGCGGGCCGTCCCCAAAGGTCGGCGGCTGCACCGGCGGCCGCGCGGCCGCCGACACAGGCTCGGGCCGCTGAGACGCGGCGCCGGCGCCGGCGGTGCGCGCTGCGGCGGTCCCGTTGGCCGCTGCTCTGCCTGGGCTGGCGGCTGGAGCGGGGGCGCTCGCTGGACCAGCGGGGCGGGACCCGGAGCTGCTGGAGGCCCCCCCGCCTCGCTGCGCTACGCTGGCGAAGGTGGGCCGGGCGTTGGCGGCGCTGGCGGCACCGCTGTTGGCGGCTCCGCTGCTCCGGCCTGCTCCAGTGTTCCGGACGTTAAAAGGCAGCTCGTCTTCGCTCTCGTCCGATGCCAAAGGCTGTTGGAGCGGCGATACAAGGGCACAGAGTTCGCCATGTGGGACAGCTTCCTCGTGCATCGGGGGGGGGGGGGG
>LSYV01000002.1:3987244-4030883 GCA_001584585.1 Gonium pectorale
CCCCACTCCACACCCCACACTCCGCACTCCCCACTCCACACCCCACACTCCGCACCCCACACTCCGCACTCCCCACTCCGCACCCCACACTCCGCACCCCATACTCGGCACCCCACGCTCCGCACCCCATACTAGGCACCCCACACTCCGCACTCCCCACTCCACAGCCCACACTCCACACCCCACACTCCGCACCCCACACTCCGCACCCCATACTCGGCACCCCACGCTCCGCAACCCATACTCGGCACCCCACGCTCCGCACCTCACACCCCATACTCCGCACTCCGCACCCCATACTCCGCACTCCGCACCCCATACTCCGCACTCCGCACCCCACACTCCGCACTCCGCGTGCCCAAAGTCCGAGTGCCCAGAGTCGCACATTATCTGTCTGAACGCGACACCGTCCCGCCACTGTGGGGACATGCCCTCCCCGAGCGACTTTCGAACGTGCCCTGGCGCGCAGTGAGGTAGGGCGTAGGGTCCATCACCACGCCTACCGTACGCCTGACAACCTGGACCTCCGAAGAAAGTGTTGCGCTGTTGCGCTGTGACGGCGTCACAGCCAGCACCATATGTATTTCAGTGGTATCGGCGCTTCCCCTGCCATGTGCGCACGGCATGCCAGTTCGTCCCGCCCATTCCCCACTGGTACATCAGGTCGTCACCCCCGACAACAATAGATGGCCCCAAAGGGACAGAGAACTCACTCCGCTTCAGCATCTCCAGCTTCACCCCAAGGGAGAACTCCAGCACCATATGTCCAACATCCGCAACAGGCAAGCAGCTGGTGCGCCTCCCGGAGTAGCTCCTAGTTTCAGGCAGGGCGCAGTATAGGAATGGTAAGGCCAATACCGGTCACGTCTCGCAGCGCCAGCTTGCCGGTCCTGTCGCCTCTGTACGGCATCGGGCCCATGTGGCGGGAGGACACCAAGGCCCCAAGCAATCGACGCCCTTTGCCAGGCTTGGAGCGCAAAGCTGTACTCGGGAAAAATGACTGTCGTTCTGTGGTCTTTCCAGGGCCCGCCTCGCAGTGACAGCGCCGCAGCTGTCCATGGGGCAGTAGCATGGCCGGCCGAACTGCAGGCCAGGGACGCGGCCACCCATTAGCCGTGATGCGCCCGGATTGCCGTGGCGGCTCTGTGCGGGTGGGTGCACGGCGCGCTAGCATGACCCCTGGTCGGGGGCGGGGGGCAGGCTGTATGGATGGGGGAGGGGCGAGGGAGCGATAAAGGGTAAAGGGTTTGGGGGATCTGCCCCCCCGGCGGGATACGAGCCGTTAGGTCCACCGCCTCTGTCAAGTCAGTTTTTGCTTTCTTGAACTTGCTGCCCACCCGAAAGTGGGGGTTACCCCAGGAATCGAACCCGGGACCTACGGCTTTAAAGGCGATGCGCCTGCGGTCTTCCGCTTGCGGTCCGCGCTTGTTGGCAGCAAGGCAGTGCACACCCCTAACCGAGCACCCATCTGCGCTGGCGCACGCCACGGCCACGCGGCCCTGCAGTGCCCACGGGGCTAGGCGGGGGGACTGCGGACCCAGGTGCCCAGCGTGTCACGCGGCGGCCAGAGAAGGGAGGCCCCGCGCCGAATGAGTCATAACTCAAGATGCCCCGCACAGCCGGCGATTCAAAATTGAGTGTGCACGAAGATTGAGGCAACTCTCACGGGAGGGCTGCATGTCCCTCCCGTTGTCTGCGCCCTTTCTCGCCTCTCCGCCTGTAACCTTTCCACAGAAAAAAAACTCTGGAGGCTGTCTCCGCGGCCCAGTCCGGCCCGCCGCCCCACCCCAATCCGTGCCCCCAGCCCCTGCCCTGCTATGCACTCGTCGCGCAGACAACACGGCGGGGCGGTCCGCGCTTCGATCGTTGTCGTTTGTCCGCAACCGACATGGTCATTGTCCGTGCTGTGGCGACCCGTGGGTCAGGAACCCGGTAGGCCACCTGTGGGGGGGAACGAGCTGTTTCTGGCGTCGCCACGGATGCTGTGTGGTTGTATAGGAGACCGGTAGGAGCCAGTGCGAAAGTGTTCAATAATTTGCTCCGGGGCTTGCTGCCTCGGGGGCATGCCTGGGAGCACAACAAGAGTGGTAAGGGCCATGTCTTCCAACGTACGAAGCCGCCGCACAATGCAGGGCGGCAAGTAGCAACGTGTTCGTGTCAATGCTGCAAGTGCGATACAAAACCTTCTCGAAGCCCCGTGAAAGCGCTCCGCACAATCATCTCGCCTCCAACAGGATATCCTCGGCAGCTCTGCAGCCCTGGGCTGCCGGCATGGGGCTGGAGGCGCTGCACAGACCGTCACGGCTTCGTCTCCGGCACAAAGTATGCCACAACCTGGCCGCCTGCCCAACAATACCACCCAACAAAGCATCACAGCAAAACAATGAGAAGCACGCTTAGAAAGCAAGGCCACACCCTAATCAGGGAGGCACTCGCCATGGCACCCACCGGATGACATAACACCAGTGACAGAACGGACCAGCAGCACAAGGACAAATAGCAAACATATGCACGGGGCGACGCGGCACGGCGGGCGCCTGCACGCATACATGGCGGCGTGCGGGCGGTACCGCAGGCGACGGCCTTGGAAGGGCTTGGGACGTGACGGGCAAGGGCCAGGCACCCCCCCCCGCCAAACATGGGCCCCTTTCACAGGAGCACTCTCCGTCCCTATCGCTGACGGGCTGCACACCACATCGGCGGCACATGAGTAGTATTGCAACAGACGGCCTGATAACGTAACGTGTGGATCTTATGCAAAAGAAGCGCTTGAGCAGGCACATGGCGCCCACGCTTGCGAGCGCAGAAACGTTAGCGATACGCGAGATAGCCATTGGCTCGTTTTGAAACAACGGAAGGGACCGTCACGAGAAGGAAAGGCAGGTCCTGAAGGAAGGCACTGACCGAAGACTGGGGGCCATCAAATAACTTGGGCACGGCCGCCGCACGATACTGACACTCGAAGGCACCATGCTCCAGCGCCACCACCTCACAGCAAAGCTGCCGAGGGCCCTGCACCATGGTCCACCTTCGCATACCTTCGCATGCATGAAACAGAAAATGCGATATGTCCACGAGTGCCCTTGGGCCTCCGCCATGATGAATACGCCAGTTTCCAACCGCTTAAAAAGTGCCAACTGCCTCGCTTCGACGCGAATAGCAGCCGCTGCCCGTCTGGTTCCGCGCCGCTTCAGCGCAGCGTGCTGGCACCCGGGGCACGCAGGCCGGCAACTGCAGCCCGTCGCACGAGCCGCCGCCCACAACACGTGCTCTCGTTTGTAATCCATTTTACCCACATTCCGTATGCTACTAGCCATACTAGCCGCTTTACCTACACACACGTCCAACCGTGCAAGAGCGGCACACTGCCCCCTGGGGCCGAAGTTGCAGATACATTCCCAGAACCAGGCCTCGACCAGGTCCCGACAATGGGCACACATCAACAGACTGCTCCGCCATCCTCCCGCCCCATACCCTCGGTCGGCCGCCACCCTGCGTTCAACACCCCACCTCAGGCGCTCGCGCGCCAAAACAAAAGCGCTGCTGACGGCCGGAACGACCTACTGCGCTCGTCCTCCTGCCAAGCATAGCCCGGATGACGGCGCATCCGGCCACGTGCCTCGGCAGTGTCACGAGGCACCTTCCACACGGGGGCCGCACAACGCACCCCGCCGCCACAGCCGCCGCTGGATGGCTGCACTGCACAGCCCGAACCCCGAACCCCGAACGCGCCTCGGCTCCGCACTACGGGTCGCGCACCTACACGGGCGCAAACGCCACAAACATGAGCATTGAACGAAGAGAGAAAGAGAGAGAGAGAGGGGGGGCGTGCGCATTTCCATGTCCTGAATGTCCTTGCCGTGCGAGATATGTCGTACACGTCCGCATGCACAGTCCTCTCGAGCCGCGTGCCCAGTAAAGCGCCTGCGGTGCGCGCCTCAACCGCTCATGTGTTTCCCCGGTGTGCGTCACTCGCAGATGGGGGCCACGAACCAGAGGGCCAGACACCGGCGCGAATCGAACCGCACGACCAACCTGCCGTAGGTGTTGACGCGTTCGTCATGCATCTCGAGGCAAGACGTGTACGGCCATGTGGCCACAGCAGCACACGTTAGGCCCCGCCGGTCGCGCCCACTGGCTTTGATACCGGCCGAGCACGAGCAAATACCCACTCGACATGCAAGACCGAGCCAGCGGACGAGCTCCTGGCCCCTGGTGAGCAATCCAATCAGGCGCGCGCACGCGGCCGCAGCCAGCGCCCACGAGATACCACAAATGTGTCGATCATTCACTTGTAAACGCCCATGACGAACACGCATACCGGAACAAATCGCGATAAGCGCACGAGTTTCCTCGCCCGATTAGGCAGGATCACGGGAGGAGCATAGAGCGCGGTTGGCCGCTGGCGGATTGCAGACCCGCGCCGCGACCAACCACGCACCCACCCCTCCCCCGTCCCCGCCCCCGCCCTCCCAAGCTCCCCTCAGCTCGAGGTGGAGGACGAGGGCACCACCTGGCAGAAGGCGTGGCTGTACTGCAGGGCGGCGGCGCCCGATGTCGTCACCAAGGCGGCGTCGTCCGTCGTACGGCTGGTGGACGAGAAGCGCGCCGCCGCCAGCGGCAGCAGCGCGAACGACATGCTGCACACGCCGGGCGCCGCGTCCCCCAGCGCGCCAGAGTGCACAGACGCCATGCCTGGCGAAGTCGGGAAGCCGCCGCCGCCGCCGCCACCGTTCCGAGCAACGACCAAAGTCGCGGTGCCGCTCCGCACCACCGGCGGCGAGGGGCTCCTCGTGATGCGGAAGCCGTCGAAGGCGGTCACGGCCGCGGCGGTAGCGGTGACGTCTTCCCGGTGCTCCTGTGACGGCTCGCTGGTGCATGACTCCGCCGTCGCACGTCCGCCGTCGCCATCGCCTTGGACGCCTGCCGGGGCGCCTTCGGGGCGCATCGGGCCGTAATTAACATGGCACTCAATGACCGGGACAGCCGAATCGTCAGCCCTGGGGGAAGGCGGTGCCCGAGGAGCCGCCACCGCTGCCGCCACCGCTGCTGCCGCCGCCGCGGGGTTTCCCACCGGGTAAATGAGCGAGAGGGAGGGCGCCATCGGCTGCAAGCCGCTTTTGGCCTCGCCGCCACCGATACCACCAACACCGCCGCCGCTGCGTCTGCTGCCGCTGTTGCTGCTGCCCCTGTCGTCGAGTGGGACTGTCGGCTGGGGCGGCGGTTTGAACGCCGCTGTCAGCACCTCCAGCTGCGGGAGGGACAGGTAACCTTCGCCAAGGCTGCCGCCGCCGCTGCCGTCGCGGCCGGCGTGCAGGATGCCGCCGCTGGAGCCGCTTTCGTGGTCATCCTCGTCGTCGTCGCCGCGCGTGGGTCTCCAGATGTAGGTCTGCATCATGCCCTTACCCTTGACCTGGCGTCCGAGGGACACGACGCATGATCAGGGGGCGAAGGGGGCGGGGGCGGGGCTCGACGCAAGGCGGGGCAGGCGTACCGTAGTAGGGGCAGGAGGGGCTGTCGGGGGCAGAGGGTACGTGTTGGGGGGCCTATGCCGGTCTGTGTCGGGCGCCACGCGGGGGGGGGGGCACACCGGGCAGGAGTGCAACACGGTGGAAAGCAAAGGGTGCGGAGCAGTAGGAACGGTTCGAGTGGTGCCAGCGATATGCAAAGACGCCTGCCGGGGGAACGTGAGCAGCACCGCGACCGCGGCCGCCTCCACGCCACCTCCCCAAGGGTGCCGCTCCCCAAGTCAGCCAGCTCCCAACGTCCCGAGGCCTGCCCGCACCTCAATTCCGCCGGTGGGCTCCCAGCGGTCGCATCCATCGCCGGCGCGGTTGGCCCCCGCGGCGCTCGACTGCAGCGCCGCAAACGTCGTGGCGGAGGCGTGCACCGCCCCCGGCACGCCGGCGCTCTCCATGCGGCTGGCCGTGTTGACCGTGTCGCCTGAGGTTAGGGCATTTGCGGGGCCGCGTGGCGGACGTTCCGCAAATAGGTTCGGTTGTAGCCGGCCCGTGGCTTTCTCCTGCCCCAGCCCTCTGGCTGCACCCTCACCCAACGAGCCACCGTCGCCGCCTGTGCCGGCTCCGCCGACAACGCCCGCCCCGAAACCCGCCCCGAAACCCACCGAAAAGGCAGAAGCGCGGCATGCGTGTGCCCACCACGCCGCTGACGACGGGCCCCGTGTGGAGGCCGATGCGGATCTCCACCGGCTCCCCGCTGGTGGGCAGGGCCACCTCCCGTGCAGCGCGCAGCATGGCCTGCACTCGGGCGGGCGGCCGGGTATTTGATCCCGGGCCGGGGGCAGGCTGCCTCACAAAAGCCGCATGCGACATGGACACGGCGATCCCTGCCAGGCGCCGTCAGGACCGCACCCGGGGGAAGTCGCCTCCTGAATGAAGGGGGGGGGGGCAGGCCGACCAGAAGAAACGAAGAAGCACCATCCCTCCCATTCAGCACAGGCAGCATCTCAAGCAGGCTTCTGGCAGCTGCTAAGCTGCTAAGCAACATGCCGCGGGACTGAAATGTGCGCCAAGAGAGCGCGGCCCCACCGCCGTAAGCAGTGCCGTGGGCCTCCATGCGCCGGTCCGCAGCCTGGTGCCCTCACCTTGGCAAACGCAAAGGCCTGGTCCGCATGGCGCGGGCTAGCTGCGTCCAGGCCGGCCCCGTCATTGCTGTCGGCGCTGCGCACAGCCGCCATGCCGTCCGCGTCGGTGGTGACGAGTCCGGCCGCCACAAAGTAGCAGTCGCCGATCGTCTCCACCTGTAAGTGAGGATTCCCCACAGAGGACGGCAACAGCAGCAGCAGCAGCGCCGAGATTCAGAGCCTCGAACGCCGTTGGGGAATCCACACAGCGCCACATGACCACGGGCATCGGCAGGGCTCCGGACTGCCCAGCGCCCGCGCATCCGTACACGTAGTGCAGCCGTACTCACCTTGTACACGCCGTACTTGTCCAGAAGCGCGTCGTACCGGGAGTAGAGGTCGTTCAGGAAGCGCATAACCTGCGGGGGCGCGGCACGGTCTCGGTCTGTGGGTGCGGGTGTGGGTGCCTTCGGAGGCTGCACGGCGATCCAGGGAGTGCTGGGACTCGCGCGCGGCAGGCAGGCGCTGCTGGCGCAGGTTGGCGGTTGCACGGAGCACGTGCGCCTCCCTGGGGCATGTACGTCTCCCAGTCTCCCCATAGAGTCCACCACTGCAACGACTGTTCGCCTCCCGTCACCCCCTGGCGCCTGCCGCTGTGCGCATTCGGCGCTGCGCTTTGGGCGCGCGTGCACATGTGGGGCCACCCCCCACCCCCCACCCACCCCACGCACGCTCGTCGTATGCGTTTTCCTTTACAACACACACACGCACACACACACACGCACGCGCGCCCCCGTGTGCGTACCTGCTGCGGCTGCACCTGGCCGCACATCGGCGTGAAGCCTGGGGTGTGGGGTCGGGGCCGAGCAGGAGAGGCAGGGGGTCGGGGCTGGGGCCACAGTGGCCGCCATGGACACGAGCTCACATGGCGGCGCACGAGCGAGGGCTGTCTGCCCCTGGCCGCGAACTCACCACACCTTACCGCACAACGGCAGTCACGACCAACGCAGAAACCGGACAGCACGGATCCACTCCGCCGCCGCGTCATGTCCCTCCGCTCGACCCGGCACACCGAACCGGGGGCCCGGCAGCCAACAAACTGTCACCCTGCCGACGCACCTTTGATGTCCGCAAAGAGGAGCGTCACCTGGGGGTGCCAGGTGGCCAGGGGGCTGCAGTCCCGCAGCACCGGCCGCCAGCGCAGGCTGCTGCCCGCGAGCGGGGCGGCGCCGCCGCCTCTGCCTCCGTGGCCCGGCGGCTTCCCGTCAGCCGCCGCGGTGGCGGTCCACTCCTCGGTGATGTACTGTGGGGCGGCCAGCAAGAAGTGCGTCGCTTGGACGTGTCGCGCACAAGGGGGCATTGCCGTATCCTCATGTGTGTGGGCCAACTGGGGTGGCATGTAAGGCTTCGAAGGCTTCGATGCAAACCGTCCGGGCCACCGCCACCGCCCAGAGCCCAGCGCTAGCTCTCACCGAGGTACTAAGAACAAGCTCGCGGTTGCCCGGCCTAAGTCAGCGCCGCAGCCCACAAGATACACAGACGCACACGCACATACACACGGCCATGCTGTCTGGAGGTCAGCCCAGCCCAGCACAGCTCAGCGCAGCTACCTATATCCAACCAGCGCCCCAGCGCCCAGCGCCCCAGCGTTAAGTACTTAGAGGGTCACTTAGCTGGGTCGGGCTCGGGCTCATGGGCTGCCGGCTAGGTTGTTTTTGTCTTGTATAGAACTGTTTTGAGCATACCGTAACGCATACGTAACACACACACACCTGAAGGAAGTCCTGGTACTTAGAGGGTCACTCAGCTGGGTCGGGCTCAAGGGCTGCCGGCTAGGTTTTGCCGCTCATAGAACTGTTTTGTTGTGGAACTGTTTTGAGCATACCGTTACGCATACACAATACACACCTGCAGGATGTGGCGGGGGAAGAGCTGCTCCACGAGCCTGGAGGCCACGGGCAGGAGTCCAGTGAGGAGGAGCAGGGTGTGCGCAAAGGCATACATCCACACATGTCGTCCTACACAGCATGGCCCACAGCTCAAGGGTCGCGGTCGCGTGCAACACACACACGTCAAGACTCAAGATTCAAACAATATGTCCCCTGCGTGCACGTGCGGCGCCCCCGGCCCCACCGCACCGGTGCTCGGCCTCCATCACTTGGGCCAGGTGCCGCTCCGCGATGACCTGCAGCAGCCGGGGGTAGGATGGCAGCGCACGGGACCTGGGAGCCCGGGCGGAAACTCATACGGTTGGGCACAAAACGCTTTTCTCGTGCTCGCTCGCTCGGCGCCCCTTGCCACATCTACAGCCGTCCTGGGCTGACCGCTCCCTCGGCCCCACCTTGGCGGTGACGTCCGTCTGCATCAGCATGATGACCTTCCGCCCCGTCACCGGGTCCACCGAAGCCACCGCCCACACCTCGTGCCAGCACTCCACGTCCGAGACAGCCGCACCCTTGCCGCCGTCACTGCTGCCCTCCGCCCCGTCGGCCTCGATCGGCACAATGCTGCCGCCCTCCCCCTCCCCCGGGGCAAAGTGCGGCTCATGACGAGCCAGCTCAAACTCCAGGGCTTCCTCGCAGCCCGTCGCATCGCGGATGGCGTCACCGCCGTCGGCGCCAGCCGTTAGGTCGCGCCCGCAGCTGCCGTCGCCGCCGTCTAAGCATACGGCAGAAGAGACGCGGCTCATTCGGCTCGCAATCCCGCGCACATGGTGCGGCATCACGGCGGGGCCCGACTTGCTGAGCCAATCCGCTCTGGGCGCCGGGACGCTTGCCTGCGATCCCGAGGCCGATGCCAGCGCAGGCCCACCGGCCGCTGGCAGCCCAGGCAGCACCACTGGCGCGGCGCTGATGTGCGGCATGATCGCTCGCGTCGAGAACGGCGACGGCATCCTGTCCGCAGCCGCCCCCACCGGCTGGTACTGCTGGGGCCGCCCTGCCGTGAATGAGGCCGACCCGCGGCCCACCACGAGCCGCCGGATGCTGTTGGCAGGCGAGGCGGGCCCGGAGGAGCCTGGTGACCCGGGGGCAGCTGCGGATACCGCCAGCGTCGCAACCGGCGACGTGCCCAGCGAGAGGGCAAACGCCAGCGCGCGAGCGTTGCTGGGCACTGACGCCGAGGCGCTGCTCGCAGGGCGGCTGCGGGACCCGCCCACACCCGGGGCCCTGAGGGCGGCGATGGCCTCCGCCTCCGCCTGCGGCAACACATGGGTCGGTGCGCCCGCCGCCCCATCCCCGCCGCCAGAGGTAATTGAAGCAGCTCGCGCCCCCGGCAAGTGCATCGCCCGGCACGACAAGCTGCGATGCACTGGGCACCGCTTGCCCGCTTCGCGGTCGCCGATCTGCGTGCGGGCGGCTGGCGCAGCGGCATCGGGCGCCGCAGCGGACGTCTGCAGCCAGTTCGAGTTGCGGTTGACGGAGGGGGCGGCCTTGGACAGGACGCTGCCCCCACCACCGGGGCTGGGGATCACTGGGGCGGGGCCCGTGCGGGAGGCGGTCCGGGTCGGCGGCGGTGCGCGCTGTTGCTGGTCGAGCAGCGTCGCAAAGGTGGACGTGGCTGGCATCCGACGCATCGGGCGGGGCAGGGAAGCAGGGGGAAACGCAGGACGGGGGATGATGAAGAAGGGACGGGGGAGTGAGGAAGGAGCCACAGATCAGTGGTGCGCGGCTCCCCCCGCCTAGGTACATGTACACACCGCTTTCCTTTTCAACACCGGAGCACGGGCGCTTGGCGTCACAACCTGGCTGGGCGCGTCAAGGCGCTGCGTGGAATGCAGTGGAGTGACCCGTCCACTCGACACACACACACACACCCCGCTCGCACGGGCTGCCGACTGGGGTGCCTTTGCTAGCAACCTCTTAGACCTGTTTTCTGCACTCCGTCACACATACGTAACACACCTCGCAATTGCCTGAGCGCGCTGCAAGACGTGCAGGGCACACAGCCATACACACAGCCATACACACAGCCATACACACAGCCATACACACAGCCATACACACAGCCATACACACAGCCATACACACAGCCATACACACAGCCATACACACAGCCATACACACAGCCATACACACAGCCATACACACAGCCATTCAGCCAGGCGCACCGCGCGCGCGGACTCACCCAAGGGATCTTGGCCCACCGGAAAGGCGCTGCCGTAGGCGCTGGCGCCCAGCAGCTCCGAGGAGCCAAGCATCAGGCTACTGTTCACCGTCGTCATCGGGCGGAGGGCCGGTACGGTGTCGCAGTCCAGCGGGTCGTCTTGCTGCCCCGGGTATGGCCCCACCTCCTCATCGTGGACCGCCAGCCCCAGGGAGGGCGGCGCGCACAGGGAGCGCTGCCCCGGTGGGAACCGCACACCAGATGCAGCGGCGCCGCCGCCGGACGCGCCACCGAGGCTGCCGCCGCCGTTGGAGCGGCTACCGCCACCGCCGCCGGCGAAGCCCATGAGGCCCGTGAGCATGCGGGCCGACAGCGCCGCACTGCTGCTTGCCCGCGTCTGGTGGCGGGTTGCCGGCACCCCGGCGCTCGCGAAGCCGATGCTGGTCTTGTGACGGCCAGTCGCTGGGAGTCCCGACGCGGCTCCCGATATGAGGCTAAGAGTCTCCCTGCTCACATGCCGCATCGCCGGCGCTTCGTCGGAGGCCTCCAGAGCCTGCGCGTTCACGACCACGGCGGCGCTTGCGGGTTGCCGTCCGGCCGGGTCCCTCTTTAGGGACGACTGGCCTGGCAGGTGCTGCGGGTGGTGAGGCTCCGCCCGGTGCCTCGAGCTGCCCACACCAGCGGATTTGAGCAGCCGTGGCATGGCGGGGGCCAGCCGGCGGGGGTGATCTTCCTGGCGCCATGCCCCGGGCTGATGGCGCGTCCTCGAGGCCTCGAGGTCGTCCGTCTTCGGGCCGACATCGGTAATGATCAAAGACAGCGGTGCCGGGCCCTGGGGTTGCCTCGCGCCGTCCGGGCTGGTGGCGCGGGCGCTGGCGGTGGCGGTGGCTGGGGAGGTGAGGGAAGGGCTGGGGATGTTCTGAGAGCCGGCGGTTGCGGAACCCGGGCGCTTGACGCGGCCGCTGAGTAGAGTGTAGCGTTCTGTGACAGGAGGCGGGGCGTGCAGGGCAGACGGTAAGACTCCGACACTGTTGACATCGGCAGGGAATACGCGCACTGGGCACTGCTTGTGCGCGCTGGCGACCCTGATCCAACCAGCGCCCCACCACCGGCTTCGAGTTCTGCAGCGCTCTGCCACCCGCCCCGGCTGCCCTTATCAGGACGCAATCATGGCAGGGGGGACCACTTGTCAGCTCAGTTGCCAGCCGGCACCCCTGCCCTACGTCACGGCAGGCCCCCTCCCACATATGCGCCCAGCCTGGTGCGCCCTTGTAGGACGGGGAACGCCACCTACGCTTTCCGCCAGCCCCGGGACCTGCAGCCGCCGGTGCCCTTTGCTCCGCGCCTTCTGAGCCCCCGAGCCACCCAATCCCAGCGCCCAGCATGCTCCCGCACGCCCCGAGCCCAACCCCGCGCGCCCCTGCCGCAGACAACCCAACTGGCTCAGGGACAAGTTTCCCGTTGCCGTCTCGCCCGGCGCCCCCTCCCCTCCTGTCGCCATCGCGCCTGCCGCTCTGCCTCACCTGCCGTCAGGGCGGTGCTCCCGCTCGCTTGCATTACCGCCAAGTCCTCCGCGCAGCAGCTGGCGGTGCTGGTGTTTGCTGCCAGGGCGGCCGAGGTGGGGCCAGCGGCGGCGGCAGCTTCACCGTCCCAGCCGTAGTGCTCCTGCTGCGGCACGGCGGACTCCCCATCCAGGTGAAGCAGCCCAGATGGTTCGATGTCCAGATGCTTGAGGCAGCCGTCGTCAGTCGTGGCCGCGCAGACGCCAGCGCCGGTGCGAGGACGGCAGGAGGCAGCCCGGCCGTTAGGGGCGACGGTTTTGTCCAGGCTGGGAGGCACCCGTACGACGGCTGCAGAGGGAGGGGTCAAGCGGGAGCTTGAAGTGCTGCAGTGTTGCAGAGGGTATCTTGGCGAAAGCGAGAGGGGCAGCGAGGGGTACGGGACAGCCGGAGCTGTTGCAGTCGCGCACGGGGCTGGAAGTCTGGACGAGCTGCCGTACTGACGCTGCTTGACACGAGACAATCGACAGGCAGGCAGGTACTGCGCCCCTCACCCCTAGCCGCGACACGAAGGCACTGGCCCAGTCCGCTGGCATGGACAGCTGCTCACCAGCGCAATCTCTGACAGTGCCTAGCGCGAACGGCGGCATGGCGGCAGCCGGTATGGCGGCAGCCTACCTATCTACAGCTGCTCCCCGTTGCCAAGTGAGCAGGCGGCGGCCTACCCTCCCGCCAATTCCGCAGGTCGTACACGACCCGAAATCACGACGTCCTTGCTGTGGGTCGCCGGCCGGCGCCTACCTTTCCACACGCGGTCTCCCCAGGCGCCGGCCCCCGACAGCCCGTTCAGCTCATCCATCATACGCTCCCACTTGGCCGGCTCCAAGGAGAACAGAAGCGACAAAACGTCGTCACCATCCACATCGCCAGCTCCGTGTTCGTCGGGCTCCACGCGCGGCTGCCCCATCGCGCTCACGTCTTCCACCACCACGAACATTTGGCTTTCCGTCGCGCCGCCTGGCCGCCGGGTGCCACCGGCTGCCGCTGCAATCGGGCCGTCGGCTCCGCCGACGGGCCCGCGGGCGCCCGTCGGAGGAAGCCGGGCCGCTGCCGCGCTGGCAGTTACCCGGGGCCCAGCAAGGGCCAAGTGGGAGGCATGAGCGACCCGGCTGGCTGCATCCCCAGTGCCCCCGGCGGTGACTGCTGTACCGGCATGGACTCGGTCGCCATAGTACGCCCTGCTCCGGGCGTTCTGATACAGCACGCAACCGTCGAGATCAAACATGGTTATGGCGGCCGGCGAGGTGTCGACCACCATAGCGTCACGAAGGTGTCGCGCGCGCCGACCGCCGTCCGCGGCGTCACGGAGACGCTGATGTCCCCCCCCGTCATCAGCTTGGCTCAGTACCTGCCAAAGGTGACGGCGACGGGGCGATTGGAAGTTGGCGTGCGACGCTGCAGGCTGCAGTGCCGCCAATACATCAGCAGTCGGCAGGGGCGATTGGGCATTAAAGAAGTAGGTGCCAATGCCATACAGTATCATTCCCATTATACCTCACCCTTACACCTACCGGTTGTCCGGGCGAGCGGTTGGCATGCGCGCTGCGGATGAGAGCAAATCCGGTGCCAAGGCTTTGGCGCGCAGCTTGGAGTCCGCGGCCTGCCTTGGTCCAACCCTCAGCATGTTCGTCTTGAGGACGACCAGCAGGGTGTTGGGCTGCGGAGTCATGGCTGCAACTCACCGCTGCGCCTGCTCCCGAAGTGCTGCGCAGGTCACTGTGTAAGGACCGTGACAGTGGCTTGCGATCCTGCGCCTCTGCTGGTCGAAAGCACACTAAAAAGGCCGCAAGCAGACCCATGCTTGAACGGCTGCAGGTAGTACATGTGCATAGGATAGTAAAATGCCAGAGAAGGACAAATTGACGCAATCGTCCAGCTGCCAGGAAAACGGCGTACCTGCTGGTACACTTATCACCGTGTCCTCACCTAGACATTACGTTCACATGCAAGATTGAGGGAAAATTGCATGAAAGTCAGCATTGTTTAGCAGAGTCTCAGCCTGGTTGCAACCGGCAGTTACCCCGGTTACTTACATAATCTATCACTCTAAGATGAAGTTCAAATCGCGCACTACTGTATAGAATATTTGGGGCTGAACTCGGAAGGTTGGGTGAATCGTACGGCCGCATTTTATTGGGAGAGCGTCCTAGCAAGCACTGGAAGCACAGCTGTTTGCACCTTAGGCTTTCGAAGGAAGCGCTGGTGCCGGGCCAAGAGCCCAAAAACGACGGTTGCAGGAAGGCCACAGGCCACGCTGCGCCCGCCAAGCAAGGGGGCCTGCTACAAACATAGGTGCTCTCTCTACTAGGGGACCCTGCTAAAAGCGCGGCTCTGCTCATCAAGAATGTACATGCTTTGGGACAGCCCGTTCTCTCCCATGATTCTGCAACGGCCCGACCCCTCCCCGCCCCGCGCAATCTTGCGCACACTTCACTCGCCCCTACATATTAGATACAATATCAGAATCCTACACGATTGTGCACGCACGAGTGCTCTTGTGAACGCCGTTACGTTTGCAACATGGTCTCTGCTCTTGCAGTGCAGGCAGAAGTCATCGGCTGCTTGAAGGATATGGACGACAAGCTGAACAAATGTCATCACACATTCTGGTAACACAGCGGGGGGGCGTCTGCTCGTATACCTCGCCCGCCATGCCCTGTACTCGGCGCCCTGCTGGAAACATCACACCCTCGGGTGTGTTGAAAAGGAACAACGCATACGACGAGCGGTGTGTATGTCCGTAGAGGCTGCCTTCCCCGTTTCTGGTTCTCTTCTTTTTTTATCACACAACCTACGGACGCGCGGGACGAAAGCACAAAAGCATACGGTCTCCCCCCCCCCAGCAAAAGGCACGCATGTGGATGTCCGCAGGTCCGGGCAGATGCGCATTGAAAGAGGGCAGGAACCCGCCGGGACCAGAAGCAATGCCGCACTGACAAGTGGCAAATAACGCACACAAGCATAGAGGCTGGCAGCGCCACCCCAAAACTCATCATGTTCGGACAGCAGGCCCGAAAGTGATGACCAGGGATCGCTGCTCTGTGATGTGTTGGAAGCACGGTGATGGCTCGAGTGGCGAACGCGCACTTATGGGAGCTCCTAGAGCTGCACCAGGCTGGCAATCTAGCTCAATCACAAGTAACGCCTGGGGAGCCGAGAAGCGGCGACACAAGCACGCAGAGCACGCTTGGGCACGCGGGTCGCCGTACATCAGGAGAAGTCCAGCAAACCGGGTAAGCTGGTAAGCCGGTCTTTGGGGGGCGGGATGAGCGTCACATGCCTTGAACTGTACCCGCCCGCCCTATTGGGAACGTCGCGCCTTCGGATGTGTACAACCGTAGAGGCGGGCTCCCTCTTTCTCTGCAGATTTCTCTCTTTTCGCCGTCCGTCCTGCAACTGATCTCACTGTTCGATTACGCAGTCTCCAGACAAACACCAGTCCATACTCCAGTGAAGAACGCGAGAATAATACGGCATCTACATGCAATATAAGGTTGGTTTGAGTCACGCTCAGGCGCTTAGCCGCTTACCCACAACTATGCTTGCACGGTACGGCAAAACACACCGTGTCACCTCCCAGGTCTGACGCCAGCGCGCGCACCACTGAGCGGCTCTGCAGACTCCACGCCGGGTGGTGGGCTCGGTGGCAATCGCAACTGGCCGATGGTGTGCGGAGCAGCGCGCCATCCAGGCCGCAAAGGCGCTGGCGCTGCCGCCCCGATGGCCCCGATGGCCGCAATTGACTCCATGACAGCCGGTGGCCCAGCGCCCCAGCCCTGACACCTGGCGACAAGCGCCCCGGCGCGCTTGCCATCCCGGATGGCGGGCATCGCAACGCAAGCCGTGGCTTGTGCGCTGGGGGCTGGGGGCGTGTGCGCATGCCTCGTGTGAGAGGCCGAGCTACTGGCGCACCGCCCCACCGCCCCACCAGCCATGTGTTGAATATCTGATACATGCAGGCTGCGTGCCCACCACCAATGTGTGGGCCCGGAACGCCCGGCAGCCCTGCACGGCTGTCGCGGTGCCCGCCTGCCTAGCCTGCCTAGCCTGCCTGCCTAGCCTGCCAGCCTGCCCGCCTAGCCTGCCAGCACACCGTCACATCTGAAAAACAACAATGTGCCCATGGCCCCACAGGCTTTGGCAGGTACCTGAAACTGTAACTGCCTGCACAGTGCTCAGCACGTGTATCCCCGTGACTATTGGGCGCCAACTGACCCGAGAAAGCGCAGACGGACTGCCGCTCTCGGCGCCTGCGTGCGCCGACGCCGCAGCCCCACCGCCTGTATCTCCTGTGGACTAACCTCGAGCTCTCGACCATAACACACACCATGGCGGCGGCCGAATGCCTACAGAACTCCCAGCGGCGTTGCCTGCCCTTGTGGCGCAACCCTTGGCCTGATAGCCAAGGGTCATGAAATTGGCTACCAATTAGTCGCGGATTGGGTCCCTGGGAGACCTGCTACGGAGCGCCCACGACGGCAGGCCGCGCAACGGCGAGGCCGCTGCGCCGAGCTGGTACGATGCAACCAACATCCCCACCCCCCACCCCGACCTTGCCATGTTCGGGCAAGGCAGGCGCCGATGGCCCGCGTCTCCCGATGCCTTCTACCGCGACCCACGCGCGGGGGAGGGCTGTCACAGCCGTACCGAGCTGCATGTGCACACACGCCGGGCCGTGCGACTCGGGGGAAAGGCGCCAGTCCTGGCATCGCGGGGTGGCGTCTGTGCACCTCGTCGGCGCTCGGCACCGGGTTCGCGCAGGCGCCCGGGACACTCGTGGCAGTCGCTGCGCCCCGTCCGTCGTAAAAGGTTGTGCGCCGTCACGTGCGACGCAGCGGGGGGGGCCAGCGGCACCGCCGTCGCCAGGCCCGCAGCCCCGGCCAGGAGCACAGGCTTGGGCGCAACGCTGCCGGTGCGTAGCCGCTTCGCGGCCGCTGGCGCCTTCGCCCGACGCCGAGGCGCAACCTACCTGGCGCTCCGCCCCCCGCACTGCAGCGACAGGCTCATTGCCCTCTGACTGACTCTCGTCTGGAACCGCGCGCGCTGAGATATGTCTCACTTCTGGAACCGCGCGTGCTATAATAGATGAAATATATATCCATATATACAAAGCGCACGGTGAGGCTCCTACCTATCCACCGCAATCGAGCCCTGCTCACGACCTCAGGTCCCACGCGCGCTCCCCCCTGGCGCGGACGACCTCCATTGAAGGTATGGCACGGGTCCTGGTGCGGAGGCGGCGGTCGGACCATGTTGGTGCACATCCCGGATGCACTGGTCCGCCCTCTATGCCAATCACTCGCCCGGGGAGGGCCGCTGCTGCTCCTCTTGCGCTGGCGGCGCCGGCAGCGGCTCTTGCCGTTGACCCTGGCTTTCCGCTGATGGCTGCTGCTGCTGCTGCTGCTGCTGTTGTTGCAGGCCTTGTGGAGCCGCCGCTGGCGGCGGCGGCGGCGCCCGCGGGTGCTTTGCCTGATCACCTGCCGCCGGCGCCGACGGGGTCGGCGCCTGCCCCTGCTGTTGCTGCCACCTGCCCTGCAGCCGCAGCTGTCCTCGCTCCGGTGCTGGCGGCTGCAGTCCACGAGGCACGGGCCACTCCGCACCCCGCACCCCGCACCCCCCACTCCGTACCCCCACCCCGCGCACGGCCGCGCGACGCAGCCGCCGTGGCTACCGCCGGACAGCGGGCGTCCCGCGCGATCCGGCCCGCAGCAGCAGCTCCCGCAGCTCGCGCGGCTCGAGGGCACCGGCGCACCTGGCGCGCGCTGCTGCGGCGTGCGGGCGGTCATGGGTCGCAATGTGGTCATCGGGCTCGGGCCGAGCCCCGCTGGTGCCCATGAGCTCCATGCGACCCGGGTCGCCTGGAGTCGAACCGGGGATGGGCAGCTGATCGGTCGCCTTGAGCGGCTCGCAGGCCGACGCGTTCCCTGCGCTCGCTTCAGGTCCCTCGGGCTTGACGACTCCCGGAGCGGGTCGGTCCCAAGCAGGTGCCACCGGTTCAGGTGCCACGGGCAGCGGGAATGGAACCGCCACCGCGGAAGGCCGCAGCCCGGGTCCACTCCCGCAGTGGCTCGGGCATGTCGGCCCGCCGGTGCCCTCGCACCCCTGAGGCACCCACGGAAATGTTGGGCGGTGGGAGCGGCGGGCCGGGCGGGTGGTTTCGCGGTGTTGTTGCAGTCAGGTTCCGCTACGTAGCTAAGGCAAACGCAAGGGCCTCATAGAGCCCTGGGCTGCCGGCGTGTGGGAGGTACGGGCAATCAGGAACAAGCTGCCCGAGACAACAAAGCACCCGACATGCCCACGCCCAATGGAAGCCGCACCGCTCCGACGTCGGCATTCCCGATCCTCACCTTCGCCTCGCGCTTCGCGGCTCCTTCCCCGCGTGTCCCGACTTCCTCGCCGACCTCGGCCCGTACGAGGTACGGTTCCAGCAGGCCCCACTCGGCCGTCCGCAGCATTCTCACCAGCGGCTCGATCACACCGTCGGTCAGCAGCTCCAGCCATTGCAGGTAGAGTTTATCCAACAGGCGGCGCTTGCTCTTCTGTTCCGGGGCGGGGGGGGGGAATACAGGTACAGCGAGACGAGGCGGCCACATTCCGCAAGCACTGGCAAGGCCTTGCGGAGCAAGCCGACCCTGGGCTTGCTGTTTCGGTGAGCGCGAGTCCTCGTCAAGCCCCGCCCCTCGCCCCACAGGCTCCCAGCCCCTCGCCGCCTCCGTGAGCAGTACGAACTCACGTGAGCTGCCTTGACCACACCCTCGGCAGGCGGCCGCAGGCTGTCGTACGCCTCCCGCTTCTCACACGCCATACACTTGAGCGCGCGGACCACGAGATCCCTCACTGTCAGCACGCTCCGCAAAAAGTCTCCGTGCTCGGCGAGGATGGACAGGTTAAGCGGGGCTGCACCGGAGGGCCCGCCGGCGGCAGCCGCTGCGCTGGTGTTGCGTGGCTTGGCACCCGCAGGCGCAGGCGGCCCCTGGTGTTGGCCATGCGCATGCGGCACGACGGGCGGCTGGTCGCTGCGCAGGCGGTCGCTTTCGGGTGCCAGTCCCTCCAGAAGGTGCTTGAGCCGGGCAACCGTCCCAGGCGTGCTGGCGGGGCAGGGGAGGCGGCACGGGTGGCAGAGCCCGCGTCGCTCGGCGTGCGGGCAAGTACAGCCGGACAGGAACGACCGGGGTCAAATGCGTCGCACCAGGAAGGAGGCGATTGCCGGCCCGACCGAACTGACGTACAGTAAATTGTGGATGCCCTGCGCGAACGCAGATGGCTGTTTGGGAGCCAGTGCGTCCCCGTGCCTCAAACACCGACCGGCCCAGGCACTTACAGCACGCCCATCCAGTTGCAGGACGTTCGTGAGTCGCCGCTCGCCGACCCGCTCAAGCCGATGCTCGACGAAGCCAGAACTGGGTCCGCTGAGCCCGTCGGCAGCGGCACGGGAGTCACCTGTGGCTCGGCACAAGGGCGCCCATGTGCGGCCGTCTGTTGCGATTCTTGCGGCTCGGCGCCACCTCGCGGCGGCTGCCCCTCCGCCACCTGCTCGTCCTCCTCCTGCCCCGGCTTTGTTGCATCCCCAGGAAGGTCGCCGGCAGGGCACCGGTCCGGGTGTATGGCAGACCGGAAGTCTTGCCCCATGGTGCCGGGCAAAATCTCCATCTGCAAGTGCCCCGAGTGGGAAGTGTCGAGCGGCGGCTGGGCGGCGGCCAGCGGTTGCGCAGGCTCCTGACCGGACGCTGCAGGGACTGGCTGCTTCGGCGCTGCTGCCGGCGCTGCTGCCGCCGTTGCTGCCGCCATCTCGTGCTCCTGCGCTGCCCAACGCGCTGGAAAGTTGAGCCTTGCGCCGGCTGAGCAAGGAGCCGCTGGTGCAGCTGCCGATCCAGCCGCCGACACAGCTGTGACCGCTGGCCCCATCTCCGCCGCCACTGCCGCTACCGCTGCCTCTCCCGCCGCCACTGCCGCTGCCGCTGCCTGTCCCGCCATCGGTGCCGCTGCCTCTCCCGCCGACCGGCGGATGCTCGGGTGCGCCAGTGGCAGCGCGTCAGGGGCATGGCGCCCTGCCTGCATCGCAACCCGAGGTACCGGTACCTGTGCGAGCTCGGGGCTCTCGTCAACTCGCCACCGCGCCGCGGTGACACCGTCCCCTGCCGCGCCCCCTGGAGCGGAGGGCCCGTCGTGCAGCGGCGACAGGTCGTGCACGGGCGACATGTGTAGGCCGGGTTTGGTGTGTGGTGGGCGTGGTAGGCGTGGGATCGCAGCAGCCGGCGGGGCAGGCGCCGCCGCCGCCATGTCCAGCGCGTCAGCCGCTGGCGCCGAGCCAGCCACCGGCACTCGCTCCACCGGCGCAGCAGAAGGGAGCAGCCCCGCCGCCATGCCATACGGCTGCGCAGGTTCACCCGGTGCCAGACCAGGCCGCTTGGTGACTTCTGGGCTGATGGCAGCCGCATGGGATAGCGGCGATAGCCCCAAGAATGGCCCCCTTGGCGGGTGGTGCTCCAGACCGCCACCGCGAGGCCGCTTGGGCGCAGGCGCCTCGCTGCGGTCGGGTGAGGGCCGTGCGGCGGCGGGGGCCGCTCCGTGCGGTGCCTCCCGCAAGAGGCCCGTCGCCAACAAGCACTCTGCCAGGTCCGCCGCAGCTCCTACAGCAGATGCGCCCCCCTGCAGCGCCCCCGCCGCTGGCTGAAGCGTTGGTTGTTGGCGAGGGGCCTGCAGTCCTCCGTGCCCCGCCGCGCTCTCATGCTGCGGCGCCGCGGGCTGCGAGCGCCCCGCCACCGCCCCCGCCCCCGCCCTGCGAGGCCGCTTCCGCCGTCCCCGTGTTCCTGGTTCGGCGGGCCCTGCAAGGCGCCTCCTTTGAAAGAGGCCTAAAGCACGGCCCACGTTTGAGGCAGGGGCTGGTTCTGGGGCAGAGGCGGCCGCTGGCTCGGGAGCTTGAGCTGAGGCCTCATCGACATCCATCGCGATTGCGATATCTGCCAGGAGGCCCAGGGCGCATGGCCTGCGGTAACGAGCTTGCGCCTCGGCGGGTGACTTGGACACATGCACCCCGCCAGGGGCCAGGGGCTCGTGATCCCCCGGCACAGGGTCACCGGCTCCTCCGGCTGCCACGCCTGATGGCACGGGACTCCGACTGGGGCCCCCGTGGGTCTCGCCGATTGAGTCGCCGGGATGCCCTTGTGGAGAGCCACGACCTCCGGTGCGGCTGTCGCCGCGCCCGCACCCCCCAGCCGGCTCTGGGGCGCTGGGAGCAGCAGTTGCTGCCCCGGACAGGCGGGGAACAGAGCCTTCATTAGGCGCCGCTGGCGGCGGCTGAGCGAGTGGCCGCTGCGGCGGCTGCGCCTGCGACGGCGACAGCGATTGTGATGTCGTGATGCTGTCTGCGGATGCGGATGCGGATGCGGCGCACGCCGTTAGCGGCTCCGGGGCAGGGACCGCGAGCCGTGGGCCAGGTTGCCCGAGCAGCCTGCTGTCGTCGGAGGTGTGTGGCTCTCCTTCTGCGGCGGGCAACAGGCCTCTAGCAGCAACAATGACCTCGTCTGCGCGTGCAGCAGCGGTGGGGACTGGTCGCAGGATGGGGCCGGCGTCTGGCGCCGCCGCTGTGGTTGGCACCCGTCTCTGCGGCGGCTCAAGAGGCGTGTCGGCTTCTGACCCGGCCTGCGCAGCGGCCTGCTGTTCGCGGGGTGGCGCAGGGCCACTGCGCTGCAGCTCTGGCGCTCGCGGTGACTCCGCGCAAGGCCCATGCCCCTGCTCTGGCGCAGCCACGGGCGCCTCCCCGGCAACGCGGTGCTCCAGCAGCATCACCAGGCGACGACGGGCCTCCTCCTCCCCCCAGGCCATAGGCCGTGAGCGCTCCTCGCTCGGGGCTCGCTCCTCGCTCGGGGCTTGGGGCCCCGGGACCGCAGCTGCCGGCTGACGAAACGGCGCTGCAGGCGAGAGCGCCCGTGCTGTAGGATGGGGCCCGCGGATTCCGGTTCCCGGGAGTGGCATGCTGCCAGCAGCGCCACCAGCTGCTGCCGCCGTGCGAGGAGGTGCTTGGATCAGTGGATGCTCCTCATCTTCCTCTGTCCGCGCCGCCAGCTGCGGGCTCGCCAACAGCGCCGGTGCAGGTGCCGGGGCGCCATCACCGCCGTCCGCAACGGCAGTAGGTGGATTTTCCACGGGCCTGCCCTTTTCCAACACAAATTGGAAAGCCTCGTCGTCAAGCTCTTCCTCGCGAAGGGCTGCGGGCCCTCCGCCACCCGGCGCCCCGGCATTATCCTGAAAGGGGAGGAAGAGGATGCCCGGCAATGACCGGGGACATGGGATCCGAACAAGATACACGCTTACCCCCGCGAGGGGCCCCCATCAGGTTCCCCACCGTCGACCGTCGACCGCATGACTTCCCACACGCGCGTTAGATGGTTAGATGCATGTGCACTCATGGCCAACATGCCGTGGCCACTGCCAGAAGGGTTCATCCGCGCTTGCTGCTGACAGCAGCAGGCGGCGGCTTGGGCGACCATACCTAGCGGCAAGCGTGGCGGCAAGGGGCCCCTTGCCCCCGTCTGCCCCGTTTCAGCACCTCTTCACGGACGATCCCTTTTTTGCTTGATTCTTTATATTCCTTGTACCTCACCTTTGCCTTTTGTTGTTGCCCCTGTTCGTTGAACATCTGGTCCTCGCCCTGACCTTCACTGATGCCCCTGGCGGCTTTGGAGGCCCATATGCTAAATACTGCCTCGCCCCTCTCGGCATGACTTGCTCCGCATCAGTATGCGGCTTGCACGCTGAGCGCCAAGCTCAGTCACGCAGCACTCGTTTCACAGCATGCGTGGAAGGTATTACAATAAGCTCCGATTGTTTGTTCTAGTTGTGTTTGTCAAAGTATGAGGCCAACAGTAGCGGTGGGGTTCACAGATGCCGCGCCATCATCCTGTCATAATTGTTGTACGCTCCTCGTCCACGATCCTGTTTGTTATAGTATGCATATGCAAGATGACGATAAACATGGGACATCTGAACCCGAGCGGAATCGCAAGACAGAAGCAGGATTCTACGCCTAAACAGACAAGTTGGTCTTAGCCGCATTCCTTACGATTGGTAAGGCTGATTTACGTAGATTATATTGGATGAGCCGATGAGGGAAGGGCCGTCATCCTATGCATATGCGGATTGTCGATCACGTACCTCTGCCATCTGCTTCCGTTCGCGAATACAATTCATTGTGTAGCCGCAGAAGGGCCCATGGGACGGGGTCGTATACGAGTACGTCTCTTCACATGCCTTGGTTTTGCCTGGTTTTGTACCCGCCCGCCCTACCGGAACTGGACACGTCTTAGGGTGTGCTGTCCGCAGTGGCGGGCTCCCTCTTTCTCTGCGTAGTTCCCACTTTGCACGAAGAGACCGCAGTTGCGGGGGCAGTGGCGGGCTTGGACGTGGGTGCCCGAATTGCGACGCACGCTGCGTAAGCCGCTAACAGAGGACGGGATGACGGGACGCTGAGCGACCCTTAATAACACCTACAGCTAAGGTGCACACGAACTGAGCGCAACTTTGCACACCAGACATGACTGGGCGCCGCCATCGCATGCCAATGCTTCGAACGCCCAACCCCGACCGGAAATGACGAAACACCTACGTCATGTAGCTTCTTAATAGCCCGTTCCGTGCGCGCCGCTGTGCTTATCATGGTCTTCTCGACCGGCAAAGGAAACACAGGACTAGTGGGCAGAAACACATGTCAGAAGCATGAAGCGAACGCGACACTCGCCCCGAAGCGAGGCCGCCATCGCTGACGAAATCAGAATAACGAAGAATAGCTGACAGGTGTAGTTCCGCCACGAGCCCTGTCGCACCGCCCAGTACGGTCACCTTGTGACTGCATCTTGCACGTAGCACACATGTATGCTAGAGTGCAATAGCTAAAAACATTGAGCGACCATCCTTCACCCGGCTTCTAGTCTCATCCCTGTTCAAGCATGCTCCATGGCTGCCGGCCACGATGCGCCGGCGAGATCCAGCTCGCACGGCGGGCGGGGGGCCCTGACACGGCCGCCCGCGTCTTGCAACCACGACCGATAACGCTATGGGGGGGCGGCGCCGCTCCCTTGGTTAGGGACCTTTCGTGGCTATACCTTGCAGCGGCAAGATGCGCGTGCACGGGCGTACCCGGGCATGGGCGCCTGGCGACGCGTCGCAGGCGCCTCCCGGCCCCATGAGGTGAGTGTGCTGTCCTGTGGGCTATGGTAGCAGCGTTGCGCTCCTGCGCCGCCGCTGGCGACAAGAGGCACCCGGGCGTGTCGCGGACGCTGGCGGCCAGCCTCGCGGCCGTCATCCCTTCACCCCCGCTGTTGGCTGTTGGCTGTTGGCTGTTGGCGGACGCTCCCCCCCCGCTACAGCAGCGTCTCGCGCATGGGTGATCAAGATGCGGAACGCTGTTACCCCCTGGTGGTGGAGATCGCTGGCTCGAGAGCACCCGCGCCCGTCGCACCAGGATCGGGCACCGTCGGCAGTGAGCCTTGCTGCGCAGGTTGTTGCCACACACACCTGGCCCACTGGGCCGCCCTCCGCACCAGCCGCTCGCCCAGGGTCATACGCCCTGGTGGCTGGCGCCGCAGCGGCTGCCGCGACGGTGACGCCGGCTGAGGCCCGTTGCTATGCGTCGGCAGTGCCGACTGCGAGCTTGGTTCCGGCTTCAGTTCCGGTTTGGGTTCCAGTTTGGGTTCCGGCATGGATTCTTTCGCAGCAAATGTGCCCGGAGCGGGCGCGCATGGCGCTGGCGCTGCTGGCGATGCCTCTGCCAGCGGTGTGGGCTGCGACCCACCCCCGCATCCGGTGTGGCCCGAGTCGGGCTGCTCGTTGGCGCCCTCAGACGTGCGCCCTGCCCTGCAGCGCTGCTGCTGGGGTGCTGTCGCGGGGGTGGATGCCCCGCCGTCCTCGGCCGGGCCCGCGGCCGACAGCATCGCTTCGTCCTCGCGCTGTCGCTGCAAGAGATGCCACAGGGCGGACCTCCGCCATGCTATAGGCGGGCCTCCTTCCGCCTGACCGGGGAGACGCTGCGGATCGACGGGCCTGTAGAGGTACGTCCGCGGCGACAGCCGCGGCGGCGTGGCCGGTCCCGCAGCCGCGGCCGAGGCGGCAGCCGCACCCGGAGCTGGAGCCAGGACGGAGGTCTGCGCCGCTCGGGGCTCTCCCTGAGGGCCGGAGTCAGCCACTGGGGCGGCAGCTGCGGGCGCAAGCTCCGCCCAGGCGCCCGACGCGCAGCAGGGGGCGAATTCGGCAGCAGCCTCCACCTTGGGCAGCCAGGAAAAGGACTCGTCGGAAGACCCCCCACGCTGCAACTGTGCGGTGACGTGCTGCTGCGATGCCGTACCGGCATCCCTTGCCGGTGATGAGGGAGCTGGCGGCGATAATGAGGGGTGGATCTCAGGCGGCCCAACACAAGTGCGGGCGTAAGCAGATTCCCCGGTGGCGGGCGGACTGCCAGCAGCTGCTGCTCCCTCGCTACTGGAAGCAGGACCTGTGCGGGATGGGCTGGAGGTGGAAGTGCATGTACCCGTCGGCGCTGAACGGGAGGGCGGGGAGGCGGCAGCCGTCGCGGCTTCAATCGCCGCTGCCGTCGCAGCGCCCACATCAGCCGCGGTCGCCGCTGTCGGCCCGGCAGCTGCCGCAAACCGACTGACGCGGAGCGGCGCGGGCGCACCAAAGGCCGGCTCCCCTTGATCCACCTGAGCGACTCTAGTCGCCGAGCGGGGCTGCACAGCAGAGGAGGTACCCGGCTCTGCCGCATGCGATCCAGGTGCCGGTGCGGACCTTCCGGTGGGGCCCAGAGATGATGGGTGCTCCCCTGCTGCCCCCGGCTGCCACTCCCATGAGAAGCCTCGCGCGGCGCAGCCCTCGGCGGCCGTCCCCTCCTCCTCCTCTTTGACGGACAACACAGCCTCCGGCCGAGGCCCTGCCGCTCCCTGGCGGAACGCTCGGACCACGCCGCTCTGCCGCTGCGGCCGCCGGCACCCAAGAACGGACTCCCTGCTTGCCACTGTGGTCGACTGCTCCCCGCTCGACTTCCGCCGCCGCCGCTGCTGCGGATGCATTTGTTTGCGGCGACTGAGCCGGAACAGCGGGCACTGCGGACCGGCCGGCTCAAGCGGGCGTTCCGCCTGCGACAGCCGCGGCGCCCCTACCGGGCCTGAGGCAAGGGCCGAGGCTGGTGATGCGGCTGGGGCCGGAGCCGAGGCAGAGGGTGCTTCCGCCTTGTGCGCCCGCAGACGAGCCGCAGCGGCCTGGCAGGCTGGCGCGCCCGAAGAGCGGTCAGGCGCAGAGCCAGCCGCTGGATTCCCGTCGAGGGCCTGGCCAGCCAGCGCCCCATTGGCCTCGCCCAACCGTGCCCCCGCCGCACAGTCCGCGGGCCCCGCTCCCGAGCCGGCCGGCATGGGGCTGCAGCCGGGGCCGGCAGCAGGGGAGGCCCCGCCTGCTGCGGCGAGCGGCGTAAAGCCGGGCCCTGGCCATCCGGCACCCTCCGCCGGCGCAGCGGCAGCGTCAGCAGCCCCAGTCGGCAGCCCAGCGGTAAGCGCCAGGCGCAGACGAGGGGAGTCGCCAGGGTGTGGGGCGCTGCCAGGGCACAGGCCAGCAGCAGCGGCTGTGCGCTCGCCGCTGCCGGCAGCACGAGGCCCGTCCAGGCCAGTGCGGGGGATGCAGGACACCGCACCCTGCACCCGCACCCGCACCTGCAGCTGCATCGCTTGACGCTGGTCCACGGCCGGCGCCCGCGCCGGTGCGCCCGCCCCGCACCCCGCAGCTCCGCCTCCGATGCTGCCGCCAATCTCTAATCCGCCTGAGCCTGCGGCGCCGGCGGCGGCTACAGGGTTGCCCTCTTCCAGGACCCAACGCCAGTCCGACTCGTCCAACGCAGCGTTCTCATCCCCGGTTGTGTGGCTGCGGTCCAACGCCCCAGAAGTACCCTGGGTACAGCGCTGGCGGCGGGGTGTGGGAATAGGGCGACCTCTCACGGGCCCCGCACGTGACGTCATCGCCCCTCCCTGCCTGGACATGACGCTTGCCTTCACCCAATGTGGCTGTTAAGGCCCAGTAATTGCGCCCAGCGCGGAGTGTCCTGCCTCACCGCCAGTCTCTTGCGGGGCTCGGCTCCTGACGGCCGCCACAGCGCGCCGGTGGGGCGTGCCGTTGCTGACGTTGCACGGTCCCGCTTACGTTTCCCTGCCATCTTCCCTAGCACAGTGTTGTGTTAGCTGGCTGTACCAGAAGACTATGAAAATGCGGCGGGCCCAGTAGTAAACAGGGGCCAACGCAAGCACATACACGCCCTCACAGCCCTACAACCCCTCAGTGAAAAATGGGCGTGTCACTGCAAGGCTGAAACGGGGCGGAATTGGGTACATATAATGGGTACATTTGGCGGTATGCAACAAGCTTCCGCGCAAGTGAACTCTCAGATAAACGCTGCTAATATGCTCCTTGCGAATGAGAATTCCCTTGCGATTGCCCTTGCGATGTGCCTGCTGGACGAGCACGTAGCACTTTAGCCCCCGCATCCTTCACGAGCAGGCACAAAGCTTAGCTAAAGCTGCACAGTCTCATCAATAAATTCTCTGTGGTGTGACTCAACGCGGCTATGCAAACATGGTCGCTGGGCCCACGCTGCGCCCGTTTCTGCAGCGGGCGACTCCCCTGTCACGGACACCCCTACACGTCCTGCTCTTGGCCGCTGCCATCTGCGAGACACGCACTGCGACCGGGGTCGGCGCCGGAGCGTGACACGTCGACGCCACATCCCGGGGGCCTGAACCTGAGGCCCCAGGCCGCATGCGCCGCCCAGCGGTCTTCCGGCCAGGCCAGCACCAGCGGACGGGACGGTCCTCAAGCCGTCCGCTCAGCCTACGTCCACCTGCCCTTCTGCAAGCGCAAGTGCTTCTACTGTGACTTCCCGGTGGTGGCCGTCGGTCGCGACGTCACGGCGCCCAGTGAGTTCCGCACGCGGCGGACGGGGATGTGTCCCGGTATTGGAAAGCTGGGAGCAGGAAGCAGCTGCTGAGCAGGGCCAGGAGCAGGGCCATGTGCACGGCGTTGCTAGCGCCTGGCGCGCAACCGGGACCTCCCCCTGCCCAGCCGGGGTCGTCCCTCCTCTGCCCGTGACTCTTTTACCGCCCACCGCCACGGCAGAAGTGGAGGGCCGCATGGAGTCGTACGTGGAGACGCTGCTGCGCGAGCTTGCGGCCACCCGGGTGATGGGGCAGGGCCCGCTGGAGACGGTGTTCTTTGGCGGAGGGGTGAGCTGGGAGGACCCTGGTGCCGCCGACGCGGGCGGGCGGGGGTTGCGTCAAGGTCCTTGGGTGCCTCGCAGGCACGTGGCCACGACGCACCCGGTCACAGCCAGTGATGGCACCCGCAGCCAGCCAACGCTTTCCCACCCCGGCCCTTGCGGCTCCCGACCCGCCGGCGCCCTCGCCCCCCAGACGCCCTCCCTGCTGCCTCCCCACCTATTGGCGCGGCTGCTGGAGGCGCTGGACGCGCGCTTCGGCCTGGCGGGGGGCGCCGAGGTGTCCCTGGAGGCAGACCCGGGCACCTTTGACCTGCAGCGGCTGCGGAGGTACCGGGAGCTGGGGGTGACGCGGCTCAGCATCGGCGTGCAGGCGTTCCAGCAGGTGGGGCAAGGGATGGGTGGGTGGAAGGGCGCAACTCAGCCTTCGAAGGACGGATCGGGATGACATACGCGTTTCCAGCGAGGGGGGACCGAGGGGCGAGGGCGAGAAAGGGGGCCCGGAAGAAGGAGCACGGGCGGGTGGGTGGGTGGGTGGGTGGCGTCAGGCGTGCGGGCGCAGAAGCCGAGAAGCGTGTGGCGGGCCGCGGCCCTTGCGCCCGCCGGCCGGGGTGCGGGAACACGCGGCCTCGGCTCCGTGCCCAGGCGTAGGTCCAGGTTGCGTGTTGCTTCAATGGTGCCTACGGCTGGTCGGCTTTTGGCGGGCGGTGACCGTGTCGACTGGCCCAGCAGCGGCTCTGCCCAGCTCTGCTCCTCCCCTTGCCCCCTGCTCCCTGCCCCCTGCCCCTCCACGGCAGGAGCTGCTCGAGGCGTGCGGTCGGGGCCACGACCTGGCTGATGTGGAGGCGGCCCTGGACGCGGTGTCCTCCTCGGGCCTGCCCTCCTGGAGCCTGGACCTCATCAGCGGCCTGCCGGGCCTCACGGCGGAGGCGTGGCGGCACTCGTTGGAGCGGGCGGTGGCGGCGGGACCGCACCACGTGTCCGTGTACGATCTGCAGGCGAGGGTCCGGGGTTTCGTGTGTATGCCTGACCGGATAGGGTGGCGAAGGTGCAGGGGTGGTGAGAGCTGTCTTGATCTTGACTCTTTATGGCAGTGAGGCGTAGCGCCGTGTTGTACAGGCCACGATATGGCCGGCTGGATCTCGAGCGCTCCTGGCCGTCCGTGCTGGCAAGCCCCTGCACCTGGAACGGCGCTGGCCCCCTGCCTCGCCAAGCCGCCCGTCCAATGCTCTTTCCGCTCCGGGGATTTAACCGCCCCGCCCCGCACGCTGGCCCCCAGGTCGAGGAGGGCACGCCCTTCGCCACGTGGCAGCGCAAGGGCCGCCTGCGGCTGCCGCCGGACGACGCGGCGGTCGAGATGTACGGCATGGCTTCGGAGCTGCTGCGCGGGGCGGGCTACGAGCACTACGAGGTCCGTACGTACCTGTGGTGCCTCGGCTCCTGCTGGCGCCCTGCTGGCCTCCCCCAATGTTCGTCTCATCTTTAGGATCCCTCGTCACCGCTTGCAATGTGTGTCTGCCCTGGTCCAGCTCATGAGCTGCGTAACGACGCTGTCTGATCGGGCTGTTGGCGTGCCCATCCTTAGCGTACCAGCGGCCCTCCATGCCCCGGCGGGACATTCCTTGCCCCGGCGGCGTTCATTCCGTAGGATGCCGCTTGCTGTCTCTTCTGACGTATGGCTGCTGCTCACCCGCCCTGGGCCCCCCGGTGTGCAAAGGTCAGCAACTACGCGAAGCCGGGGCACCGCTCCGCCCACAACCAGGTCTACTGGCGGGGCCGGCCCTACTACGCGTTCGGGCTGGGGGCCGCCTCCTACCTGGCCGGCCGCCGCTTCAGCCGACCCGCCCGCATGCGCGAGTACGAGGAGTGGGTGGACGGGCTGGCGGCGGCGGGCGGGGAGGCGCTGCCAGGGGGGCACCTGCCCCCGGAGTCGCAGGTGCGGAGCGGGCGGCTGCTCATGGGCCCCATGGGAGCAGAGCTAGCTACCCCATGCGCGTGGTGGTGTCCCTTGCTTACTTGTTCGCCACTCACCTACACATGTTGGGAAGCAGGGCTGGGTACCGTGCTGCTGTACAGCTCATCCAGCCAGTCGCGCTCATTTCCGCCCCTCCTCGTTCGGCCCTTCCCGGGGCCAGGGTCTGTGCCAGAACGCTCTCCAACCTCAGAAATCCCTGTCCCTCCCCTCCCATCCGCCCCAAGCGTCTCTTGTTGAGCTTCCTTGCCACCTCTTCCCCGTCCCTTCTTCCTCCCGCTCCCCCGCTGCTGCGGCCCAGCCCGTTTTTATTCATTCCCCTTTTCCTTCTCTCCTTCACCCGCCCCCCCTGCCGTCCAACCCGCCATCTCCCTGCCCACCCCAGGAGGAGCTGCTCCTGGACACCATCATGCTGCGCCTGCGGACCGCCGACGGCCTGGACCTGGGCAGCCTGGCGGAGGACTTCGGCACCGCAGCGGCCGGCTGCGTGGTGCGGTCGCTGGCGCCCCACGCGCGGTCGGGCATGGCGCTGGCACTGGACCCCTCTGGCCGGCCGGTCAGCCTGGCGGAGGCGGCGCTGGCGGCCGCCGGGCGAGGAGCGGCGGGGGCGGCGGAGGGGGGCGGGTTCCGTGTCCGCCTGGCGGACCCGCAGGGCTTCCTCCTGTCCAACGACATCATTTCGGACGTCTTCGCGGCCTTCGACGTGACTAGCGGCGGGGGCGCGGATGAGGTCGTGCACCAGCCGGGCGGCTCGGGGGAGTCGGGCGCTGCGGCGGGCGGAGGCGGGGGCGCGGTTGGGGTGTGATGGCGCGTATGGCAGCGGTTCTTTGGGGGCGCTGCTCGCGCAGCGCAGAGGCGTGGCGGCGGGGTGGGGACTGCAGGCACAGCGTCACGGGCGGCGACGTTTAGGTCACTTTACTTAGCGTCAACGGGTCGCCCCGTCATCATATTCACCACCACCACCTTGCACCGCCGTACGCCAGCACACCGTCGTACACGCGAGATTGTGTCTCGCTAGTGCCCGGCGCTGCCTGCGACTGATGCGGGTGCCCCGGCACCGTAGCGGGTGGGCGCCTGCTGGGGCCCGGCTCATCGGAGGAGCCAGGCCATTGGGAGCCACCTGTACCACCACCGTACAGGTACTACAGTAAGCCACCTGAACGATGTTCGCGAATCCCGGACGAATGTGTGCGCTGTATCACGGAACTGCGGATGCCCGGATGGCATTCGTGCTGGGGCGCAAAGAGCTTGCGTGGCTGTGCTGGAATGTTCTCGTGGGCTGGCCCGTGACTCCCGAGTGGCTGCGCTCAGTCGGCGAGCGAGCGCGTGAGCGCCGCTGGCGCTCGTACTTGAGCGAACTGCGAACTTGAGAGGGATTTCCCAGGGGGCCCCGCTGCGCATGTCCCGCCTTGGCGCATGCGCTGCGCCAGGACCCAGGAGACCATGCTCGAAATTCGCCGGCAAGGCTTCCACTGCTTGCACACATGCAGTCGGCCACGACCCACAGCGCATCTTTCGCCTTGAGTCCACCTCCTCGCTCAAGTTTCCGGGACCGCCCCGAAACCCGCAGCAGTGGCAAAGCATCCAATCCAAATCAGCTCACGAACGCAGCCAAAGGGCATCGTTGCCAGGGCGCACATCCCGGCTATCGCCCAGGCGGTGCGCGGGCCCATGGTCCACAGCCCTCGGCGCCCCGGAACCGGCGGACCTGAAACCTGCCCACCCCATTGCCGACCCCCGCAGTGCGGCCTTGGCACCTGCCTTGCCCAGCATACGGCCCTGCCCACAACCGGCTGTGGGACACCGCTGGCCCAGCAGCGAGGCTGCAGCGCCACTGCCACGGTGCGCACGTGCCGGCGCGGGGTACGGCGGGCAAGGGGCCACAATCAGAGAGGCGTGCCACAAGTCAGGAAAACGCAACGTTTCTCGTCCCACGGCAAAGAGACAACGCCCGGTACCGTACGCCACCTCCACAGGCCAGAGCCGGTTTGCGTACCAGCCGGGACGCCAGACCCAAGCAGCAGAGCCGGGGTCTGCACGCGCTAGGCCCCGTGCGACAACAGCAGTCCTCACAAAGCAACGCTGAATGGGTGCCTTCGGACGGCCGAACGCGGGACCTGCTAGATGTCGCGCGCGATGAAGCGCAGGGCGCCCAGCCGCCACAGCCACCTCCTCCCTTTACAAGGCGTGCTGCCCTGCCCTGCCCTGCCCTGTCTGCTTACGAGTCACTCCTGCCCGCCTCGCCACGCCAACTAGCCAATACCTCATCCTACCGCACCGACGAGCCTGCCCTGTCCCTGACCTAACTAGTCAAGAACACGGTAGGGAACACGCGCGCCAGTAAAACGCTCTGGCGGCTGCGGGCCTTTGCAGGCAATGCGACCCCGGGCCGCACCAGCGCCCGCCGCGTCCCCTGCGCCCCCGAGCCATGGGCAGCGCAGTGCCCCAGCCTCCGAGGCACCGCGACGCCTGCGGGGCAGCCTGCCAGGGCCAGACGACTGGAGCAGGGACCCCCTCCCCTCCCCAGGGAGGGGCCGTAAAGTGCACGCAGTCGCAGCGTTTTGGGCCGCCGGACAACCCTGGTCACGTCGATACATGCCGGGGCTGCGATCACCGCTCCATGGCTCGGTGGAGTGCGAGCTGGTAGAAATAGGAGTGGCGCAGGCCACGCTGCCTCCTCCTGCAGCTACCGCCGCCAGCGCTGGCGCCGACGGCGTCCGCCGGTGGCCTCGAAAACGCAAACGCGGCTTACGGACCCACGCACATGAGCGGCAAGTGCGTTGATCGTCCCGTCGCCGTCAGGCAGCTGCCTAACCTGCCGTTGTTTCCGTGTGCCGCCGAGATCGGCCGTCGTGTAGACGACGGCCGCATCCTCACCGATCCCGCGCTGGTTGCTGCTGCCCGCCGCTCCCTGGGCTCCCGCGCCTGCCCGGCGCGCCCTCTGCCGCTGGCGCCGTCTGCGGCAGCGCAAAGCCGACCCGCCGCGCCGTCGCCTCCACCATCCTCTTCGTACGCTCGTCCACGTCAAGGCCAATGTTGTACGACAGGAGGAGCTCCTTGTGGCGAGCGATGTTCTCGACGAGGGCCGCCCACTCGCGCGCCAGCGTCAGCGCCTGGGCCGGCGTGGGCGCTGCTCCGGCAGGGGCTATGGGAAGATCTTGCCAGCCCGGTGGCAGCGGCGCTGTGGGACCAGAGGCTGAGGTGGCTGATGAGGCGTCGGCGCCATGGCCCGCCGGCTCCCCAGCTGTCCGCGCGCCTGCGCGGAACCGCGCGACCACCTCCCGACGCCACTGACCGCTCCCGTTGACGGGCGTCAGGTGGCGATTGACTGCTCGGAGCACGGTTCGCAGCGCGGAGCGCACCTCGGCGCCGCTGGCGGCCATCGGAGGGCGCTCCCGAGGGTATGCTGCGCCTCAACTTATACGAAACTTAACGGAGTAAGAGGTACTCACAGCGGCGTTGATCGGCTTATTTCGAATAGGTCGACGGTCTTACTGCGCCAGGGTTCAGCCGCAAAGGGGCAGCCCGCAAACCGCAATTGTTGGCAAGATTCCGGCACTACAGTAAGATTAGAAGCATGGGCAGCTGATGCGAATGAGCAAGCGTGCAGGCTTACGGCACCAAAACCCGAGAGCGCTGTGAGTTGGGAGCACTTGTGAATGCATCATACGGTACCCGTTCCTACACGCCATTGAGTCAAGATGCAAAGCGCTGCTTACTGACCCTATTGCGACTTGACTTCCTGACCGAATTCCGCCTTTACGAGAGTTGACTGCTATCAACTTTGAGTCACGATGCTTGCACGCAGCGTTCGACAACATAGAACAGCGCTGGCGCCCTTGATGGCGCTCTTGGACGCAAGCGCGACGGGCCCTTCCGGCCGCGAGGCCTACAGCATTGCGGAAAATCGACGACAAAGCATATGGCATGATGGCACATTGCCGAGCTGCTCGGGGCGGACCTTCTGTCGGCAGTTCTGCAGCAGCCCAGACCCGGCTAGCGGCGCCAAATCGGAAGGCCTTCATGACGCGTTCCGGCGAAACCCGCTTGAAGCGTCGCAGTCGCTCGCGGCAGCGCTCACTCCCGCGCAGCGAGCGATGCTTGCCGCCGCGTTGGCGCAGCACACCCCGGACGTCAAGAACTTTGATGAAAAGTACTGGGAGGAGCTCTTTAAAGCGCACGACGTCGCGGGCGACTCCCCGGGCGCCCTCAGCAAGTAAGCCGCGCTCCCGTCAGCGTGTCGGCACCCCCCAGCGGCAGCTGGGTGAGAGGCAGCAGGGCACGCGGGGCCTTGGCGCACCCGTCCAAGTAATTGCTAATGGGGTCCCCGCAACAGAGCAGCGTTCGTGAGCCCAAGGGAGCCAAAAGGCTACGCCGCGTTGTGCAGCGTGCATTGCGCCCGCCTGGGTCCGTACTGTATTAGTAGGCTGGTGGCGCAGACCGGGAGGGGGGGGGCTTCTCGGCCGTTTGAGCCCTGCTCCTGCAGCAATTGCCCAGTTGCATCGCCAAACGTCTGCGCTGGCGGCCCGTGACAGCAGCGGCCCGGCGCTGCGCTGACCTGGCGCCGCCTTAGTGCCGTCAGAAGGCCATCTGGCCTCTGTTGGCTTCGACCAGACACGCGCCTTCCCTACCCAAGGCACTCCCATCCCTGCCTGTGTCCTCGGCCGCCAGATCCGAGTTCCAGGCCGCCATGCTGGCGCACACGAGCCTCACGGAGAACCGCAACCGCGCGGCGCCCAGCTCGTCGGCGCTCAAGATGGTGTTCCTGGCGTCGGCCATTCCCTTCGTGGCGTTCGGTTTCCTGGACAACGCCATCATGGTGGGGGTTGGGGGGGCGGGATGGGATGGGCTTGACCCGCGGTTGAGCGGGCGCGGCAAGCAGGCGCGCGTCTGCGTGGCAGCCGCAGCCGGGCGCAGCCCGTCGTTGTCAGGGCGTGGGACGCCGTCTCTCGCAAGGCTCTTCGGCCGGGGTGCGGGCGCGTGTCCCGTCCCGATGGGGTTGGCGCAGTCCCGTCACCGCCACGCGGGGTGCTCTGTTGCGCCCACCAGCGTGCCCACGGCCCCTGCCTCGCTGCACCTCCCTGCCCCGCCTGCCCCCGCAGCTGATGGCGGGTGAGGAGATAGACCACCTGCTGGGCATCCGGCTGGGGCTGTCCACGCTGGCGTCCGCGGGACTCGGGAACGCAGTGGCGGTGAGCAGCCGGAGAGCGAGGGCCGCACCGCGCGCGGGCCGTGCAATAGGGGGAGGGGGGGACCGCCGGACCGTTCAGGCTGTGCAGGGGGCGCACTTGGGCGATGCCGCGGCTCGGTGCACGGCCCCGAAACAATCTTGGCTGCTGGAGTTTTCACATGTCCGTGAGATGTTGAGTACCGGTAGTGGATGACGGTGCCCAGTGTGTTCCCATGCCCGGCGTCGGTCAGCTGGCTGTGCGACTCAAGCACGTCGAACTTGTCTGCGCAGGACGTGATTGGCGTGGGAGCAGCCAAGTACATCGAGGTGGGTACATCGGGCGCGCAGGGAGCTGAAGGCCGCATGGTTCATGCCTTGCCGCCCTCTGTTTCGTCTGTGCTTTGCTTCGGTGTGGGGTATGCCTGGCGCTATCTCGCCCGGTGTGCTCTTGCGCGGGCCACACCAGCGCGGACGAGACACCTGCTGCCGAAGCTGCGCAGCTGGTCGTGACGTGTGCCCTTTTCCTGACCCGCAAACCGGGGCTGCCACCGCCTGCAGCAAGCGGTGCGGTGGCTTCCGTTCGTCAAGGAGCCCAAGCTCTCCAAGTTCCAGCAGTCGCTGCCCAGCACGCAGCGTAAGTGCGGAGGGACGGAAGGGGTCAGACAGGCTGCTGACAATGTGCAGGTTGAAACCGTCAAGCCATATGCCAGCGTACTACTCATTATGCCGGTGACTGGATGGGCGGAACTGGGGTTGGGTAGCAACATGTGAGGCCGGTCCCAGAGCCCCAGCATTGGGGGTTCCGCATGCTCTCCCAGTGCCCTTGCCTTCGTCACCTTCGAGCTGGACGCTTCAACCGCTGCCGCGGCCGCCTTTTCCCGCGCGCAGGTGCCAAGCTGTCTGGGGCCATGATCGGCGTCTTGTGCGGCTGCCTGCTGGGCCTGTCGCCATTGTTCGTGCAGGGCACGTTTTTCTTGCTGCGGTGACGGAGGAGGCGTTGTGCCTTCGCCGCCGGCGTCCTGACCCGCCACGGCGGCGCGCGCCGTGGGCTTGGTGACCCGCGGGTCAGCCCTCCGAGCTGGCGAGAGGCGTGCCAGGCCAACTAGCACCCTACGCACAGGCTTAACATAGCTTTCCTACGTTACATAGCGGGCACACCAGCGTTATGCGACATGTTCAGGGCGGGCTGACTTGTGCGCATAGCACCGAACATGGATAGACTGACGATGACTAGGCTTGCATTTGCCTCGATCATGACCGGCTCAAGGCCTCATAGGATGTGCCTCGCATTGTGCCACGCCTCTTAGGGCCGTGCAATAAAGGCACCGGCAGGCATATGCAGGAGCAGCAGGGCAGCGCAGTGCCAGAGTCGCATGGGTACCGGTACCAGTTGCGCAGCCATGTGAGACCTTCATCAGGCGCATTCGAAGTTTCATCGAACTTGAATGTCATCTAGGGCTGTGGCGGCGCTATGCGGTGTACAATCCAGTCCAGGCGCGATTGCCCTGAGGGTGCAGGTTTGCAGCGAGGCTGTAGGTTAGGTTCAGTTGTATGGCGCAGCCTGTCGAGCAGTCCAGGCGCAGGGACGGAGGTCGTAGCGGTTTGTTGCGCGTTTTGCTGTATCTGTATCTCGTAGGTAAATGGTCGCTGTGCATGCAAGCTGCCGTACACGGCATCCTCCTCAAAGCCAGGCGGCGAGTTTACCGAACATGCGCAATGTGTTTGCCCATCCAAGGCACCATGCAACATGCTACGGTTCACAAATAATGGATTCCGTGGCCCTAACAACATACACTGGGCCCATGAGATTGGTCAGCACTGAACCGTTGTCCGCGCCTTCTCCGAGTCTGCTCGCTGCACCTACGCACATGGGCGATGCGCAACAACAACGGTGGAGCACCCAACAATCCATCGACCACCGCCCCATCCTTCCCTCGAGCACACCACCGCCCCGACGCTACGCTGCTGCGAACATGGAGCCCGTATGCCACAGGACCCCGGCAGCACCCGGCAGCCCACGGCGAACGCACAGAGCTCCGTAACCAGCGCCAAGCCCTTCCATCCTCCACCCGCTACTATACTGAGGCAATACCGCACCGCACCGCTCGCCGCACCTCGATCGCCGCCACTCGCCAACTTTCCTCCAGCATGCACCTTCTATACCCGCCTACTGATACGCCCCCGCCTTAGCCCCTGCCTCCGCCGCCACCGCGACCGCCTGCACCCGGGGCCCCAGCACTGCCTCCAGGTACTCCGCCACGGCGCCCCGCACGAGCGGCTGGTGGCTGACCAGTAGCGACGCCACCTCGGGCAGCAGCCGCAACGCCTCCTCCCCGTTGCCGCCACCGCCCCCGTCGGCTGCCGTCGGACCGTGCAACAGCACGCGTATGGCCCGGGCCAGCACCACCGCGCGCACCGCGTGGTCCCAGCTGCTGCCGGGCAGCGCCGGGTCCAGCGGCGCCGGCTCCAGCGGGGTGGAGGCCGACGCGGCGTGGTGCGGTGCGTGGGGCAGGTCATGCGCCGCCGCGGCAGCGTGCGCCGCGACGCTGCACGCCAGCACGTGGCGGCACAGCGACAGCAGGCGCTGCCGCGCCTCGCGCCGCCGCTCGTCCTCCGCTTCCTCGACGCCGCGGCCAGCGGCGGCTAAGTGGAGCAGCGTCATGGCAGCGTCCGTGGCCTCGGCCTCGAGGCGCGCCAGCACGGGCCGCAGGGAGTCATGGCTGGTGGCGGATGTGAGCTGCAGCTGCGGGGCCGGGAGTGCCAGGCAGGCGCCCGCCAAGGCGCTGCCGCTGGGGAGCGCCGATGCGGAGTCGCCTGCTGCGGCGGCGGCCGCGGCCGAGGGAGTGGAGCCGCTTGGGTACGGCGCTGCGGAGGAGTCGACCGGCGAGGAGGCGTTGGACAGCGACGCAGCGGCATCGCCGGAGATTTCCTCCACGGCTGCCGCTGCCGCCGCAGCCGCCGGAGCCGCAGCAAAGGCAGACGACAGTACCAGCGGCCGCTGCCCCGTAGTGCTCCCTGCATGGGACTCCGCCGCCCCCGCCCCACCAGCGGCAGCCGTTCCCCCCTCGCCCGCTGCGGAATGCACGCTGCCGCAGGCGGCCGTGGCATCGCCCCCAAACCCTTCCTTGCCTCGCCCGGCGCCCGTCTCGCCGGCGCCCCTGCCTCCCCCGCTTCCGCCCTCGTTCTCCTCCCAGCTCTCCTCGTCATCCCACCCGTCCGCATTGCCCCAGCCCTCCGCCGCCCCCTCCTCCTTTTTGGCCTTTGGTGAGCCGCCGCCCGCCCCCCGGCCGCTGGTCGAGGCCCCCTCGCCGGCCGCCGCTCTCTCCGGCTCCTGCTCCCGCTCCCGCTCGGCCCGCGACTGAATGCCCTGCTGCTGCTGGGGCAGCTCCTCCCGCATGTTGAACACCATGAGCTGCCGGGCGGTGCCCTCCAGCAGCTCCACCAGCTGCCGCATAACGCCCCACGGCAGGGCCGCCGCCCGCGCGGCCGCAAACTCGGCAAGGGAGCGCTGCAGCAGCAGCAGCATGCGGCACCGGCAGCGCGCATTGCGCAGCTCGGCCGCCGGCAGTGAAGGCTGCGGGGAGGCCAGCGGCGAGGAGGCGGCGGCGCTCCCCGCCGCTGCGCCCGTCATCGGGCCCTGCCACCGCACGGCTGCCCCCAGCGCCAGCTGCAGCCGCCGGAGCTTGTCCACAAAGCCCGTGACCAGCGTCAGCTCCGCCAGCAGCGCTGACGACACCAGCGGCAGCAGGACGTCCCAACCGCGCTGTTGCTGCTGCTGATGCACTTGCAACGACCCGGCCGTCCCCTGTGCCTGCGCCTTCGAGGCGCCTGCGCCTTTCCCGTCGCCGCCGCCGCCGGCCGCGACCTCCATCAGCCGCGCGAGGCTGGTCAGGCCGGCCCGCGCCACGGGCTCGGACGAGTGGCGGAACCAGGCCAGGCACGTCTCGCCCATCAAGCCCATCAGCTCCAGGTGAAGCGCCGGCGGCGCCACACCGCCTGCTGCGCCGCCGCCAGCCGTACCGGCGCCGTACTCGGCCTCGTCATCGGAGTCCATGTCGCTGTCGAGGGAGCTACGCCGCCGCCGGGTCTTCCCGTGCGGGTCCTGGTTGGCGGCGGCGGCGGCCGCCGCTGCAGCCGCCAGCTTGGCCAGTTCGGCGCACAGCAGCGGGAAGATGCGCTCCACGCGGGCCACGAAGCCCGCGGCGATGGACTCGAGCGGCAGCCCCGCGGCGGCGGCAGCCGCCGCCTCCGCCGGGTTCGCCGCCGGGTCCAGCGCCGGCGGCACGCGGAGCGCGACGCCGGCGACGACGCGGCGCAGCATGACGCGCCAGGCGCGGCGGCCCCAGACCGCGCTGTACAGCCGCATCAGCTCCAGCGCCGCCTCCAGGCCCGACGTCGCGAGCGGCCGGCCGTCGTCGCCCGGCGTGGCCGCCACGTCCGCCACCACCTCCAGCAGCAGCGCCCAGTCGTCGGCGGGTGACGAGTACGAGCCGTAGTTGGGCGCAGACAGCAGCTGGTCGACGAACGACCCATGGGTCGGCTGGGTCGGCTGCGGACTGAGCGGCGTGCTGCCGGGGCCGCCGCCTACGCTCGAGTAACCCTGCGGCTCTGCGGGCGGTAGCGCCGAGGTGGGCCAGGGGCTCGAGCCCTGGTCGGGCAGGGGTCCGTGGCGGCTCGAGTGAGGCGCGTGGCGGCTGTGGTGGCCGTGGCGCTGGTGGTGGTTTTGGTTTTGGTGGTGGTGGAAATAGTGCGGCCGGTGCGCCAGGCGGCCGCCGCACTGCACCAGCAGCCGCACCGCCACCGGCGCGCGCTCCGGGTGGTGCGCGTTGCGCACCGCCGCCAGCGCCGCGCGCAGCGTCTCCCGCAGGCAGTCGTGCCCCGGCACCGCCCCCGCCCCGGCAGCCGGGCCCCTGCCGGCCGGCGACGGCGACAGCGGCGACGGCGGCGCCAGCGCCGGCGCCGGGCGGAACAGCGCCGCCATGGCCACGTCCAGCGCGCCCAGCGCCTGCTCGTAGACCGGCCCCGCGGGGTCTTCCGCCGCGCGCCGGAGCGCCTCAATCGCCACCCGCCAGCCGGCGCCCAGGCCGCGCACGGTGCTGGCGCCGGCAATGAAGGCGGACACCGCCGCCAGGGCCATGGCCCGCACCACTGGGTCGTCCGAGAGGCGCAGCACCGCCACGAAGGGGCGCAGGGCGCTCTCCGAGGCGCCCCACGTCGAGTGCGTCAGCGACGGCGGAGCCGGCGTCGAGGGCGGCGGCGGCGGCGGCGCCGCCGCCGCCCCGTCGTGCGTCTGTTGTTGTCCTTGTTGTAGCTGTTGTTGCGGCTGCGGCGTCTGTTGCCGCGAGGCGGAGCCCGCGGCGGCGGCGGCGAGGTGAGCCTGGCCGTGCGCGGGCGCGGCCTGGCGCTCCAGCAGGCGGGTGGCCAGGGAGCGCAGCGCGTCCACGGCCTGCGCGGCGATGGGCTGCGTGGGGTGGCAGGCGGCCATGACCAGGTGGGAAGACAGCACGGCCCACAGCTTGGACCAGATGAGGCGGATGCGGCCCGTCAGGTTGAGGTGGGCAACCTGCGGGGCGGGGCGGGGGGGGGGCCGGGCGAGGGTGCGGGAACACGCGACATGGTGGGTTAACTATGCTGGAAAGCTTCCTCACTAGGGAAGCTCGAGGTGCATGCCGCCCCGATTCATCATGCGGACAGCGAAGAGAACATCGCGGGGCGGGGGAACGCCGGGCAGGGCGGATCGACCATGTGTTGAAAAGGAAAACCATGTGTGTACGTGTGTGTGGGACCCTCCAGACGAAGGCCACAGCGGTCCAACCCATGCGCGGGCTCCCACTCGGCCGCAGCGACTCGCGCACTGCCCCCTCGCCCCAGTGGGGCCTCCTCCTACCCCACCCCCCACCCCCGAACCCCTCCCCACCTCCACCAGCCGCTGCATGCTGTACACGCGGGGCTGGGCCGCGTCCAGCTCCTCCCGGCTCACGGCGCACAGCGCGCGAACGAAGACCACCACCGCGTCGCCGTCCAGGCTGGCGCTGCGCCGATACACCTGCGGGGGAGGGGGGCGCGGGGCGGGGGGAAAGGGGAGGGGAGGGGAGGGGGCGGGCGAGTCAGGGAGCGGCGCCAGACTCGGTGACAGAGCGTCCCGGGCAGGCAACACCTCACGCACGGCGGCCACTGCCTTGCTAGTGCCGACCTGGGTTTGTGCAGCGGAAAGCGGGGGGTGCGGGCCCCGGTGCCGGCAGATATGGGGCGCGGGCGTCTGCGAGCGACCCACGGGCCATGTAGCGAGCGCCCAGCTCTACGTCTGCGATGCCGAATCGTGCCCACACGGCCTGCGGTCACACACCAGCTGCCACACCCCAGTCATGCGTCACTTACAGAGATGCCCGGCGCCCCTCCGCCCTAAAAGGAAGGCTGCCCTGCCCCCCTTCGGTTGGGCCCTGGGGCCAAGCCCCGAGGCGTCTCCTGGGGCTGGGCCCAGCTGCTCGACCACCCACCTGCTCCAAGACTGCGCGTCCCTCCGTGACAGCCCACATGACGCAGGCGGCGCCCGGGAGGGCGCGCACGGGCGGCGGCGGCAGCGACGCCGGCCCCGCGGGGGTATCCTTCCGGCCCGCCGGTGCCGGGCTGCCGCGCCCGCTGCCGCCGCCCGCGCCGCCGTTGCCGGCGCCGCCCCACAGCCCGCCAAACATCTTGCTGAGCAGCCCGCCGCCCGTGCTGCCGCCGGCGCCGCCGGACCTCGCCCCCGCCCTCGAACACAATGCCCCCCGCGCTGCCGGAGATCGTCCGCGGCTTGGGCGCCGGCGGCGACGCCAGCGCCGGCGGCAGCGGCGGCGGCATCCAGGTAACGTTGGCCTCCCCCGGCTGCAGCGGCCGCGTCACCACACGCACCAGCGCCTCCAGCTCCGACGCCGTACGGAGCACGCTGGCCCAGGCGCTGCCTAGCTGCTCCGCGTCGGCCCCTCCGGCCACCGCCAGCAGCAGCCGCAGCGCCGCCAGCTGCTTGCCGGCGGCTGCGCTGCCGTACGGCGCCGGCGACGTCAGGGCGGCGGCGGCCGCCACGGCGCTGATGGCGCCCTCGCATAGCTCCTCTAAGCCCATGAGCCCCGCCAGCGCCGCCAGCGTCAGCAGCGCAGCCAGCGCCGGCTCCGCCGCCGCCGCGTCGGGGGCGCGGTTGACCGCCGCCACGAGCGCCGCCAGCATGGCTTCGCCGCTGACGGTGAGCATGGGCCGCGTGTGCGCGGCGTGGGTGCAGGTGTGCCAGCAGCTGCTGAGGGGGGACGCGCCGGCCCCGGCGGCGGCTGCGCCGCCGCCGGCCGCGCCGCCGCGCACCGCCGCCTCCGCCAGCTCCATCATCTGCTGCCGCTGCCGCTCGGCGTCGCTCACCTGCGGAGTGGGGTGTCGAAGGGAAAGGAGAATGAACAACGAACGAGCTGGGCGCCAGCAGCATAAGTCCAGTCCGGCGGCCGAGCCGGTCCTTGCCTCGTTTCGCCGGCTCCCGAAAGTGTCGGCGATCCGAAAGTCCAGCAGCCGCCAGGTGTGTGCCGCCGTTTCCGGCGGCGTCCGGGTCGATGGCTGAGTTGCGTACAGCTAGGTAGTATCGTATGAGCTAAGCTCGTAGTAGTAGAGGTGTGTGCGTGCGTGTGGTGCGGCCTATGTCGCCCACCCCATCCCCGTCCCCAGCTCCTCTCCGGGGCGGGGTGGAGTGGGATGAAAACAGGGCTCGAGCTCCCCCCGTGAGCTCCTCCCTCACCGTGCTAACATTGCAGCCGGCTTGCAAACCCGTCGCCTTGCCACCCGCCACGCTTTCACGCTGGCCTTCACAACCCCCGGTGCCCACCTGCTTCCTGTCCGCCGCTGCGCCGCTCTTGAACGGGGCCACCAGCGCCCGCAGCCCCAGCGCCGCCGCCAGCTTGGTGCCGCCAGCGCGCCACCCCCGGCCGCCGCCCCTGCCGCCAGCCGCACCACCGCCACCGGCCCCCGCCCCGCCGCCGCCGGCCCCTCCTCC
>LSYV01000002.1:4054154-4066983 GCA_001584585.1 Gonium pectorale
GACCCGCGGTCGACACGGCGGCCAGACGTCGCGAGCCATGCNCGGCTGGGGCGGCAGGACGACACGGCTCCCGCACCCAGCTGCAGTCCGCCTAGTCCAGGCCCGCCTCCTGCTGCAGCGCGAACAGCTCCCCCAGCTCCCGCAGCCTGCGGGCGTGCTCGCCCTCAGCGGCCCCCGCGGCGTAGACCGCCGCCGGCTGCGATGGCGGCGTCGGGGGTGACGGGGGCGACAGGGGCGGCGGCGGTGATGGGACACGAACACGGGCACCCGGGTGGTCGCCCGGGTGGCGGAGGCGGCGGCTACGTCGGGTAGTATGTGTTTCGGCGCTCGGACCAGGACCGCGGGACCAATAGGGGTTGGCCGCAGGAACTGGTGGCTCGCTCTCCCCCGGCGGTACGTGGAAGCGCCCCCCTTGTCCCTTGCAATTGGGTCGCCTTCCGCTGTGGCTGCGTCCCGAGCGCTGTGACAGCTGCGACACGTGGACGGTCGGGTGGACGTGGGTGCGGCACGTCGGGCGTGCGTACTGTGTAGGTCCGGTTCCAGCGCGGGCGGCGGGGACGCGCTTACGTACCGAAGTGCAACTGCGGGAACAAGGCGGCGCAAGCCCAAAGCCCGGTCATGTGAGCGGTCGCGTGCAGCCGGAGATGGGTGTAACGGTCATAGAGGAAGGCACATGTCCCTGTCTCTTTTTTACCTTGTCCACGTGGCGTCGCATGTCGACACCCACGAAGCAAGGAGCATTCGGCGGCTTCAAATCCCGTATCCATCGCTCCTTACTGGGAGCCCTGTGCCATGCCGCACTACATCCTGATCGCTTCCGTGCCTGGTACCCAATATGAGCCTGGTTCACTGCCCGCTGAATCGGCATCCGCCGGCCTCGAATGCACCGGTGTTCCTGACGTTCAAGCCACGTGCTCGCCCGCTGCTCATCACACGGAAAACGCGTTGCTTATCAGCGGACTTTCAGCAGCCCCTACATCATATCTCTCCACCTTGAGCACACCGCTGGGCTGTGCTGTGTGTGCATCCGTGTGCATCGACGCCTCAATGCGCGGCATGTGCGGTGCACAAAGTACGACGTGTCGTGCATCCATGTGTCGCGTGAGCACCGAATAGGGGTACGCGTGTGGGGAGGAGGGCGGCACGCCTACCCCCCGAAAGGCACTGGCCCGCTCTGCCATAGCCTGGTCAGACGTGGGACACGCTTTGCCGTCCGTCCGTCCGACAGCCGGGCTGAGACCCCGACACCTGACGGGCTGCCACGGGCGCGAGCGCCGCAAGTTGCCATACAATGCAGCGCAGCAGCTTGCGCAGACCTGTGCGCCACGGGCATGCACGGACACGGACGCTGCTTCAACTCCTCACCCAAACGCCGCAGCCTTGGGGCTAGCGGGGCCTTGCATAGAGGTAGCCTGCCCTGTTCTGTTTTTTTCTCTTCGGACATGGGGCTGTGGGAGCACTGAGGCGCACAGCCACCATGCCACCTGAGCCGAGAATGACACGTGGATCACTACCGGCCCTTCTGGTGCTGTCAGGGGCTAGTGTTTCAGACTCCCCACCCGCGACATCGGCAGCTCCAGGCCTCCGCATCTGGCGCCCCACGCTTACGGCCCTCCCCAAGGAAGACACAGTCGAACCGCCCGGCGCAGGACGGCGCATCCTGACCAGAGCGTTATCAGTCAATCATGCAACAACGTTTAAACCCGCCAGCTTCGCGGAGACCAGCCGTCGCTAGCACTTCCGGCGACTCCATATGCCCAGAACCGCTATCATAAGAGGTTTAAATATCATAAAGAGTGTGCTAGACCTGTGCGCGCTTTGCCAGCTTCGTGGTGGCTTGAGGTGGGCCCGGAGCAGCATCTGGCCAGCAGGGCCTCGCACGCTCGTTGCCCGGATGGTAAGTAGACATCAGTATGCCGGACAGCATGCAAGAAGGGCGAAGGGGGCGGGCGCTGTCGGGGCCCACCAAGTCCTGTCGTGGACGCCGCACAACAAAACCCTCCTCGAAGCCCATGGAGATTGGAGGACAGGGCAGGCCACACACTGCGAGCTGCATGCCCCACAGCATACAGTGACCTGAAAACTTGACGGACAGTCAGCCTTGCCGAAATTGGTCAGACGCGCACGCATCGGCATCGCCGCTGCGGGGGATCTGGCCGAAGACAAACAGGTGCTGCTGTTGGGTGACTTGCTCGCGCTGGCGCCTGCTGCTGCGGACCCTTCTTACTTCAACTGGGAACGGGAGTTACTGGCCCGCAAGACCTCTGATTTCCATGTGAATGTCGCCCATTTTCCCTGTGCAGGTCTGATGGCCTGCCTCGCCGTGCCATCGGTGCGCTCCGCAAGCAGCGGCGGAGCATCAAGCCGCGATGCCTTCGAGCCCGCGCGGTGAGCACATGGGAGTGCCTTGGGGTCCAAATAACATGCGATTAATCCATCGTGGTTGCTCAGTGGCCTTCACTGCTCCACTTGCCGCTGCTTCCGGGCCCCATCATGGGCATGGCGCAAAGGAGTCGTGGGTCGGCGGGTCAGTCTCTTCCTGGACATGATCTTTCTCGCATTTCAATGCACCACCTGATACAAGACAATGAATATTTCGAATCTGCCGAGTCTGGGGTGTTGATGCGGCACATGGACGCGTTGGGAGCTGCCCCAAGTCTGCACCTTTATCAGTCAGCGCGGTGCAACGAACGGCACCACTCCTGACGCCACTGGACGAAGCATACTCACCTGGCAAAACTGCTGGCCCAGTGGCGACAGACGCACTGGAGAAGGCCTCGGCGTTGACGGACTCCTTGACTGCCCGCCTTGTGCCCTCCCGCCTTCCTGCCTATTGCCTCAGGGACTCCAATGAATCCAGGCGTGCTACGTCAGCTGTGTTCCCGCACCTGACGCTCGGATACGCCAGCCTTGTCGAGCAACGAGCTTGGCGACCGCCGAGCAGCGGCGGCCGGGGCAGCACATGATTGCCTTACCAACAACGCCTCCTCTCATGAGACTATCCGCGCCGCCCAGTCGGCCCCTGCCACAGTCGGGCTGCCCCTGCCCCTGCGGCTCCCTGCTGCGGGGGGCCTCGGGGCTGGGCACAGCTACGCCGCAGCTGTCGCCGCCCCGTCCTTTTTCGCCCTCGGCGCCGGGCTGTCCACAGCCAGGACGGTGCTGCAGCCGGTGCGCGCCACGCCGCTGCAGCCCCAGCCCTCGGTGGTTCCCCTTGGGGACCACCTGGCGGCCCTTGAGCGGCAGCTGGCCTTCCTGGAGGCCGCCCTGTGCTGCAAGGAGGAACCGGACCCCTGGCTGCACGGGAGCCTCCCCGGCCTTGAGGCCGTCCGGGAGCAAGACCTGAAGGCCCTGCATGGCGTCGTGCTTAAGAAGCTCGGCTGTGTGATGAGTAACCTGGGGCTCTCGCCGCCATCACCGCCGCCGCCCCTGTCGCCCCCGCCACCCCCGACGCCGCCATCGCAGCCGGTGGCGGTCTCCGCCGCGGGGGCCGCTGAGGGCGAGCACGCCCGCAGGCTGCGGGAGCTGGGGGAGCTGTTCGCGCTGCAGCAGGAGGCGGGCCTGGCCAACGCGGGCTGCAGCTGGGTGGCGGAGACCGTGTCGTCCCTGCCCGCCCCCAGCCGAGACATGCTCGCCAACTTCTGGCCCGCCGTTGTCGACCCGCGCCAGTGGCAGGTGCTAGCGGCGCATCCCGGTGGATGCCGCTACACCGCCTATGTGCCACCACCGCCGCCGCAGCAGCAACTTGGGGCCATGGGTGCCCCTGCCGCAGGGGAAGGCGGCCCGGGCCCGAGAGCTGACGCCTCGGCTGCCCGCTCCTGCTCCTCGGGCCTGGTGGTCAAGGTCGTGCGCTTCGCCAGCGAGGAGCGGACCGCCCTCCCGCGGCAACCGTCAGGCGGCGGCGGAGCGTCCGGCCGGGGATCGCCGCTGACGCTGCGGGAGGCGGCGCACGCGGCAGTGCTGGCGGGCGGGCTGCGAGATGCCGCGGCAGCGGCGTTTGGCGGAGCAGGGCCCCTCCTGGCGCCGGTGTTCGTGACGACGCGCCCGTGCGAGGGCCACGGGGCCGACGGGGCGGAGCGCGAGCTGCTGGTCGCGTTTCCGTACTGCCCCGGGGGCGGGGGCGCACAGCATGTAATGGCTCAGCTGGAGGGGCTCTTTGCCGCTGCCGCGGCCGCCCAGGAGGCGGAGGAGGCCGAGGAGGTGGTGGCGGAGGCCGAGGTGGAGGCGGTGTTGGAGGGCGAGGAGCCTGCGGAGCAGGTGATGGAGCTGGCCATCTACCGGGCTGCACTCTCGTACTCCGGCCGGATTATTCCGGAGCGGACGCGGGATCTGGCGCAGGGGCGGCGGAGGCGGAGCCCGCCGCAGTCGCTCTTGGTTACGGCGGCTGCGGTGCCCCCGCCTGCGCCGCCGGTCGTCGTGGCGGCCGCCCCGCCTCCGCTGATGGAGGCGGTTATGGAGGGAGAGGCAGATGGGGAGGTGGACTTTGCCACGGCCGTGGCCCTCGAAGCGGTGGCGGTGGTGGAGGGCGTGGTCCGGGGCATGGCCTCCGGACTGCGCCGGGCGCACTGCCACGGGGTCGTGCTGGGAGGTGAGGCGGGGCGACCGGCAAGGTGGGGCTGGGGGCCGCCGGCGTGGCAGGGCAAGAGTTCGGGGCTTTGGGGGCTTGGGGCGACCGGCAAGGTGGGGCTGTCGTGGAGCGGGGTGAATGGCCTGGGGCCCTGCAGCCCCGCCATTCAACCTTTTCATCTATACTGGGACCCGTCCTGCAGAGCTGCTCAGCTCCCGCTACGTCCCTTGATCCCCACGTGCTCTCTCCAGCGCCCTGACCTCATGCTCCCGCATACGCGCCCCCGTTTTCCTCCTGCCAGACCTCCAGCCGGAGAACTACCTGCCCCACGGCCCTGGAGGAGGCGGCGTGCTCATCGGCGCAGACGCAGCGGACCTCTGCGCCGCCGACGAGGTCCGTGTCTACCTGCCGGGCAGACTGCTGCCGCCCACCCGCTACACGCCGCCCGAGATGCGCCACCCGCACCTCCAGGCCGCGGGGGCAGCCGCGGAGGCAGCCGCGGCCGCCGACGGGGCGGGAGCGGGCCCCGAGCAGGGATCGGAAAGGGCGCAGGTGCAGGGCGATGCGGACCTGGTCCGGCTCCGCGGCCACTTCAGCGACGTGTGGGCGCTGGGCGCCTCCATCCGGGATCTGCTGCGGCGGGCGGCGCTTCAGGCGGAAACGCACGGTCTGCCGCGGGTGGCGGAGCTGCTGGCGGGAGGCGAGGGCAGGCCCGCTGGGCTACTGCACATCGTAGCGGATTGGTGCCTGAAGGAGGGTTGCATGGAGCGTCCGAGCGCCGCGCAAGTATGCCAGGTGCTCGGCGTGGAGCCGTGAGGGCGGGGAGACCGTGGCGGACAGTTCATGGCTTTGCCAGCTTCTTCATAAGGGGCAAGCCTGTCTTGTACCTTTACGTGGTATTCTGCACGCAAACTGACATTGTGAACTGCAATGTGAGCCTGGGCGCAACGTGATGTATACGGTAGTACGCACCATGATTGACTGACTGGCCATGGGCACAGGGAGGATCGGTTAGCATGGAGACCGCGCGTACTAATCCTGATAAATGTGCGTAATATGCTCACTGGCGACCCTCTGCGGAATGTCAGGGAGGGGAGGAATGTCAGAGAGGGGAGGGAAGGTTTAAGCTCGCCCCGCGTGTTGCCCAGAGCTCTCGTGCAGCATGCCACCCGGTATACCGACTGCGCCCCATTGGCATCAAGGGTTATTCATTTATTGCATCACAGTCGATTCTTGCCTCGAATCCAGCAGTGGAAAATGTACGTGCGCCGGTCTGGTGCCCACGACTTTGGGTCAAGCTGGCTGGGGCTGGGGAGCGTTGTGGGCCCGAGGGTAATGACAAAGAGCGTTGCTGCGGAGTAGGAGGGTGCTCATGCCCCGTGCTCTTGCAGCCGTAGCGACCATAGTGCGCCATAGGGACCGTAAGGACTTGGCGCGGGGCGGGGCAAACTCGTGCAGACGCGGTCGGGGACGCGCAAGTCGCGGGCATGCCACTTCCCATTGGGCCCATGGCTGTAGCGTGGAGGTGATCTTGTTCATGGCTTGGTTCATGCGCTCAGCGGCAGCAGTTGGCTAGCGGTTGGAGGCGGGCGGGGTTGCTGTAATTGCCTGCGTGGGAGTCGAGTTGTTCTTTCGCAGTTGGATTGCGTTGCAGTTGCAGTTGCGTGTGTGGCGTTAGCATGTTGCGCCGGGTGCGCATGCGCCCTTCCTCCCCCCGATGAGTACGGCTGAGGAAGGTGAGGGCGCGCCAGCTGAAGGGGCTGATTGGCTGGGGGGCGGCGCCCGGAGCCGGAAGCGGGGGACTGCAGACAGGCCGGCCTGTGCGTGCGGACACCGCTTTATGACCGGGGATTCGTACTTTGAATGGCATTGCAAATAGCGTGCTGAATCAGAAAGCGCCATCATGAAAGCAGGCCGGCAAGCAATCGCCAGTGTGTTATGTATGCCAGTATGCGGGACGGAGTGCTTTAATCCGGCCTCATAAGAGACAGCAAGCAATCGGTGCACCGGTGCACGAGGCGGTGTTGAAAAGGAACAGGCGGTGTGTGTGTGTGTGTGTGTGTGTTGAAAAGGAAAACGCATACGACGAGCGTAAGCGCGAAAGTGTGTGTGTGTGTGTGTACCGGTATGTGTGCCTGCGCATGTGTGTGTACGGCCGCTTGCAGCGCCCAAGGCTCTTGCAGGCTGCAGCCCGGTCCAGTCCGGTCCGCTTGGATAATATTTTTTTTCCTTGTTTATGCTTGAGCTCGTGATTCTTGAGCCTTCTGGCTCGTACGGATCATTACGAGCCTTGAGCTTGTAACAAAATCGCAAATCGTCTGGTCCGCGCGCTGCGCCCCACTCTCGCGGCTCCGGTCCGTCTCCGTAGCCGGGTGTGTACTGGAAGGACAGCTGCAGCGCGCCGCCGCCTCCGTCTCCGCCTCCTCCGCCGCCTCCTGCGCCGCCCCGCTGCCCCAGCGGGATGTCGGGCAGCGAGGTGCTCAGGCTGTCGGGCCGCGCCACGAACTGGGCCAGCAAGGCGCCTGCGAGGAGCCCGCGGGGAAGGGGCGCAGCGGGGGGCAGCGCGGGATTGCGTACTACCTGGGGGATGGGGGAGGGGCAAAACATGGGGGTCCGCTGCGCTCTGGTGCGGCTTGGCCGTGCGGCCGGGGTGATAATTGCCCGCCCGCCCGCCTCGCAACGAGCGGTGCCCCGTGGATTGGCAATCACGGGTGCCGGACCTTGCACAGCCACACGTCAATCAGGGCGCCCAGGGAGATCGGCCTGGCCGCGGGCCGTCACCGGGAGTGCGCTGTACGGCGTTGGCACGAGGCGGCGGGTGGCACGGGGATGTGCGTGTGGCGCGGAGATGTGGGTGTGGGGCGAACTGGGGCGTTCCACCTCCCCTCCCCTCACCTACCCAGCCAGCCGGCCAACGAGCAGACAAGGCACCGCCGATGGGTTGCCGTGCGCTACCGTGAGCTGCATGTCACTGCAGTACAGTACAGCACCACACAGCACCGTGCCCGTCGTGCTATACTGTACCTTCAGCGTCCGGCAGCCTAATCTCGTCCAGTGGAATGCCGTACGCCAAGCCGGTGTTGTGTACAAAGCTCGACTTGCCCAGGCGGGAGTCGCCCACCAGCAGGACAGTGAGGTGGAGTCGCTCGGCACGCGGCGGGACGTGCGGCCGCCGGCCCCAGGTGGACCCCGGGCCCCGCAGGCCCCCGACCAGCTGTGACAGCGGGGGAAGAGCGGGCCCGGGGAGGGGGTCCTGGACGGCGGCGGCGGCGAGGATGCCGGCGGGAGCTGCAAGGCCTGTGGTGACGCCGCGGCCGTAGAGGATGAACTACATGTGTTCTGGGAATGCCCATGCTACGAGCAACTCCGCGACCAATTCGAGACTGATTTGGGCTTGAGGCATCGCAACATGAGTACTATTATGAAGGAGGCCCCGCCTGCTGCGGTGGGAGCCTACCTACAGGCTGTCTGGGATACCAGGCACGCCATACTTCGGCGTCACGCGCTGAAGCGGGGTAGAGACGAGGAAGACCATAACCCGCTCCCCCGCTCCCAATATTCGCAATTCGTCCATGGCCCCCCCCGGCTTTGACGGACGTGTAACCTGTAAACCTGTAAACCTGTAAACCTGGGAACGCCGGGGGCGCCGCCGCCGCTGGGTGGGGGGGGGGATGGGGGCAGCGGGGCAGCGGTGGAAACGATGAGGGCCGGGGGCGTCAGGGGCGTACGTAGCGGGAACGGGTGGGTGGGTGGGTTGTAACGACTATCAAGCTGCAGGGCAGCTCGTGTGCATGCTCACATGTGCGTGTGCGGTCCGGACGGGGGGAAGGGGGGCGGGGCGCAGGGGGGGGCAGCAGCGGGCTGCAAGTGCCGGGACGGTGCTGGCTGGCAAGCAAGGAATGGGTCCTGGGAGCTGCGAGCCCTGCGCGGAGCCCTGCGAGCCCTGCGCGGAGCCCTGCGAGCCCTGCGCGGAGCCTCGTGAGCTGCTCACGCGGGAGTGGCGGGCGCGGCCGGCTCGCTGCCGGCGACGGCGCCGTCTGCGGCGAGTCCACCGCCGCCCCGGCAGGCCTCCCCCTCAGCGCCCGAGCAGCCACGGCCCTGCGCAGTGGCGTGTCCATACGGGCAACGTGTCACACACGGGCTGATGAGTGGCGGTGGTTTGCTGGGGCGGCAGTGGCGGCGGTGGGGGGGGCGCCGATTCGGATGGCGAGGCGCGGCGCGGTGGCGGTCATGCGGGCGGGCGGGAAGAGGCAAGGGGGTGAGGTGGTCGTGGGGGCCTTGCAGCGCAACGCCCACCTGGAGCGGGCCGGGGGCGGGGCTCGGGAGCGGGGCCGGGGGCGGGGCTCGGGAGCGGGGTCGGGGGGCGGGGCTCGGGAGCGGAGGCCGGGGGGCGGAGGCCGCGGGGCGCGCGCATCCCAAGTTTGGCGGCAACGTGGTGATGTAATTCGAGCGGAGTTTGTACGGAGGTATGAGCGCGCGATACCTCTGGTTCTCTTTTTTCTGGTTCTCTTTTTTCTGGTTCTCTTTTTTCTGGTTCTCTTTTTTCTGGTTCTCTTTTTTATTCTCACCTCACAGGAGGAGAAGGACGAAAAGGAAGAGGTAGTCTGCATGCCTGTAACGCCCGGCGGATGGGCTGCCGCCGGGATTGCCGGGAAGAGTGGGGGGCCCCCGGGCCGCCCGGCGTGTGTGTTGGCGTTGAATGCCAGAAGTAGCGTGCCTGGCTGCGGGCCCCCCTGTCTGCTGGGTCCGTCAGCTGTTGGCAGAAACAACAGTACGTGTGGAGGCAAACGCAGCGACCGGTGCCCTTCCATGTTCCACCCATCCCCTGACCGCTTGTCGTACCGTACGGAATCCGAGGGCGCACGCACGGTATCCGTGACCGGACCCGCCCCCTGCGCCCCGCCCGAGGCCACCGCCCGAGGTGGGACCGTCCGAATCCGCCGCAGCCCTTCACCGTCATAACTTCGTTCAGCAGTCCGTGTGAGCCGGCCGACCCGCGGGTCACCCGCCCCCACCCAGCACCCTGCTTTCCGTCACGCCGGCGGAGGTGGACAGCGGCGCAGGGCCAGTGACGGCGGGTCAAGCAACCTGCCCGGCGGGGCGACAGGCCGACAGCTCCTGCCCGGCCCGGGCCACATCAGCGGATCACATCAGGCCAATAAGACCCACAGCATTCGGCTGCGATGCTACATCTGCGGCCGTCTACACGAGATCATGGTCGTCAGCGACCGGCTGGAAGACACGGTACGGACGGCCTCGGCAGGCAGTCCCACGGGTCAGGCGGTAGCGGGCTGTTCCTTGGGGTAACGAACGATTGGCCAACGCCCCGTGGGACGCCTTGCGACGTTTCAATGGTTAGACCGCGGATTCATCGTTAGAGGAGACCGAGGCGTATGGCGTCCTGTTTCACCAACGGCGGAGAACAAAGGCGAAGGAAGGTGGATAGGGGTGGATCGATCCCCGGCGGGCCCACGTCCCCATGCCGGCTTGCCCCGCTGTCGACCCGCCGCAATACCGCCCCCCCGCCGGAGGACTCATAACCCAGGAGCCTGACCCCAGGCAGGTAGAACTGGCCCCACCCAGCCCCTTCGAATGCCCCCACGTCGACGACGTCCCCGCATACATGGGGCCCAGAACGCCCGAGCCCAGCCCCACCATCGCGTACCAGAGGCCAGCTTCCAGAGGAGCTTTGTAGCGGGGGCTGGTGTCGCTCAGCGCCGCACGAGGTGGGCGTCGGCTGCGGCCGCGGAGGCCAAGGAGCCCGCAGGCGCCTGCGGGGGCCGGTGCCGGGCACATACATTAAGCTACCCGCAATACCGCAGAGCAACCGGACCCGGGCGGGACCTGCGGAGTACTCACCGCGTGAACGAGAACGAGAGGGGAGAGCAGCGGACCGGAGCGCCCCGCGGGACTTGCCGCCATGCTGCTGGCGCACTGCGGAGTGGCGGAGGGCTACGGCGACAATGGGCCACACAAGCTGGGCTGCGGCTGACTGGGCGGCTGGGGGGCGCCCTCGCTGCCCCAACGCCCACGTCGTGGCGCCCGAGGGGGCCGTCCGACATTGGGCACGTCCTAGGGGAGCATGCCGGCCGAGCGAGCGAGTGACAGCTGGCAGCTGGCAGCGGCGACGAGGGCCGCGAGGGCTGAGGGGGGGAGCGCTGCAGGCTCCGGCCTAAGCAGTCCCTGAGGCGCTCCCCGGCCGCACCGGGACAGCGGCCGGCTCGGCTCGCTCCCGGTCCTTGGACGGCATGCGCGGCCTCACCCTCCCTCCCCCGCACACGCCGAACACCCTCCTGGCCCCTTGGGCCGGGTAGGAGCGAAGGGACACGCTGCTGGCGGTTCCCCGCCGTTTACATGTACGCTCCCTCGCCTCCGCATCGAGCACTCGCTGTTCCCGGCAACACAGTCCGTCGGGGCGCGCAAGGGCCGGGGTGGGGCCGCCGCTGCCCGTGCAGCGACAAGACCTGAGGACCCCGCCCCCGCCTCCGCATCCACCGATACCCACCACCACCACCACCACCACCCACACACAAATGCGCACACGCTTGTGGCCCTGTTGGGCCGGCGTGACATCAGAGGCCTCGTGGACACACGGCGAATCCAGAGCGCACCCCCCCGGAACTGGTAGGCTCGCCCTAAACTGCTTCTCCTCGGACCGTCGAGGAAGGCCACGAAACGTACGGCCATGCCTGCCGCCCACCCTTGTGGTCGCGCGGCCCCAACCAACAACCATCGACTATCAACCGTCAACGGGCTCCGCAGGGTCCTGGCAGCTGCACAGGCCGTACCGTGCCATAGTCCCCTTATAGCGGCGCCGGGCTCGGGTCCAGATGCCGGGGCTCCCAGGGCCGCCCTACCAGCCACCCAGCCTCACCCCCTGTGCCGATGGCCTTCCAACGGCCACTCCCCCCCGCCCTGCTTGCGGGGCTGGCGTCTCAACCCCACCCTCGTCCCTCAAGTCTACAGCTCCGCACTCACCCGTCCCCCGTCCCCGTCACCCTCCCTGCGGCCCCGGATCCGCCGCATCGCCTCTTCAACCACGGCACTGCACTCGACAGAGAGTCCCCTCTTCCCCCTCCTGAGCCTCTCTCCGACCCCACCACCAGCCCCCGCCCCCCCCCCTCTGCGCCCCCCCCCCTCCGCCCGCTCTCCTCCGCCCCCTCATCCCGTGTTCCGCATGCCCGCCGCGATGCCGTTGATGGAAATGAGCAGCGCGTCGCGGAGGCGCTGGTTGTTGGGGTCCTGCCGCAGCCGCCGGAGCACCTCCACCTGGCGGCCAAGTGGGAGGGGGGAGGCGGTCATGTGTGGTGTGGTGGTGCGGGGCAGGGTGGGGGAGGGGCTCGGACGGCGAGCCAAAGAGCGCTCTCAAGAGGCGGCGCCGGAGGGCGTCCCCCTCCGGAGAGGCCCTCTCGACCCCTCCTCCCGTCCGTCCGTGGGCCGCATCCGCACCGCAGCACCACAGCCCCGCAGCCCCGCCCTGATCCCGTGTGCCGCCTACCCCCCCCCCCCCGCCTCCCCCACGCCCCGCCCCGCCGTCCCGCGGCCGCCCCCCGCACCTGCAGGATGTTGATTGGGTCGATGTAGGGGTTGCGCATGTGGATGAGCTTGCGCAGGGTGGGGTTGTTGGCCAGCAGCTTCTCGTGGCCGGTCACCTGCGGGGTGGGATGGGGAGTTGTGGGATGGAGCGTTGGGCCGCATGGTGGCAAGGTTGGTGGAACTTTCAACAACATAGGTCAACATTGGACGACGACGTGCTGCTGCAGCGTTGTGGGTTAGCATTGGCGGTGGGGTGGTGGGGTCGGTGGTGGATGGCACATGCTGAGGCGGCATCCACCGCCAACCATCCGCACTCCGCGCACCGCGCGACCAGCCCAGCACAGCCCAAACCAACCTTGCAAGAATGCTCACAGGCTTCTTGGAACCCGCCATCAGCAGCGCCCAAAGGGCCTTCCTCTATCCCGCCCCGCCCCCAACCTCCATCCCCGCCCCCACCTTGAGCAGCGCCGCCTGGCAGCGCATCAGCCGGTCGCGCAGCTCCGCCCCCAGCCGCCGCTGCTCGGGGTCCGACACGAGCACCTCGTCGTACAGCGCGGCGATGCGCGGGGCGGTCTTGGCCAGGATCATCTCGATTAGGTCCACCGTGGAGCCGAAGAACGGCCACTCGCGGTACATGGCCTGCAGGGTGGGCAGGTGGCCCTGAGGGGCGGGGGGGGGGGCGGGGGCGGAGGAGGAGGCGGAGGGGAATCAGTGAGTCCGTGGGGAGAG
>LSYV01000002.1:4090688-4112536 GCA_001584585.1 Gonium pectorale
ACCACCGAGGCGCACGCGCCGCCGCCGCACCCCCTCGCCCCCGCCGCAGCCGCCCCCGGCCCTGCCACCCCCCGTGCAGCAGCACGCCCCCGCCCCCCCTCCCCGGCCCAGATGCTCACTGTTGATCCGCTCCTCCGCCTTCTTGCGCTTCTCCACGTTGGCCGCGTGCCGCTCAATGGCCTCCTGCGCCAGCCGCCGCGCGCGCTCCGCGTCCGCCGCCTCCATGGCCGCCTTGCGCTGCCGGACCTGGGTATACGGCAAAACAGGCGCGTACGGCAGACGTGTACGGCAGGGGTCGACGCGGTTCACCGCCTGGCCACTTGGGTTCCCAATACCTCACCGGCGTATAGGTATTGGGCAACAGCGTCCCGGCCCACGACCTCCCCCCCCAGCGGCCATGCAAGTTCCGGGCAGAGCGCCGCCTCACCTTGTCGGCCTGCTCTTCCAGGATGCGCTCCGTCTCCGCGCGGTGCTCTGCGGTCTTCTGCCGCCGCTCCACCTCCCTGCGCGGACGTCAGACACACACACACACCCCAAGCGCGTTAACATGTGGTGCTTGTGAGTTATTCGAAACTGTACTGGGCTGTATATTGTTTAAAAAGCTATCGTTTTTCAGGGGGCGGGGATGGGGCCTGTCAGTACCGAGGCACCGTTGCACGCAGCACACGGCTCATCGGCAGCAGGCGCATTCACGAGACATGACACAAGAAGGATGCGGTACAGCGCTGCACGTCAGCAAACTCGGCGCGGGGGGTTGGGGCACCATGGGCGACCTCCGGGCGAGCACCGCAAAAGCACTCAATGCCCTCACGGCCGCTTTGGGGATGGGCACGGCCCCTTCCCCCAGCCCCGGAACCCGGCTACCCCCTGGGAGCGACCCTTCCGCCCCCTCCCCCCCAACCCGCACCCAAACCAACCGCCCCTCCCCCACGGGCCCCTCCCCTCCGCCCTTTACACCTCCGCCCCCCCCCACGGCAGCCCCACCGTAAGTACGCCTCCTTCTTGGCTCTCAGCTCCTCTGCCTCCTTCTGCTTCTGAATCTCGCGCTCCCGCTTGTAGCGCTCCTCCGCCATCCGCTTGGCCTGCCTCTCCAGAGCCCGGCCCTCCGCTGCCCGCTGCAGCTCCAGCTCGCGCTGCTTCACCATCCATTCGCGGTCCTGCTCCGCCTTCTGGCGGGCCAGCTCGGTGGCGCGCTCCTCCAGGATGGCCACCTGCAGCCCCGAGGGGAAGGCGGGGGGGCCGGGCGGGGGGGCGGGGGGAGGGATGGGGCGGGAACGTGCGGGCTGTCGGCCCGCGGGCCTGTGGCCGGTCCGGGCAGGCGGACACCGGAGCCCCCTTACCCTGCCATGCCCTGCCATGCAAGCGCCGCCTTCCACTCTGCATACCGCCCCCCGGGGACCTTGAAATGCCCCCTCTTTCCCATGACCCCTTACCCCCGCCACTTCCCGCCCCGCCTCGCCCCCGCCGCCCTGCCCCACACCCTCACCCCCTGTCCCCCGCCCCGCCGACCACCCCTCCGCCCACGCCGCCCGCCCCACCTTCCGCGCCTGCCGCTCCGCCAGCTCCTTGCGCGCCACCTCGTGCGCCAGCATCTGCGCGATCTCGCGCTCCTGCCTCTTCCGCAGCACGTCCAGCCGCTGCCGCTCGCGCTCCACCATGGTCGACATCTGGGCCTTGGTGTCGGGCAGCCCCGCAGACCCGCCGCCGCCGGCGCCCCCGGCGCCGCCCGCCCCCGTGCCCGGCTTGCGCGCCGAGCGGTTCTGCTCACCCGTCCAGCCATCGTCCACCAACCGCTTGCGCAGCTCGATCAACGACTTGATGCGCTCGCGGCGAACCTGAGGACCAAGGGGGGAGAAGGGGGCATTGCGATGGGCAGGGGGCGGGGGGCGGGTGGGGGAGACACTTGAGTCCGTAGGCAAGCTGGGCGCATAGGGCGCCAGCTTTCTCCTCCCAGACCCCTGACAACTCCTTCCCCCCTCTCCCTCCCCGCCATGCACCCCCTCTCCCCCTCCCCGACACACACATGGCGCGGCTCGCTTTCCCGGTGCTTGTAGGAGAGACAACGGTAGTCAGCGGGTCGGGGGGCTGGGGGGGCGGGGAGCCGGGCGACATGCACCAGCCGGCATGCGATGCACGTAGGCCAGACTAGGCACACACACATTCTCCCGCCCCGCACCTGCTCGTGCTTCTCGTATCTGATCCGCGCGAGCTCGTCCGTGTCCCCGGTGTACTTGTAGAAGGCGATGGGGTGGAACTGCAGCTCGATGGGGTCCACGCCCAGCCGGCAGCACGCCTCAACGGAGCGGGGCGAGGTGGGGATGAGCGCCTGCTCGGGGGCGCTGGGGTCGTTCACCTGAAGGAGGGGAGAGGAGGAGCGCGGGGGGGGGGTTCGGAGCGAGGGCGGCGGCGAGGAGAGGGAGAGGGACTCCAGGACCGGGACCGGATCGACGCGGGATGTAATGAGAGCGGAACCAGCGAGACTTTGTGGGGCGGGGCGATGTGGGGGGTGGGGCGGGCGATCGGGAAGGGGCCGGTGGTGTCGGGGCGAGCGGCGAGGGGGTGGGGCGGGCAGTTGGGTCGCCCCTGCCGCGTGCCCGCGCTGCAGCCGCACCGCCGGGCCCTGCACCCGACTGTCGTCCGCGGGGCCTCGGCCTGCGCCGGTGCCTGCGTCCGAGCGCGGGCCTGGGACACCAGCGGCACCGTCCGACCCGGAGGCTCTCGGCACAACCCTGGCGGTGACTTCCCGCCCAGCTCGCGGTGGCTGGCTGAAGCCACAGCCGCCCACCCGCCCCCCCCCCTCCCGCACGTCGCTCCTCCGCCTCAGGATCCCATCAAGGGCCAGCCAGCGCCCGCCCGTGCGGCCCAACCACGGTCCTCACCCCCCATTTCCGCCGGGGCCCGTGGAGCAGACTGGCCGCGCCTGCCTCACGACCCAACGCGCTATGCACATCCATAGTCTCTTCCGCCCACCGCTCCTCCAAAACCGCTTCCCAAGGCCGCAGCCGGAGGCCCCCACCCCCAAAACAAATTCGCCCCTTCCCCTTCTTAAGCTGCCGTATAAGCCCCCTCCGGCGCAGCTGCCGTAGCCAGCCAGCCACGCGCGGCTGCCAGCCCGCGCCCAGTCCCTCCTTCCGCTGGCGCCGGGGCTGAGGGCCGTGGCCCGCGTGGCCACCCCTCCCGGCCTGGCCGCTCAGCCGCTGCCTGTGGTTGGGTGCGGCTGGGCCACACGCTCCAGGGAACGCACCCTTGGGCCCACTCCTCCACCCGAGCCCCAACGCTCGCCCCTTCCCATCCTACCCGTCCTAAGGGGCAGCCCCATGCGGTCCCGCTCCACCCTCAGCCCGATCGCCCTATGCCGCCCAGCGCCCCGTTGGGCGCTCCGGCGGCAACCACACCACAAGACACGCTTCCTGAGAAGTGGACAGTAGCGGCGGTGGCTGTGTTTGACCTGTGTCCCGGAGCGCACAGCGTCCCCGGCTGCTCCCGCCTGCCACGTCCCGGCTCCAAGACCACCTCCTCACTGTGCCCTGCGGACAAGCCGCCTCGACGCATACCTTCTCAATAAGATCCTGTAGGGATGGGGCATCAACGGGGCCGAGGGCGGGGGAGCCGGGAGAGGTTGGAAAGGTTGGCACGGGCTCAACAAGGGTCACGGGCTCAACATGGGCCGTTCGCTTTTTCCACACTCAAAGGGCTTCATTTATTATTTTTATACTATCTCATGGTGCGGAAGCAGCGCTGTCCGTGCTCCCGCCCGCCAATGCGCATGGAGACAACTACCCGAGCCCAATGTGGAGTGTGCGCACCTGTATTGTAATCTTGGGCTTAGCTCCCGTTAAGCCCTCCATCTGTTAGCAAGGTATGAGAGAACTCGTCAGCAACTCGATAAGACCGGCATAGACGCACCGGGGGCCCTTGGCACCAACCTTTGCCTTTTGCAGATCCGACAGCCATGCTAGGGCTGGTCGATGCTGCGGCTGGTGGTTTTGGATGGTCATTCCTCAACTCAGCCACCACGCAGTCTCCCTCAACCAAGACTTCGTCACTCGATGCGCGAGCCCCTGCATGCAACACATGACACTTGATGCCATTGCTAATGACGAGCGGCTGTGTGCGGTGCGCGGCCCACCGACCTCAGGAAAGGGACAGGTCTCTAATCTAGTGCAAAAATAGATTCACAAAAGTAAAGCGTCTGAAGCGTGTCTGCCAAAAAGGCCAAGTCCATGTCCAAGTATGAGGTCTCTGTCTATTGCTGTTCAAGATTGCAGCAAATCACGACTCTCAGTTCAGCCCATTACATGTATGAGTGAGCGGTGCGTTGGACCCTGCTTTGCCTGGGGTTCAGCAACCTCTTAGAGGACGGCGGTTGGCCCGTGCGGGAACAATACGCGTGCGGGAACAAAACAACCCAAATGCCAAATGGCTATCGGTCATATGTCCAATAATATCATATGATGGCCAGCAGACAGGACAGCCATCGGGGAGCGACAGGACAGCTCATCCGCTTAGGCATGCGGGCCCAAGTTCTGACGTCATCACCTTGAAACCAAGGACAGCGGGACTAAATAAATGTGCGCTCGATTGTTGTGCTTAGTTCCGGCCGCCAAGGTCTAGGTGCGCAAACACCCTGATGCGGGCCGTATGATGTGGCCGCGGTGCGGTTGCGTTCTCTATGCACCAGCATTCTCCGACAGCATGCAACGTATTATTCCGCCTTTTAAAAACGGGCTGCAAAGCCGCCGGTCCACAGCGCAACCCTCGCCACATTGATATCTGGGGTTTGCGCGATGTTCCAGGGGGGGAGTTACTCAGGTCTGCATCAAACACCTTTGCCGCCTGCATGTGTTCCAGCCGCGGTCAAGCACACAGGCCCAGCCAATCCCGCTGTGGACGCCAGCCAGGGACGCCCAGCACCGTTAAATAGCCCAATTGTCGAGATCTCGTGAACAATCAGATGACCTTTGCCGGACGGAACGAGACAGGGAGAGGAGAGAGCTTGCTGGAGAATGCCTTAACTGGCCACACCATCTTGGGTCATGCCACCGTGCGCAGCGCACGGCAGTGTACGGCGACTCCCTTCGAAACAACGTCGATGGCTGCAAGCGCTGCATTATGCCTGCATTGAAGCCTGCACGCACTGGATGAAGCGGAGTAGCGGATAGGTGGGCGTCCGTGGTTGCACCCGTGCTTCAAATCGCCAGGGCGCGGTGGCGGCTGGCCCCCGCATAAGGCCTCTGCGCCACAAACGCAGCAACTCACAAACCCAGCGACTCCCCACGCCATCATAGGGCACGCCCCAGCCCCACCGCGCCCCGCAGCGTGATTTCCAAACGCACGAGCTGAGGAACCTATTGCTCGTAGGGCCGGTGGCACATAGGGCATTGCCACCAGCGGCCCAAGCTCGTTCTGAACTAGCCTTAGCCCCGTCACTCAGTCATGATCCGGTACAGTGGGGCACGGAAAGAGGACCCGAGCTCCAGAAAGAATAAAGAAACCCCCGCGAGACGGTCGCGCGCTCGCACTAGGCATAGTAAATGAAGTGTTGAAGGGCAGTCAACACGCTTACACCGATACGCACATCCATGAAATTCCGTCCATACTTACCCAACAAGGGCGCACAGGGCCAGCCTCCGATTCCCTTTGCAAGATGCACTGGTCTCATTCCTTGCGGTGCGGATAGTCTTAACGCAGCCATGCCGTATGTACGCAGTCTTCCGTTGCCAGTCACGCTCAAGTACAGCCGCGCAGGTCCTCACCTCCGCACGCCGTAGTACGCAAGGTCAAGGTTCGCCGCCGCCACCCTTACGTTGTCAGACTGCGCCCCAGTCCGGATCGGCGACGGGGGCCGCAGCCCCGAAGCAACCCCAAGAGCCCCCGCGGCCGCCGCCGCCGCCGTGCCGCTGTGCAGCGCGATGTTCCCAGCCCCTCCGCCGCTGCTTGGCCGCGGGCTTGGCGGGGCGCGCCCCAAGCCGCTGCCACTGCTGCCGCCCGTCGCAAGATGCGCCCCCAGGTGCGCCATGCCTAGGGACCCCCCCGATGCGGCTACGCTGCCCATGATCGGCCCAGTAGCCAAGCCCCCGCCCCCGCCCGTGGAGCCCAGACGCGGCGCCGCGCCCGTGCGGCCCGCGCTCACCGGCCGTGCCCGCGCCAGTCCCTGATGCGGCTGTTGCAGCGCCGCCACCGTTGCCGCAACGGTCCGGCCGCGGAGAGGGGATGACCCGCGGGTCGGCAGGAAGGAGCCGTTCGTCGTAAGCTGGAGCCCCGCGCTGAAGATGCCCTCGGTGGTATCTATGTTGTCAAGAAGGTGCAGAGCAATCCTGGACTCCAGGTCGCCTCCCCTTGCCCCTGCTGCCGCGTTCCTGCCGGCCTGAAGATGGCCGCCCGTGCCCGGGTGTTGCAAGCCGCTGCCCACGGAGGCCAAAGCCGGGGTCCTCGCCGGGCTGGTAGCAACTGTCATCCCCGCTGGCGCGGGCGAGCGAACGCCCGGGTGGGGCTCCGGCGTGAGGGGACGCTGCAGGATGCTGCCCTTCATCGCATGCGCCGGTGCCGCACCCGGCGTCCGCGCCGCCGCCGCGAGCTGCCAGGGCTGCTGCGCCGCCGCCGCTGCCGCCGGCGATGGCGGGTGCTGGTCGTGCACCTGCCGCACGCCGCTGGGTCGCGACGCAGTGGGCGTGGCGTGCGTGCCGTCCACAAGCAGTGCCCCAACCACAGCAGCGGTCGCCAGGCCGGTTGCGTTGGCCGTCCGGAGCCCGGCCGATGCCGGAGATGCCGCGGGCCGCAGCAAGGTGCCAGCCCCGGCGGCTGCGTGGGCAGCAGCAGCTGCAGCTGCCCCGGACGTGGTGTGGGCTACGGGCTGGCTTGGACGCAGGGCTGGCCGCTGGGGGGAGGAGGCGGTGCGCTGGGCCGCAGGCCACGTGGCCACCACCGGCGGCGCTGCGGCCATCGCTGGGCTGGCGGAGGCATGTGCCTGCCACGCGGCCGGACGCGGCGAGGCTATTCCCTGCGGCGGCGCCGGCTGTGAGGCCCGCGTTGCCGAACTGCGGGCTGCAGCGGGCCCCGCGCGGGGCGTCAGGCTGGGCGAGGCTGGATAGGGCGCGGCGATGTTGGTTGGGCCGTCGGGGAGGAGGCCGCGGCCGATGGGCCTCAGGCTGTCGCGTTCCGCGACGGACGGGCTGCCGGACGGGGGCGGCGCCGGAGCGGGCGCCTGCCGTGAAGACCGGGCGTGGCCCAGCCAGCGAGTGAAGGCCATGTGCAAGCGGCTCGAGTCGGCGGCCTCCTGGATGGCGGAATGTGAGGACCGGGGTATGTCACGACAACAAGAGCACGGGTTGCGAAGTTGGCGCTGGTAAGCAGGCCGGCCCCAATGCGATCCCACACACATGAACCGGCAAACGCGCCAGCCTTCACATACGGGCATGTTGCGCCTGCGATTAACTCCTGAAGGAGGACTGCCCTAACGAGGAGGCTGCAGTGCGAGCGTCCACGCGAGGCGCCCATCCGTCCCAAGCCACATGCCTGGATTCCCGCTCGCAACTACTCCACACCCACACTCGCATCCCTGCACACACCTGGATCGCGAGAGACGAGGCGCTGCTGTCCACCGCCTGCGCCCCGGACCGCGTCCACGCCTCCGCGAGGAGCTGCAGCCGCGCCTGCGCCTCCGCGGCCGCCATGGCTGCCTCCGCCTCCCGCTCGGCATTCAGATCCATGGGCCCCGCACCAAAGCCAGAACCGGCAGTGCGGCCCAGGTACCAGCGGCTCCATGCTGCGAGCAGCAGCCGCCGCAGCTCCGGGTCCGGTGCCGAGGAACCCACGGGCGACCCCGCAGTGACCCGGCGGCGCATCTCCGCCTCCAGCTCTGCAGCCTCCTCCAGCCCCGCAGCAGCCGCCTCCGCCGCGCGCAGCTGCCTCAGCTGCCGCTGCTCCTTGAGCTGCCGCAGCCGCACCTGCCACTCCGGCTGCTGCACGTCGGCCCTGCTGCGCGAAGAGCCCACCGGCGCGGCGGCGGCGGGGCTCCTGCCGGCGAGCAGGTTGCCGAGCGCCGAGTTGAAGGCGCTCGAGGTGAGGGAGGTCCGCGTGAGAGAGGCCGGCGAGCCTGCATTCCCTGCCGCAGAACGCCCCGAAGCCCCGTTCCGCGATGCCTTTTGTGGCGACGGCGACCGCGCCGAGGTCAACAGGGCGCCGCCGGCTGCGGCCGCGCCGGCGCCCACCAGCGACTCCACCACCTCCTGCAGCTCGAGCTGCTCCAAGTCGCGCATGTAGCTGGCGCTAGCGTCGTTCACGCCGGCCATGGGCACCTCCGATGGGTCGTAGGGGAGCGCCCGGCGCCCACCAGTCCCGGCCCCGGCTCCTTGCGCCGCCCCCGTGCCGCGGCCGCCGCTGCGCGGCGCAGGCGCTCGGTGGGCCCTGCGGCCATGTGGTGAAGCAACACCGTCAACATCCGCATCGCCTGTGGCCACGTCCCAGCCGTACTCCTCTTCTGCCATGTCCTGAGTGTACTTGGGGGACACCAGCGCGTGCGGGTCCTGCGGGGGCTCATCGCCCGAGTCCCCGCCGGCGAGGAGCGCCGCCGCCGCCGGCCTGTCGCGCGCATTTCTCGGGGAGGGCTGCGCCTCAGCGGCGCCCGCAGCGCCGGGCAGAAGCGCCTCCCGCGCCGCCCTGTCGGCCTCTGTCGTGCCGCCCGCGGTGGCGGCCTCGGAGGGCGAGCGGGAGGATCGGGCAGAGGGCAGCCCGCCCAGGGCGCGGCCAACGGCGGAGAGCTTGGCCCCGGCCGGAGCTTTAGCCGCGCCGGAGGCGTGTGGCGTCGCCCGGGCGGGCTGCTTGGCCGAGGGCGTGGGCGGAATGGAGCGGCCGTTCGTCTCCTCGCGTGCCTGGCTCCGCAGATCCAGCAGCCGCTGCAGGGAGTCGCGCACGTGGGCGCTGTTGGGGGTGGCGGCGCTGCGGGCGGCGCAGTCGACAGCGCCTTCCTCTCCAGCCTCTGCGCCGAGCCGTCCCTTGCGGCCAACCGCAGCTGCAGTACGCCTGCCGTCATGACCGCTGCCGTTAAGGCCGTATCCTCCATCCTCGCTTTCGGGAGCGGAGGACGAAGCCGCCGCCTGCGTCGACACACCTGCCACGTCGTCCTCGGCAAAGGCAGCCGGCTGCATCCAAGCTAGGCGCCCCGCCCTCTTGCCCTCTCGCCGTGGGCTGCCCCCGCTCGTGCGCGCGCCGTCCTCCTCGCCCGGCCGCGCGTCCTCGCTCAAGAGGCCAGTGCTCGCCACGTCGCCGTCGCCACCCGCGCGGTGGCTACCGCCGGCTCGCCGCCCGCTCTCCGTGGCCGTGTCGCCGCCCTCGCCACCGCCGCCGCTGTCGCTGCCGCCCTCCGGATCCGCCCCACCCTCTGCGAGCACGGTACTCAGCCGCTTTGCGCTGTTCGCCTCCGACACGCTGCGGTGCGCTCTCGCGGCTGCCACGTAGCGCCGCTGCGACAGGACGCTGGCTGCGGCGGAGGACGCCCCGCCACGGGAAGTGTTCGACAGGGCCGAGGGATCGGCGTCCAGGTCCAAAGGCTCAAGGACGGGTCCGCCATACGGGTCATCCAGGTCCTCCTCGTCGGCCCAGTAGGGTGCCCTTCGCCCTCCGCGCCGGCCCGAGCCGCTCCGCGTCGGCGGCGCAGTGTCGACATCGCCACCTGCTGGCGCCTTGCTGCCACCGCGATTTCCGCGCCCAGGCCCCGCGCTGTTCGGCCGTCGGCCCTGGGCCCGGGACCGGCCGCTGCCGCCACAAGTCCCGTCCGCATCATCTCCGCTGCCGCTAGAGTCCCAGCTGATGGTGTTGGCGGCGCTACGCTGCCCGCGCCGCCCGTCCCTTCGTGCCGTGCTCGCCGTAGTCGTCTGCACCAGGCGCGACGGCTGCGCCGCCGCCCCGCCCTGCTGCTGGGCAACCCCGCGCTCTGCCGCCGCCCCTTCCATCCGACCACCTGACCGGCCAGATGGCCCGGCGCTCGCCGCCGCAGCGGCCAGATCATCTGCATCGGCGAACGGCCCGTTGGGCCGCCACCGAGGCGAGGAAATGAAGAAGGTCTCGTGGGGCAGCTGTGGTGCTGTGGCGCTGGCGCCACCGCCGCCGAGCGCCGCTCTGCCAATACCTGAGCCGGGCATGTCTGGCGCGTCCAAGCTCAGCGGAGGAACCGCGATGGAGTCGCCCGGTGCGGCCGCAGTGGCGGGCGACTCCGTGGCCGCCACGCCAGACAGCGGATCCACTTCCGCCATCGCCGCTGCGAGCTGCCGCGGCATCAGACCACGGCCGTCGCCCCCGCTGCTAAGCCCGTCGCCCTCAAAGTGTGCGTGGGGTGAGGGTGATGCCGTGGGGCTGATGCCGTTCGCGCTGAGCCTCGGCCTCGACCATGGCTGCGAGCGGACCGTCTGACGGCCGGAGTGGGCGCTGCTGGCGACACCGTACGGTCCCGAGCTGGTAGGGCCCTCATCGTCCAAGTGCCCTGCGGAAGCGTTCAACGCGCGGAGCAGGTGACCTTGCGCATCTCAGGGGCAACCTTCACGACCTGCCAAACGCTTGGCGCTTAGGAACACAGAAAGCCCTCAATGAGGGGGGGAAACTCAGCTGGGGGCATGTGCCGAAACGCACACGAGTTACTACCGAAACATTGGCCGCATCATTGAGTCAGGTCAGCACGGCAACGCCCGTCAAGCCAAGAACTCCTTGCGCACCTATCGACCGGCGTGGTGTCCCGGCTGCCGACGCCCGCTTCTGCTTTGCACGCCGCCGCGCGCGCCGCTCCTCCTCCTCCCGCTCCTCGTCCGTGGTCGTCTCGAAGGGATGCCTTGCGGGCACTAGGTGCGCCAGGTGCGCCAGCACCTCCCGCGTCAGGCCGCGGCCTCCATCCCCGCTGGCACCGCCAGGGCCGCTGCTGAAGGTCACCACCGGCACCGCGTCGCTGCCGCCAGACTGGGCCCGCATGATGCCACCGGTCATGGCGGCCGGGGAGGTGCCGACGCTTGGCCGCCGGTAGTGCGGCGTGGAGCGAGAGGAGTAGGTCGCCAGGTCCACAGGCTCGTCGTCAATTACCACCCGGCCACCGCCGCCCGCGGCGCTGACCCGGCGGCCGCCGCCCGCGCTGCGCGCGGCCACCAGCACGCCGCCATTGCTGCTCGGACGGCCGGAGGCGGAGTGGCGGCGGGAGCGCGTCCCGGGCGTGGTGCTGAGGTATAGCTGGTCCCGGGCGTTGCGGCCGCGCGGGGGCCCCAGTGGCTCGCAGCTGTAAGTGCCGACGCTGCTGGCCAGTGCGGCTGCGGCCGTGGGCGAGACTCCCGACGGCAGCTCGCGCGCCGGGGCGGCGACTGACGATGTGTTGATGGTCGCGCGGGAGGCCGCGCCACGGAAGAAGTCGGCCGCGGTGCGGATGGTGGCCGCGTCCGGGTGGAGCAGCTGGTCCCTGGCCGCACCGCCGGCTGACACCTGCTTGGCTGCAAGCGGCACGGTGGTGGCGAGGAAGAACGCGTGCGCGGTGGAGTGCTGGCTCGCGAATGCCGGCTGGTCCGTCGATGTCGATGCGGCCGCCGATGTGGCAACGCCTGCCGTCTGCGTCGCCCGGTCCGACTTGGCGGCTGAGACGGGCGTGGAGCCGGTGGCCTGGGTGGGAGAGCGCGGCGGTGACGACAGCGCCGGCGGCTTTACAGGCGGAGGCGATCCCGGAAGCGAGGAGCCGCTGGCAGTGGCCATGGGCGGCGAAGTGGGCGCAGATGGCGGGTTGATCCGGGGAGCGCCCGGCTGCATGCTGGCTCCAGGACTGGCCGGATGCGGGGGGGTGCTGCCGCCACCGGACTTGCGAGTTGCGCGCGGCGCCGCACTGGTGCCGCTGCTGCTGCCGCCAACGCTTGCGCCGCTGCCGCTGAGCCGAGAGGGCGGCGCAGTCGTATGGAGCTGCAGGGGCGCGGCTGCGCGCCCGCTGCTCTGCGTTCGCTGCGCCGGCAGCGAAGAATGCATGTCATTAAAGACTTGAGCGGCCGCGGCTGAGGGCGGCCGCTCCGCCAGGCCCATGGCACTGCTGTTTCGCCTGGAAGGGGACCGGCCGAGGCTGTCCTGTCCGCCACCTGTGCATAGAGGACCCGAGCAAGACAGCAGTCCAGGCGAGGCGTCAACCAGAAGTCAACGGCAGAGCGGGCCATGCAGTAAAACGTGTTCCTCGCCTTGCGGCAGCAGGATAGGGGCCCGAAGCTGTAATGCTCGGTTCAACCATTGGTGCCCAAAGCTTACCGTCTTCAGACACGGACATGAGAGCCGCGGCGAGGTCCTCCGACACCGCTCCGCGCCGTGCCGAGTGGAAGGTCTCCACGCGGGCAACGATCCGCTCCGCCAGCGTCTCGCCGCTTAGCGCCGGCGACAGCGACTGGCCGGACACCTCGTGCGGGCTGTGCGGGCCACTGCTGCCACTGGCGCCACCCGCCGCAAATTGCGCCAGGTTTTGAAAGCCCTTTTGCCGGAAGCGCTCCCGGACGACCTCCAGGAGGGCAGGCACCATGCCGCCCGCGCGCGCCAGGTCCGCGTCGGTGATGGTAATACTGACGGCGGGGTCGTGGGAGAAGCTGGAACCCGAGCGGGCCGAGAAGACCCGCGGGACGCGTGCCGAGGATTGCGGTGCGACGGCCGGCGCCACGGCTGGTGGCAAGCCGCCATCGCCACCACTTGGGCGCGGAGGCCTGCGACACGAACACAGGCGCGAGGGATACGTGAGCAGGAGTCAGCAGCGACATCACGCGAGCTGCTGCCTGAGCACACGGCACCTTGAAGGCCCGCTTTGCCTGCGCTCCATACATGCACCCCCCGCAGGCGTCGCCCCTCCATTGTGCACTCCCAGTCCCACCGGCTTGGCCGCCGCACGGAACCTACGCTGCTGGCGCCCAGCTCGTCGTTGTCCATTCCCCTTTCCCTTCAACTCCTAGTCCCACAATCCACACCTGGTGTACTCGTTGAAGCTGGGCGCTGGCACGATGTCACCCTCGCCCTGGGACATAACACTGCCGGATCTGGACGTCGGCGTGTGCCCAGCGCCCGCCGCCCCGTAGGCGACCGGCAGCTCTAAGGTAAACGATGCGGGCAGACTGCGCGACTCTATGAGCGACTGGGATCTGAGCTCGCCAATGCGACTCGACCCCGGCACTCTGACGGCTGCACTAGCGGGCGGCGCGGCAGTAGGCGGACTGCCTGCAGCGCCCGCGCCGATGGAAGCCGGGGCGCCCTTCCCGGGCTGCGAGCTCGCAGCGCTGCTCGAGCCCTCGGGCCCCGCCTCGTCGTCGCTGCTCTCCTCCCAAGGCAGCTTCTCCCGCCCCTCGAGCCGATGGCTGTGCTCGGGATCTGTAAGCAGCGAGTCTCCCGAGGTCATGGAGCTAGCGGACTGCTGCGGCTGGTACACTCGCGCCCGCGCCTGTGCATCGCCGCCAGGGCCACTCGCGCTGACGGGCGTGTCGTGAGCATCCACCTGGAATGGTGGTGGCGCGTCGAAAGCCGAGGGCAGTGCCCGCTGGTGCGCAGGCTGCGCCGTGGCATGCCCTGAGTCATGAGGGTGAGCCTCGGCGATGCCGACCACGTACGTAGCCGTGCCATCATCTGACATCTTGGCTCCGATTCGCCAGCCCCTTGGCGCCGGCTCCGCATGCTGTTGGTCTGCTGCTCCGTTGGGCGCGCGAGGGTCGGGGTGGCCAGGCTGAGCAGCCGACGTGCCAGCGGCTGAGTCGCTGGAGAACACGTGTGCATTGATGCCGAATGAGAATCCGCCCGTGGGTGCATTGGGCAACAGGCCTGTCGCTGCAATGGCTCCGCCATCGGCGTCGCCGCCTGGTTTGGAGCCGGCGTTGGCAACGCCCATCATGGGTGAGGAGACGTCCGGGCTGTCTGGGTCCGCTTCACTGGGCATGACGCGAGGGCCGTCGCCATTGCGGCCGCGAGGCAGAGCGCCTTCACCATCGGCCCCAGCGCCGCTGCCACTGCTGCCAGAAGCGCCTGCTCCGCCGCCAAGCCTCGACGGACCGTGGCCGAGCAGGGTGGAATGCGCACCAAAGCCGGCACCGCCGGGTGGCAGCTGCATGGGCGATTCCGCCCGCAGCCGCACCGTCTCGACAGTGCGCAGCGGCATGGTAGCCGCAGGTCGATCCTTGGCCGGCATGCTTTGATGCGTGTTCAGCACTAGGCGCGGATCTGCGCGCGGCGGGCTGGGGCTGGTGCGCTGCCCGTCGGGTGCGTCGGCGCTATCCGATTGCTTGCTCCCTGCACCCGCCATGATCTCTGGTGGCGGCACGAAGCCGATGGCTGGCGCTGCCTGGCCCAGCACCTCGGGCGGCGGCACGAAGCCTACCACCGGGGCCTTGCGGGCGGGGCTGGCCTCCCCATGCTCCGAGCCGGCCCGCTCGGAAGGAGCCAAACCCGTGCGGGAAGGCGAGTGGGGTGCGATCGGCCCGGCCGAGAGCCGGTGTACGTCCACGCTTGTGCGCCGGCTGCTGTCCGCCGACCCGGTCACGTCTGCGTCTGGCTGCGGGCCCATCAGGCCGCCGACTCGAGCAACCACAGACGACCGAGTCGGGCCCTGGAGCCCTGCGGGAACACCGGCCAGCATGATGGACCGCGCGCTCTGGGCCGGCGAGGCGGGCCGCAGTGGGCTGTTGGGGCCCGAGCCCGCCTCAGAGCCCATGCCCAGGCGTGACCTCGTCAAGGACCCCGACGAGCCCATGGGCCCGCCGCTGTCGCCCTCTCCTCCCGCATCAAGGCTGCCAGCGGAGTGGAATACGTCGGCTCGCCCCAGCAGGCGCCGCTGCAGTGAATCCCCCACGGCCCTCTGGTACTGCTGCCTGAGCTCGTCACCATGCGAAGGGACGTGCGCGCCGGTTAGGGAGCTCTGCACAGCTCCGGAAAGGTTCTGCTTGAGTTCCTTCAGCGCTGCACTGATTGTGACTGGTGCCGCAGCCTGTGGAGCTTCGCCGCCCGCGTGAGGGGCCAGCGGACCCTGGAAGCTAATAGATGGGCCGCTGCGGAGGACCTCCTCGGCATCGGAATCCGAGAGCGCCGACTCATCCTCGTCGCTTTCTTCCTTGCCACCCTGATCCCCTGCCAACGTTGCAGCCCGGAAGCTCGCAATCCTTGCCGCAAAGGTCACCTTGCTGTCCGCCGCGTGTGCATTGCCCGCCCTGTGTATGGGTGTGGAGCTAGCACCATGAGCTCCGCCTGGTGCAAGACCACGTGGTATCTTGGAGACCCCCTGGCGCTGCTCCTTATGCACCACGCCAGTTGAAGTGGTGGATGCCTGCTCCAGGTTGTGCACGCAAACCTGGAGCCTCTCTCGCAGCTCAACCACTTTATCCTTCACGCTTATGGCTTGGCTGATAACGGTTTGAGCATTTTCGCTAGCCATTCTTGCGCAGAATGTGTTTGACCCGGATTCAGAGTATGGCCGCAGCTCCAGTGTTAAGCTACAATCTCATTGTATCGCCGGCCTATATGAGTCTCCAAGAGGCAGACTGGTCAACAGGTCCAATCTTTGTACCCAGTGCGGGCAGTCTTCGCCAGTTGCGCTCATGATGATACGTAGGTTACACAGGACAACTTTCGATGAAGGCTGGAAACACAGTTGTAAACCGTGCGCGTCCGTACTCTGGCCCCACATCCCCTCCCGCCTCTCAGCACATGCACCGTGTCTGATCTCCAAGTCCCTGCCAGGCGTGGGACCGTATGCCCCCGGCCTGGCCACTGATAATGGCGGTTCTATGCTGGCGCCGGACACTCACGCCAGAGGGTGATGTCTCCCAGGTCTCCCCTGGCTGAGTTGGTGCCTTCCCGAGGAAGCGCATGGCGCCGGCATATGGCGCTGCCGTAAACGCACGCCTCCACACCTCAGATCCGCACGGCCGCCCAACTTTCACCGGTCCGATGTCGCTCGGAGCGCTCGGCTACGACAAAGCGAGTACTTTTGTCCGCGTCGACATCTTTACCTACACGCATATTAGCAACCGCTGCCTCCAGTGACGACGGTTGACACCGTCCCTGCTTCCGTTTCCTTCTCCGCAACTCTGACATCCCTACTTGCAGTTCTGTAAACCGCCTGTAGGCTTTCCGTGTGGGCGCACGTACCGGATGTACTCGGCGTGTCTAATAACCGCTGGCCGTCGATAGACCGGTGGCGGAGCCGGTGATGCTGTTTGAGCCAGGTCACAGCAACGCGCTGGGCACGCGAGTCGGACTCTCCCGGACGGGAGGGCGCGTCTGCTCACTTGCATTGTGCCCGACCCTACTGGCAGATTCGGGCCTTCAGACGTGGATGCCTGTAAGGGTGGGCTCCCTCGTTCTTCACGGGCTTTTAACTTCATGGCAGCAGGGGAATTTGATGGCGGTGAAATGTTACGAAGCAGAGGGTAGATCAGGGAGGAGGAGACAGGGCCCGAGTCTATGGAGAAAGCTCACTTGCCGCACATCGTAGATACCGTACATCACTCCCGGGCTCGCGAAAAGCCGTATTCAATTCACATTCACACCCCTCGCCACCACTGGTCACCGCGCAGCCCCACAGGGTGCAGCCACCGCACATTCCTCCAGGAGGCCGTGCCCTCAGCCGGGTGGATTGCTGGCCTTGGCTCCGTCGCAGTACACAGCCACGCGTCGCACGGGTCTCATCACAGTTCGCCTCCCGTACAGTGCATTTGCACACCCCGCAAGAACATCCACATAACACTTAAATCTAGCGTTGTACATGCTACAATGCCTGATACTGAAAAGAGGCCCCTAACTATATCCATCAACCGCAGCCGGATCAGTCCTCCACGCTCCAACCCAGCACACATCGACTAGAACGCTGCCACCTGCCGCTGCGCCTTGGTCAACACTGTCACAGACTGTCAAACGCCGTACCGGTCACAGTAATTGCCGTTCACGCGACAGAATATCCCATACCCCAGGACAGGGAGAGTTTGCTGCAGTGCTAGCTCAGCTTGCGTGCTGGCCTTTGCAGTTGGTCACGGCCAGTGTAGGTAACAGTGAGATCTCCTAAATCCGGGTACACCCAACGCCGCCTGGCTGCAGGGCCCAGCGCCCCTTGGTAACTGCCCAATCCTATCTGTGGCTGTGCCGATTGCAAGATAGATCAGCCAGCGGAAAGTATACGATTGCCGGACTTTTCATGCCCGCTGAAGGCGGCCCCAGCCCACAGCGGCCCCAGCATGCTTGCCTAGTTCTCGTACGACCCGGGTCCCTGCGGGCAGAAAGGGCGAGGCCAATACGGCACGTCAGCACGCGGGCCGTAAACGCGCAAACACGAGGGCAGCAAGGCACAGTAGGCAAATGAAGCAGAGCGCAGCACGCGTGTGTGTGCGCGAGCGTGAGGAGGAGGCCCAGGCAGGCGCTCACCGGCGTCTGGCTGGTCTTGAAGGCCATCCGCGGCTGCGAGCCGAAGCCGTACGCCGGCACGTTCTGCTTCACGCTCAGGCTCTGCTTGCCGAATGAGGTCAGGTTGTGGGGCTGCTGTCGGTCGTAGTTGTTGGGCGAGAAGCGGCCCCGCAGCGAGGCGGCGTGAGAGGAGGTGATGAAGCGCGCCGACTCCTTGTCCCGGCTACTGCTCCCAAAGCCATAGGCGGGCATCGTCCGAGACAGCGACAACGTCTGCTTGCCGATCTACGGGGACAGGCGCCACGCAGCGCAACTTCAGGGGCCCGTTTGCCTTTGCTTGCCTTCGCTTGCAAAGTTGCAGGGAACGCCATGGCGGGCAGGTTAAGCATGCTTTGAAGGAGCAGGCGGGAACTGTGGTCTTGGCATGTAGGCTACCGGGATAGGCTGCGTCTCCATTCACGCACGGGTACTTACGCTGTTCCACGTCTCGTACTGGCCCGCCGCCGGCATGGTCTTCGACAGCGCTTCATACTTGTCTCTGCAGAGCACACGGGCACACGAGCCGTGCTGTGAGCTTGCGGCCACGTGTGCCATGCTTGCCCATAGCTTTGCACCAGTGCTGGGGCGCCGGCCAGCGTTTCAAGCAGGGTCTCGCAAACATGCACGCAGCCGCCAGCGCCTCACAAACCATCGACCATGGCGCCCCTTTCGCTCTCACTTTAGCCGGTCTGTCCGGGGCAGGGAGAACGAGGGCGAGCTGGGCTTGACACTCGCCACCTGGTGGCCCATGGCGCCCGGCACGTCGTACGACCCGGGCGGTGACCCCAGGGTGCCGCGCTGCTGCTGTACATGCCGGGAGGACAGGAACAGCTTCTGCGCCTGGTCGCGGGTGCCGGTACCGAAAAGCACTCGCGAGGGGCTCAGGTGGCGCGACACAGACTGATCGCCGATGGAGGTGACCACGGGCTGGTACGTGCCGGGAGCGGGGGTCGTGCTGGGTGCCTCCTGCGCGGTCAGGTGGGACCGGGGGAGCGGTGGATGGGCAGCAGGGGAGGTTACGTGTGGCGGTACATGAGGGCAGGTATCGCACCAGCACAAGTGGCGCGAGTTGCGTTTACGAGTAGCGCGCATAGTGTGCAGGGACACTAAACCGTACACTGTCATGGGTGTCCGCATGGGCAGCTGGGCACGCGGCGGAACCCCAACCGCGACACACACTGGCTCAACTCGCGCCACCCGCCTGCGCAGCCGCAGCGCGGTGTGCGCAGCGGCGCCTGGATCGCTGCCCCACCTTTAGCCGCGCAGTGTGTGCGAAGGAGTATGACGCCGCTGTCTCTTTCCGCGCCTCCGGCTGCCGGTTGAGCGCCCCCGGCACGTTGTAAATATGCCCTGGCCCCTCACGGCACTTTCGGTCCACCTGCGTTGGGCGACATCCAGGTCGGCGTTAGGCTGCCCCCGTCATGGTAAGCCCTTAACAACTCCAGCAAGAGGCCGCCGTGCAGCCTGCGCAGCCCACCTCCACATGCGTTTGCGAAATGAAAACCTTCTCCCGCCCGTCGCGGCTAGCTCCCATGGAGTATGATGGAGCGTTGTTTTTCTTTGAATCGGCCTGCAGTGCAATGCACGTCGTTGAATGTCTGACACCAAGCTTGCCCAGGCGTTCGACGCTTGCCCACCTGCCGTCCGAACATACTTCTCCCAGAGGGCCTGCCCCATGGATTCTTGACGAATGGGGATTGCGATTCGTGGACGGCCATTGTGCCCGGCGTGTTCACGACGCTATGACCCTAGGCCTGTTCTATCCTTAGTAGTGAATGACAGAGAAGCTAAAGCTGCATCCTTCTAAGGCGTATCAAAATGGTAGCGGGGTTGGTCGGACAGCAAATGAGAAATGATAGGTGTGAAAGCACTGCCACATACGGTTTGGAGCGTTGGCGAGATAGGAACAAGTTCTAGGCAGCGCAATGGTAGTCGCACCGTTACGGCGACGGTTTGGTGGTTGAGGAGTCCCTTACTGCCAGCGCCTGCAGCACCGCAAACTGCACCAGGACATAACGGCGCAGGATCTAATGATATAATTTACCCGCACTAGAAATTCCGACATATTCTTATTCCAAACCAGCAATGTAGTGGCTCGAAACGCGTAGAAATATGCCTACATCTATGCTGCCCGATCGATGGCTCGGGCGCCGGCTGCTATCGTGGGATGACAACCCGCCGCTCGTCAACTGGCTCTACGTTGCCGCTTGCCTGTTCCTCACGGTCACCGCGGGCTTAATGAGCGGCCTCACTCTCGGACTGCTCTCCCTGGTGAGTTCCGTATGGCTGGTTTCGGCCACGCCGCATCACAGCTCTTACATGCGCTCAGGCTGCTGCCTGTCCGGCCTGCCACTCTCTCCCCCCCTTCACCCCCACCCTCACACTTCACCGCAACCCTTCAGCCGCACGGCGCAAGTCGACCGCCCGCACACCCCGCTCACCCTGGTCCGTCCGTTCGCACGAACGCCGCCGCCCCTCGCAGGACACTGTGGAGCTCGAGGTGCTGCTCCGCTCGGGCACCCCCCGCGAGCAGAAGTACGCTCGGCGGATCATGCCGCTCATCGCCAACACGCACAGCCTGCTGGTCACCTTGCTCCTGTGCAACGCGCTGGCCATGGTGGCGCTGCCGCTCTTCCTGGACAAGCTGGCAGACCCAGTGACCGCCGTCATCGTCTCGGTCACGGCGGTGCTGCTGGGCGGCGAGATCATACCGCAGGCCATCTGCAGCAGGTTGTGTGCGACGTGTACGGCTTGTACGGGTGCTGTACGATCCGCTGTACGGGGCACTGCGACTACTGCCTCTTCGCGCGGGGCGTGGCGGCAGGCAGCACCAGGCTACTGGGCACCCTCATCCCACCTGTCAGGTGCCACCCCACCCCACCCCACCCCAACTCACACTCTCCCCCGAACTCCTCGTACGTCTCACTTGCCGTGCCCCGCATGCTGTGCGCAAACGCCCGTGCCGTACGTCCCCAGGTACGGCCTGGCCATCGGCGCCCGGCTGGCCCCGCTGGTCCGCGCCCTCATGTGGCTGTGCTCGCCGGTTTCGTGGCCGGTGGGCAAGCTGCTTGACGTGGTGCTGGGCCACAACCAGACCACGCTATTCAGGCGGAGACAGCTACGGGAGTTTGTCAGGTGCGGTGCGGGGTGTGGAGGGGGGGCGAGGGGTGGAGGGGCGGGGGGCTGGCAATGGCGCCTACGGCCGGCGAAGTGTGGGGTGGAGTCTGGAGTGGTGCCTAGTGCAGGCGCGTGCACGACGAGGCGCCGGCTTTCGAGCCGTCCGTACGGCCCCTGGCCCACTGGCCCCGTGCAGCTCTCCCTCCGGTTTGCCGTATCGCCCGGTCCCCTCCCCTGGCCCATCCTGTCCCAACCTGGTTTATACACGCAGCATCCACGCCGAGGACGCGGGAATGGGCGGGGCGCTGACACGCGATGAGATCAAGGTGCGGGGCCGGGCAGTCGCGGGGTTTGTGGCTTGAGGCGTTGGGGGTGATTGTAGGGGGAGAGGGGCGCCCGCGCATGTGGGGCATGTGGGGCATGCGGGGCATGCGCCTGCGCACGTGCGCTCTTGGTCCCGTGGCCCCTGGCGGCTGGGACCATGTGGACTCGGTGCGGGCGGGCAGGGCGAGGCACGGCGAGGTTGGGTCGAAGCAGACCTGGGACCTATCTTGGCATTGCCTGGCATCGCCACTGAAGCTCACCGCTATGGGTGGGCGGGGCGGAGGCTCGCCGAGCGCCGCCGCGTCCCCCCCTGGAGTTGGACGCCTGCGCCCGCCGCCCCCTCGCCTCGTGGGCCCGCCCGCCGCTCCCTCGCTTCGCAAGCCCGCCTGCACACCTCCCCCGCCTCGCCCCGCCCCGCCCCGCCGCTCTTCGCACACCTCCCAAGCTTGTCTAGCGATTACGCGTTGCCGCATCCCCTTCCCCTCTCCCTACGATCTTTCGGCACCCTCCCCTCCCCTCCCCTCCCCCCGACCCCCCCAGGTCATCACGGGCGCCCTGGACCTGACCAGCAAGGTGGCGTACCGGGCCATGACGCCCTTGGACAAGGTGCGGGTGGAGCGGGATGGGGGCCTGGTGGTGGGTGGGGAGCCGGGGGCCGGGCCGGCGTATTGGCGGCCGACGGCTGCTGCGGCGATCCTGGGTGGGGCACCGGCGGGTGCCGCGCTGTGCTGCCTGGTGCCTGGTGGCTGGTGCCTGATGGCTGGTGCCTGATGGCTGGTGGCTGGTGGCTGGTGGCTGGTGCCTGATGGCTGGTGGCTGGTGGCTGGTGGCTGGTGGCTGGTGGCTGGTGCCTGGTGCCTGGGGATCGCACTGGCAGATGCGGGTTGCGGCCCTGGGCCCGACACCGCACCGCTGCCGCTGCCGCTACCCGCCTGCGCCCTGCGTACACAACGGTACGCTCGAGAGCGAGAGGGGAGGGGAGGGGAGGAGCAAACAGTCCGAGGGCA